>JALIGW010000002.1:37716219-38151219 GCA_023053685.1 Diadophis punctatus similis | reverse complement strand
GAAACGCCTTTTGGCATCACATTAAAAAAAACATAATAGAGCACACGCCCACTGGCTTTCCCCCCCAATTATCATTCCTAATTTTTTAAAATTTTAAAGTAAATTTAAAAATATAGTTTGCTTTAGCTACCTCTTCTAATTTTGACTACTCAAGGGTTTGAGTCAGTGGTGGGTTCCTACCAGTGCGGTCCACTCTATAGCACCGGTAGCGGCCCGCTGGTGATGTCACAGTACCGCTGCGGTCGGTTGCCGGTGCCTGGGCGCCGCCATTTTTTTAACAAAATTTTTAAATGTTTTTTTAAATTTTCTTCTGCGCATGCCCAGAAGCCGAGCTTCCGGCACTGCGCATGTGCTGCCTTCCTACTCCACAGTGAGTCCAAGCAGGGGAGGATGGCTGAGGGAGCTTGTGAGACGCTTAAAGAATGGGCAGCAGGAGCTATCTCCATTCCCCTCCCTTCAGCAGTCCGAGAAGTGCGGTGTTGATCCTAGGCATTTTCGCACATTTGAGGCTTCTCGAGCTGCTGAGCGGAGGGGGAATGGGCAGCAGGACCTATCTCAGTTCTCCTCCCTTCAGCAGTCCGAGAAGCCATGCCCACCCGGTCAAATGTCCAGCAATCCACGCCCACCCAGTCACATGGCTGGCAAGCCACACCCACAAAATAAGACGTGCCCACAGAGTGGTAGTAAAAAAATTAGGAACCCGCCCCTGGTTTGAGTCATAATCCCTGATTTAGCTAATGTTATGGTCCAAAAGCCATTTTTATGAAACAACAGCTATTGTTCAGGTGATATAGAAGTTGCATTTCTAGGAATGTTCCTATATGTGCTTGTGGGGTGATAATTAATCCCATAAAAGATGGCGATGAAAAGAAAGTTAGATTTGACCAGCCAATCAGAGAAGGATGTTTCACAATCATGATTCACTGGAAGGAAAGGAAGACCTTATTACTCACATTTCTGAAATTACCTTGGTTTAAAAGATAAAAATGACTTTCAAACTACAAGTGCTATACATCTCACAAATGAAGCCAAATATACATGTCCCAGGATAATGTTGCAGGATCCAATCTGGGTCAGTGACCGGGGCCAGGGGTTTAGAAGAGGAAGAGGAAGAGGAAGAAGGAAGAAGAGAAAGAAGAAGAGTTTCCATAAGGCAGGATTGGCAAATTCTGTATTCTCTACATAAATACGTTATACTATAATAACCATTGCACACAGGCTCTGATAGGTATTATGGATTTTACAGTTAAACTTTTAGAAAGCTTGGGAAAATTTGGCTTTAGCAAAGGCAAGAGCAGCTGTACATCATTATCCAAACTGACAAAACCATCAGAGGTGAAAACTAGACATTTCCTAAATTGATTTTCTTTTCCCTCATGACCATGAGGTATGCCTCAATCCTGGAATCAAATTTTCAACCCAGATGGCCTGAGAGCATTAGAATAGCAGCCAAATGCCCATTTTATGTAAAAGTAAAAGAAGAAAAAGAAAGAATTGAGTACAACATCTTTTAACATATGATTTGGAGTTGAAGGAGTTTGACAAAAACATTCAGCCATCTGAAAACATATGGTAGGATATATCTGGGGTAGAGGTGACTTTTTTTTACAAAAAAAATGCTGAAGTAACGGCTTAACACCAAAACCTTACATGCCTCAAAAATTATGTATAGGCCTGCATTTGCTAGGATTATATTAAAAACACAAATGCTGGGTCCCAACGTGATTTGTCTGCTATACAGCAGAACTTATCCTGCCCTCCAAATGCAGTGATGGTTATTGTCTTCTTGCCTTTAAGCCAAATGAGGCAATTTGATAAGAATCCAAGAAGTCCAATCCAAGTTAATTGGCAAGAGGTTGCTGTTTATTTCTTTTTGATTCACAGTGGAATTTTTGATCAAGTCATTTCTATTCATGCATTTAAACCTTAAAATTTGGCAAGGAAAAAAAAATCTCATCATGGAAATAAACAAATAACTCAGATAATGAATCTATGTTTATGGCACCTGAATTCCAACCCAGTCACATCCATTTTTACAAAATTGGTGACAAGAGATCTTCTAGCTTATGATAATTTGGATACTTTGGAAAACATTAAGCAATTTTAATCAAGTATTATTGGGAAAATACTGGGACATTACCATTATCTGACATATCCTGCAATCTACTATGAATTACTTGTGCTCCAATTGTAAGTACTATTACAATCAAGTACTACAATGTTTGCGTAGGTTTATTTACTGAAATAAGAAAGTCCAAATTGATGAAGCCACAAAAATTTATTTCCCTTGACAATTTACTATGTAATAATTTACCACTCACTGGTATATAACTGAATATATGAATACCTTCATTGAGAATTAACCACCAAAGCATGTTGAAAGATTTTGAAATATAGTATACAATGTTTAACACCCATTTTGATTTTGCATTTCAATTGTATGAGTGAATTTGCCATTAAGAAGTGGTCACATCTGTACCATTTTGCTGCAATAAAATTAAAATGTATTTTAGTACCTCCATTTATTAAGATTAAGGAGTCCAAATTTGTGCCACGTGGGAAAAAATCCTCATTCTTTTCCTCTAATTCTCATTCCATTTGCTAAAAGATATTTCATTTTTAATTTTTACTGGAAGCTTCAAAGTATTTGAAAGTATTCTCTCTTTCTCATAACAGCAGAATTTTGGATTCAGAAAGATAGGAAGAACAACAAATAAAATTATAATATTTTTACATCTGGGAAATTATGCTAAATGTATTAGTGGCCACAACTTTGCTTCAAAAGGATATTTGACACATTTGTAGAGGATCAAGTTATCATTGGCTAGCAGTCCTAATTCCAGATATGCTCTTGACTGCTAATATGCTTATGATATCTGGTTCTAGGAAATATATGTGAGAACACAACATTGCTTTCATATGCTACTCATGAAGTCCATACTTTGGGGGACAGGATGTTCTGCACTGATCTAACATAATCTGATATTTTGTATACCGTAGTTATATATTCTCCTGAAATTTTTTAGACAGAGATGAGATGTTTCTGAGATGTTGGTAAAATTTTGCATATTTGCAAGAACATCTGACAAGAATATACTTTATGTTATATCTACTACATAAAGAGACCTATTTATTTCCAGAACATATAGTTTGTATTACAAAAACCCTGATAATTGTACATGCAGATACCTGACAATTAAATTGACTGCAGGGATAAGACATATATTCTATGCTGAAGCTTGGCTGAAATCAATTTCTTCTTTCATTTTGAGCAATCTAAGTCCTCAGGTTTCAAACAGTTTAATTTAACTATCAGCCAAATCTCAAACATACTCACCTTATGCAGGACGTTCTTTGAAGCCCCATATTCAAGGTGGCTGATTCCTAAATATCTGACAATTAATGTAATTTCAGAGGTATTATCAAATAAACCTTTGAAAGCATGTTTCAAAGGCTACATTATAATTATTGCTAAGTATATTTCTGATAAGGAGTGTACAAATTGTCTTTAAAGAAAGTGACTGTAGATAAAAGAAAGGGGGCACAATGACAATTCTAAAAAGTTTGATTGAGAAATGTAGCTGTATATTTACACAAAATGCACATTACAGTCTGCAACTTTATAGAACAAGATAGCTTTCTTGACTAACTGTGAAAAAATAATTGCTGGGCACGTTTGTTTTCCAGACAAGACAAAACTATGGCTGACAAGCACTGTGGATGACAACTTCAGTTAATATGAAGTTTGTGATAAAATATAGATAGAACCTATTACTTGGGCAGCACATCCCCTTAAAGTATAAGCTATGAAAATATAGCACTAAAGGAGGAAGAGGAGAAGCAAAGTAATTTCACCAACTTCACTGCAGTCCGAATATTGCAAGAATAATCATTGAAGATTTAAGACTGAACTTGTTGAGTAGTTCAGAGATAAACACCAGACTAGACTAGAGCAGACTAGACTAGACATAAACACCAATGCAATTTATGTTGGGCAACATTGTTGTTGGCTTTGTAAACTTTAAACAAAAACAACCAATCATTGTTAACTGCACATAGCTAAACAGAAGAGACGACATAGGATATTATAGGAATGCAACATACATTGGTTTTATGGCAGTTTTTTTGCAGCCTGGTCCATCCAAAGATGTCATCCCTGACCACTTCCAGATTGATTGAGATAGACAGGTCCTTTGAGTTAAAACATCATGGTGCTCACATTATTTACACTGGCAGCAATTTTAGAGGGGGCATGGCTTCCAAATGAGGTTGCCTTCTGCCTGACAGTTTGTCATATACAGTACCGCAAAATCATTGCACCGCTTGTCTGGAACAATTCTTCACTATACATTTCCTGTACATTTCCATCAATCTACTTTCAACCTTTCCTTGGCTCATTCTGCTTTTGTACCATCCATCCTTCTTTATAGATTCCTGTTTTCAGTTTAATGAAGAACCAACTCCTTTTTAGACCCACATTGTCTGCTCTGAATACTACTGGTCAGGTTTGGGGATACTGATTGTTAGCCAGACATGCAACAGATATGAGCACTAAAGAAAATTAAAGGAGATTTTACAGCCAAAAATCTGCCCAGTTATTCCTCTAAAGTGTATTGGCCCCAGACTATTTACACTTTTTAAAGTTTGCCCTTTGTTCAAAATTCATGGTTAGTCCTCCATATTAAAAATATTTCATACTGAGTAGAGACAATTCTTAAAGGACGAGCAATAGCCATGTGGGGGTAGCTCTAGGGGAAAGTCATGTTCATTTTGACAAAAAAATGGATAAGATTTTAATTTCTTTATTTTAAAGTGTAAGTTCTACTGTAAATATCGCTAAATTTCAAATATCTTATCCAAAAAAGCCAATTATAGTTATAACAACATAAACTGTAGTAAAAAGTATTTAAATAATAACCTCTCTTTTGCTGTAATATGCTATTTTTCAGAAATCTTTTATAGCAGCAACCATCATATGGTATTTCCTTTCTTTTTATAATTAAATTGCAAATTGCCTTAGAGTAAGTCCTATAAATCTTTTGATTTGGTAATGCTAAGAGACAAGAGATCAGCTGATTCAGCAAGTAATTTTATCCTAATAGCCTAACAGGCATTCCACCAGGGTGTGTAATCTACTAAATCTGAATAGGTGTGTGGTTTTCCTAAACCTCTAAAATGATTTCTGCATTGTCTCCTATGTATTTAATTTAAAGGCAGCAAAGACTTCTGATTAAGTTCCAGTACAGTTAATAGAACCAGTAATATGAAGTGGGGAGGAAACTGAAGACAAGATGGAATGGAAAACTTATCACTCTGTGTTTATTTACTTACTCCACTGCATTTATATCTTTGTATTCTCTGAACACTCAAAAGTACAGTAGTTTGCCTGGAATCTCCTGATTTTGTCTCTACAGCAGCTATCCCGGGAGATAAGCTGATAAGCTGATAAGAGGTGCAATAACCCAAAGAAGAACACTAAATAAAAGTCAACCACTGAACTGCATGGCCAGGTAGGGACTTAAACTTGGTCTCCCTGGTATAAACCCAATAATCACTGGACTATACTGACTTCCTATGAGAAAGAACTGGGGAGGGGAGAAATGATTTGTTTAGTTGGGGAAGAGAGAATTGAAGAGGTGATAGTTGTGAAAGCATTCTTCAAATATTGAAGGGGAAAGGGTAAAAATAAAAATTTGAGATCCCATGAGCTGAAAAAAAGTGACGAAGGAATCTCTTGATGGTAAACATATTTTGTAAATGGAACAAATCAATCTGAGAAATAGCTGGCTATCTCTCCTTGGAGGACTTTAAACAACGAACTATAATAGATGGTCTCCAAGACCATTTTTCAGTTCTGACTGAATCTAATGCCTTCAATTATCCCATTCTGAGGTCTACCAAAATAAAGCCTTTGAAATAAAGCCTTTGTGCATCATTACACCTAAATTACAATTAGATATGTTATCTGCTCATTATAACAACCTCAGTGCAGTGTTCGCAATCAGAGAATCACTATGGTATGGTAGTTAAGGTGATGGACAATGACCAGGGAAAGCCAAATATAAGTTCACCTTCAGCCATGAAAACACACGAAGGCTTTTGGCCAATCATCTTCTCTCATGCCAGACCTATCTCTGTTGCTGTGGAGTTAAAATTAAGACTGTGTATACAGTCATGAGCCACCAATGAAAAGGCACCATATAAAATCTAATTATCAAATAAAAGCTCAGTTTATTTTTTTGGCCTTGAAAGTTTCACTAGCAGCTGTATGCTTAGACATCCATAGATGAAGGGCAAGAAGGAAAATGTCTATGAAGATTCTCAGTCATCCAGGTCATGGTTGTCCCAAAGGTGCTTTTTCAAGAGGCAACTGGACTTTCTGGTTTTTCTTTGAAGTTGTTTCGCTTGTCATCCAAGAAGCTTCTTCAGCTCAAGAGCTAAACAAGTTCTTGGATGAGAAGCAGAACGTCTTCAAAGAAAAACCAGAAAGTCCAGTTGCCTCTTGAAAAAGCACCTTTGGGGCAAGAAAGTAAGTGACAATTCATGCATCATGACAATGTGATACAAACTCTGCCCCTTAGATATTTGTGTGGGATGTCTGGATCAGGGGTCGGTTCTAACTTACCTCGCCGCCAGTTCACTTCCTCCCACGCCGTGTGGCTGTGCACACATTGCACGCCACATGGTTGTGCCGCACAGTCACACTGCACAGCTGCGCCGCACGACCACGCATGCGCAGTGCCAAAAACCAAGCTTCTGCGCATGCGCGGAAGCCAAAAATGAAAGAGCCAGTTTAGGGGCGTGGCCAACCAGCGATCACTCCCAGTTCGGCGAACTGGGGGAAATACCCACTACCGGTTCTATAGAACCGTCCGAACTGGGAGCAACCCACCTCTGGTCTGGATGCAAGTACAAAAAACCTAAGCTAAAATTAAGCACAAAAAGACTATGAGGGATCCTTGATGCTCTCTGAGCTTAGTTGTTTTCTTGCAGACATTTCATTACCCAAACTAGGTAACATCATTAAACAACCAAGGTCAGACAGTGCCAAGGACCCTTCATTTCAACCCTAAACTACAAATGTTCTTCTTTATGGGTACAGAAAGCCTATTCCTGAATGTACATATAAACTCACTTGCAAAATTTTGTTAGCAGGCATACCAGACGCAGCTCACCTCATTTTTCCTTCCAAGGAATGTGCAGCATTTTTCCGAGTGCCATTACCTTACTTTGGCAATGATTAATAATTATACAATAATAGCAACCTGGAGAGCTAGTGATGTTAAGGATGGAAGGATCCAGCTTCTATTCCTTTAAAACCCTTTCAATTCTCTTGACAACCTGGATGTTTCATTCACTATTCTATAGATCTCTGTTTCTCTGTTGCTCTTAGACACGGAGAAGGGACTAGCCTAGACTGGATTGTCTGCCTCCTAGTGACTCATTGATCAGCAAATTGTTCTTTTGTGGCAGAGATAGGGGCTCTCCCAAAGCACTCTGTAAAAAAACAAATCATACTATGATTTGACTTTAGACTTTATTTGAATGTTATTCCACTGACTGGAAGATGCCAAAGAATGAGGAGCAGCAAATGCAGCCTGCAGAGAAAACTACCAAGGCCTGCATGTGCTTTCATCCAATTACTGTAGCATGAAAAACAAGGAATTAATAATTCATTGAATAAAAATGCATATCTGATCGGATAAAACTGGAGTTAAAAGAAACTAGCTATGGGGTTTCCAACAGAGATTTCTAAACAGTACAACCAGTGGTGGCAGGTAAATATATGAAGAAAGGGAATTCCATGGTTGAGACACTATCACAGGAAAATTATAGAAGAAAGTGGTATTCTGTGTTCAATGATCTTGGTCTTTTAAAATCCTAAAGACAGGGATAATGAGTAGCCAGTCAGTGCAAGCATTTAAAGAGACACAGACCACATCTTAAAAGGAAATGCTATTGACAACATTGCTGCTATATTCTAGACCCACTTATAAAAATTGTGCTAATCCAGCCAAATTTGATTTCTTGCCAGCCTCCTTATTCCACAAACACATTCTTACAGCTCTTTTTTTCAATCCTCAAAACCCCTTTATCTACAGAAAGATGATGGAATAAAAGTAGCATCCGAGGATTGTGACAAATTTCTGGCCATTTATCCATCATTCTAGTTCCAATGGGAGACTATAAGTTCTCTGTGTAAAGGAGAAATAATTATGTTTCAACCTTCCTCTCCTTTGTCTCACCTGTGGTAGTTTTGGGAAGATTGCAATTTTTGAAGGATTATGTCTTAGTACATTGGTGTAAAATTGAACAGGCAGAGATACAGGATAAGAAACTAAATGTTAGGAAAATCTCCATTTCCAATACAGCTATTGCTATATCTGCAGCTGGCCTGATATTTTATGGAAAGAAAAAAGACATTCAGTGAAACTGTAATAAGAGGCAGAAAAGTGCTGAACCTTTGATGTTTAAAAGTCTAAAGATTATTCGCAAAATCTGGATCAGAAAAAAGAACCCCTAAATATATTTATGAATCTTGGCTTCCAATAAGATGCTATTATGTTCTAGGTCAGTGATGGCGAACCTTTTTTCCTCGGGTGCCGAAAGCATGTCTGCGCGCACTATTGTGCAGACGCGAGTGCCCACACCCATAATTCAATCCCTGGGGAGGGTGAAAATGGGCTCCCCTGCCCCCCGGAGGCCCTCTGGAGGCTGGAAATGGCCCATTTCCCAACTGCTGGTGGGCCTGGTAGGCCCATTTTTCACCCTCCCCAGGCTCCAGAGGCTTTCCTGGAGCCTGGGGAGGGTGAAAACAGCCTCCCCCGCCCCCCGGAGGCCCTCCAGAAGCCAAAAACACTCTCCCAGAGCCTCCGTGTGAGCCAAAAATCAGCTGGCTGGCGCGCACATGCATGCTGGAGCTGAGCTAGGGCAACAGCTCGCGTGCCAGCAGATATGGCTCCGTGTGCCACCTGTGGCACGCGTGACATAGGTTCGCCATCACTGTTCTAGGTGTTCTGAGAGGCATCATCATACAGACATTATAAAGTTGTTTTTATTTCTTTAATCTACTTTTCATGTTTACTAAACTGCATATAGCTCTTCAATTTCCAGTTATAACAAAAATCTATTTACAAATCTGCACTAAGAGAAAACATCCACACTCAATATTCTGTTTCAGATAATTACTAATCATATTTTCACATTCATTGAAACAAATACACATAGTACATAATATTTCAAAGCACAGACATGGAATAGTTTTCTGTGTTAATTATACAATACTCAGAAATGTCATTTGATAGTTTCTATAATCAGAAATAAAATGGGTGCAGATGCAAATTTATTGTGGATACATGTTCAGAAATCCTGCTTAAAATAGCTTTCATAGACATCATTGTGCCAGACACATATTCATGTCATTCATGTTTTGTCAAAAATGAATGTAACAACAGACACGGGCACAAATGCACATGTTCTTCTATTTCAAATTTCAGTACACATTTCTACATTTTAGCCATTATATGTTCATCATATGTACACAATTCTATTTTCACATCAATCTTACAATTTTCAATAACATAATTATTTTGATTAATTTAATTTTTTCTAATGACTATAAATAAGAAAACCATTGGCAACTTTATCCCACTACCACCAGTTGTTCTTTTGATTTTATTTTGTATTCCCTTTGACAAAATTCTGCACCTTCAAGTAAGTTAGCCATTTGTGTTTGCCTATTATTTCTCATTTATAAAAATGCTACTTGTGCTGAGAATACAAGGGATAATAATAATCAAAGGTTATCTCCTACATTTATACAAAGCATCTCCATGGGCCTTAATAATTTCACATACAAAACTGGAAGGTCCTTTACATGTTCTTCTTGTAATGTGATATATGTCATCCTTAGATATGACCTGGAACATACAAGACAAGACTTGGAAGACACAAGATCATCTCCCAACACATCAAATGGATTTAACAAAATCTGCTTGTTTGTATAAATGGTGTGTGTGGCAGTTTGCAAAATGCCATATGCATGGCACAATATAACTATAATGAAACGACTCTGCCTGTAGCAATTAAGTCTTATTACAGGGTTAGCTACAGAAGAGTTATATGCATTGCTTGGCCTAATTTCAATTCCCATTCAAGAATTCCTGAATCACACACATACATACACACAGGAAATTTTGGGCCTTCTTCAAGATGATTTGCATATCTCTCCCTTAAGCCTCACAGTAATTTGCCTTTTAGGCATCTGCCAAGTTATATCTGGTGGTTTGCATTGTGACTGTTACACTGAGATTCCAAAAAAGAGAAGCGAGCAACTACTGCAGTAAGAAAGCCAATCGACACTAGATTTGAATTACCAGATGCTGATTTCCCCTAAGCTAGGAGCTTTCAGGGCTCTGTAATACAGCAAGTATCCTGTTTGCCTTCCATCAGTAAAAATGTTTCTCCCACCTGCAAGTAGTCTATGCATTGCATGCACACAGTCCATACCCTCTCAATAGAGAGTGTGAGCTTTGTGGGTTTATATCTCTATTTATTTTGATGGTTTTGGAATATTCACAGGGGGCGGATATTGGAAGGGAAGACTTGGGTTTTCAAACTATTAAGAAATGCAGAAAAGGCTAAGGCAATGATGCAGGATCCAGTCTGGGTCAGTTACTGGGATCAGAGGTTTAGTCTTCCAAGCTTTCAACTCATGCTAGAACCCATCCACGATGAACTTTTATCTCACTGGAATGTCAAGACTAAACACGGGTGACTGACCCAGATTGCATCCTGCAACATTATCCTGGGGCACATATATTTGCCTTCATTCGTAAAGCAGTGGTTCTTAAACTGCTTGACGCAAACTGGATCCTTGACTCATGAATAAGCAGTTACAAATTGTCCCCAGGATAAGCCCAAATTACATCCAGTTTAAGAACCATTGGCTAAGTTGTCTGTGTTAAAATGAGAATAAATCTCATAGAGGCGATGTGGATCTTTTCTTGGAATTCAGACATTTAGAAATAAAGCCGAGATTAAAAGTCTAATAGAAAATATTTATTTCGGTACAAAAACAATAAATCATGAATAGTTACATCTTGCTAATAAATCGTGACCGCTCCGGTCAGAGTCAAAGGCAGAAGTGTATAATGGAGAATCAGGAATGCACACATGCGCAGATCACATCACGTGTCCTGCTTGTATTGGAATGTACCATAATATTAGGATAGGGATGCATCACCCTGCATATACATACAACTGACAATATTCACTACGTGACAGTCTGAATATGATAGCAGCAGCAAGGCAAGAGAAGAATATTTTCTAGATTAATATCCTGCCTTTCAAGCACAAATCTAGAAGGATAACAATTTTGTAACAGAATGGCAAACAAACTATTTTCTCATAAGAGTCCTTTCTTGGCTGGCTAAGCCCATGATGAGAAGGTCACCAAATTGAGTGAGACGGTACCTTTCCCTGTCTTGCTCTCACTTTGAACACTTGACTATAGGGGAGGAGGAGAAGGAGCAGATCACACCTATCACAGGGTTGAAATGCTTGCTTGCAGAGCCTTTGCAATCAGGCTGCAAATTAGAGGCTGATGTGACCCATGAGCAACAGGTTGCTCAACCAAGCTCAGAAAGTACTATTGCCCATTCCAATAAGGTGTTCATTTGTACAATTGCTGGGAAGGGGAAGGCATTGTTGTCTGGAACCTCCAGTTTCCAATATTAGTTGTGTTATTGTTGTTTATCAGGAAAAAATATAAAGGAGGGGAAAATGAGAAAGTGGTCCAAAGATTTCTGATTAGAATAACAGAGTTGGAAAGGATCTTGGAGGTCTTCTAATCCAACCCCCTATACCATTTTCAGACAAATGGTTATCCAATCTCTTCTTTAAAACTTTCAGTGTTGGAGCATTCACAACTTCTGGAGGCAAGTTGTTCCACTGATTAATTGTTCTAACTGTCAGGAAATTTCTCCTTAGTTCTAGGTTGCTTCTCTCCTTGATTAGTTTCCACCCATTGCTTCTTATCCTGCCTTCAGATGCTTTGGAGAATAGCTTCACTCCCTCTTCTTTGTGGCAGCCCCTGTGATATTGGAACACTGCTATCATGTCATGTCAACAACAATATCTTGTTTCTCTAACAAGAACTAACAAATGACTTTAAATTTCTGAATGAATCAAGCCTTGAAGAACGAGAGAGGGTGAGAGAGAAAGAGAGAGGAAGGAAGAGGGGAGTAGTGAAATCAAATGGTAGAACTTATTTCTGAGTTCAATATAGTACTGTTAAAATATCAACAGAAACAACTGTGGATATATTTACATTTTTTTTCTTTTTAGACACCACTCTTTTTTAATAGATATACTGGCATTCTTGCTGCAATTATGACTTGATTATACCGTCTGTGACAACTAAGAGAAAGTTGTGAGAAAGTGGAAATTCAGACTGGTTTTCCCTGCCTTGAAATTTCAGCACTGATAGGACTCTTCTGATCAGGGAATATTGAATAGTTAAGAGGCATGGGGAAAATCATTAAGAAGGCTCCATCTGAGCACCAAACAGATCAAACAGTAAAATACTGATATGTAGAAAAGTAATTCTTCCATCCACAAGGATTTGTGGTGAGAGTTCAAAAAGGTCAGGATTGCAATCATGACCCCAATATTAAAAGTTTCACCCTTTTTTACATGTCTCATGCCACAATACATATAAAAGATATAGATCACAATCACCATTTTACTTATCTCCCTGCTTCCATTATGGCATAAAAATGAAACTCCCAAAACTGCTCCAAAGAAAGGCAGGGATGTGTAACCTAAAACCAAAGAACCACCTTTATCTACTGAAAATTGGTGGCATAGTTATTTTAAAGTGGGAATCTCCCAAATTATAGTATTAATCTTTAAAAGCTTTCTCTTAAAACCATAGAAAACTCCTAGAAACTCCTGACTCTAGTTTGAAAGCCAGTTTGTCTAGTGCAGGGGTCGGCAACCTTAAACACTCAAAGAGCCACAAAGGCCCTAACTGGAAGCCCTCCGTTCAATTCTGGAGCCAACCAGAAGTCCGGTTTCCCCCACCATAGAGTCTCCTCCTTGCGTGGCGTCCTTTTTCCTCTACCTATCCTAACTGAAAGCCCTATCAATTATGGAGCTGACTGGCAACATGGAGCCGCAGCAGAGGGATGAAAGAGCCACATGCGACTCCAGAGCCACAGGTTGCTGACCCCTGGTCTAGTGGTTAAGGCACCAGGCTAGAAAACAGAAGACCATGAGTTGAAGTGCTGCCTTAGCCAAAAGGCCAGCTGTGTAACCTCAGGCCAATCACTCTCTCTCAGTCCAACTCATCCTACAGGGTAGTAGTTGTGGGAAAATAAGAGGAGGAAAGTGTGTTGAATGTGTTTGTTGCTTTACGTTATTTGTAAAAAAATAATAAAGGCAGGATATAAGTAATCAAAACTTTTTATCATTATCTTAGCCCTGTGGACATCAAAAGTTGCCCAACCCTAAAGGAAAGAAATCAAAGATGCTGGATTATAGTAGAGCTGCTGTTGGCCTAGAGGTGGAGCTCTTGCCTCACAATCAGGAGGTTGTGAGTTCGATCCTAGGTAGAGGCAGATATAGGGTCTCCTGCTTGGGCAAGGGGTTGGACTAGATGACCTGCAAGGTCCCTTCCAACTCTGTTAATCTGTTATATACATTGTAGTTAGCCATGGTTTGTTAAGCAATCAAAATGGATGATTCATAGAAACCATGCTATACATTACAGTTGGCAACTATAATGAAAGATTCACGCCTAAAGTTTAGCTCAAGCCAAAGCACAATGTGTGAACCCTGTAATGGAACCTTGACTAACTGTAGCAGGTTTCTAGGAATCAAAATTCTAGTAGAGAAATCGATTTACTTAAATGGTTTATGTAATGGATGTAACATGCAAGAAAATTACATTCATGTATCACTTGAGCTACATTAACAATTATAAAGGAACTTTTTAAGTACAAGTGTCTCTTTCCAGAATGATGGTTCGATCTGAACAGAAAAAAAAATAGATTATTAGCATGGACTAATTTTATGAACTCACATGGTACTGGCATTTGTGTCAGCAAAACCAAATGAAAACTGGTCCAGTTCTATTCTTCTCTTCAGTATCATTTCAAAGGATTTTATAGTTGCACAATTGATTACTCATTTGGTATAAAGTTTGTTGGTTTTATGCAGCTTTATTTGTGGAATAAACTTCCCAAATTAATACCATTCTAATTAGCTTTGATGTTTGTTACTAGAAAGTAAATGACCTTAATGAGCACTTTCAATAGCACATTTTTATAAATACCTAGCCTGTAAAAATCATTTAAAAAGAAGCACTCTCAATGTGATATGGTGATATCATTCATATTGTGGTTTCCCTAAGAAAAGACACAATATAATTTATAGCTTTGTCCTGAAGAAAACAATTGGGCAAGATATTCCAAATCTTAATCCCTTGCCAGCTAAGAGTAAAATAAGAATATTAGAAAACTACCCCTTTAAAGGCCTGAAGAAAGGCATTTAGGATAGTTAAGCATGTCCAATTTTTTCCAAGGCCAACTAGAGAAGAGTCAATAGTTGGCCCAATCTTTCTCTTGTGTAATTGCAAGGCAACCTCAGGCTTATCTGATTCCAATTGCACATGTTTAACTTGTCACAACTGGCACAAAGAAAAGATCTGGAAACCTTCACTTCTTAATTAATGTGCTGGATTTCTATCTTCTCTTTTTGCCAACACTTCATTGCCAGAGTCTGGGAATAATGCTAATCTCACCTGGTCAAAGTAATTAAGAATCACAGCTGGCAGGTTCACTGCAGATGGGAGCAGGTAAACAGAAGTTACACTTGAATACCTCTGAACATTGGCTGCATTCCCCCCAAGACACTTAGCCTAGTTGCTGAATTAATCTTTTTGTGTGTGTTCATACAATAAATAAAACCATAAACCAGACTGAAACTGCATGGTACACAGACATACACACATACAAAACTAAAGCTAAACACTAAACCATGCTTAGCATATCGGGTACAGGCACCAAATCTTTAATGGAGCCAGTTGGCCAGACTTCCTTTCATGGTTCTATCAAAATGAAAATAGTCTGGTTATAAATCTCACTCATTCACAGTTATTACTGCTCATCAATCCATAAATTAAAAACTAATCTTCTACCTAAACTGCAAGGAGCCAGGCAGATAGTACAACACACCAATTCAGACCAAAAACCCACATTATAATATACAGTCTAATCAATCAATCAATAGTCACATTCTAAAGGTAAAACTAGGGGTTACAAGAAAACAGTGCAATACACAGCATATAATATGAGCTAACGGGTTAATATCAAATTTATTCCACTTGGAATTTGAATTCTCAAAGCTCCTTCAGTCCCCATTCAGGTGCAGCTGAAACTGAATAAACCTGATTTTTGGGAACAAAATTCCAGTCAGGTGCCTTGTCTTGTAAATTGCTACCTCCCACTTCCAATCTTCTAATTTTGTAAAAGTCAGTGATGGCATCCCTCGGAGTTAGGGTCCTTGAGTAGAAGCTCTAAATCCTCTATAGCAGGACAGAGTAGAGCGGAGTCCGGATCTGTACTGTTTTCACTTGGAGTAGGTAGGTCAACTCTACCTACCAGGCTCATTTACTTGCTCTTTTTCTAACCAAGATGGTGCATTGAGCAGGCCTTTCAGAAACTTCTATATGATATGGAAAGGACCATCCAGTTATTGGTCTTGGAGGACCCGAAGCAAGGAATTCATAGGGCTATTAATCCTTAGGTTTGAAGTAGGGGCATTATTCAGGCTTTCCTTGGAATACAAATTGTAGAGATTTTTTAAAAACAATGTGTTTTTGCTTTGTGTAATTGAAATAGGTTATTTATACTCTGTGATCCTAAAAATATAGAGCATAGAAAGCAAGGAAAATAACACTTCAAAAACAAAAGCAGTTTGTAATAAACATTCAGAAAACCTGAATGATTGAAAAATTATACATAGTATTATTCAAGACACTTTGGGGATCAAATTTGAAATGAAACCACTTTTAATTAAGCATAATCCCAGGATACATAGAAATACTGTAATTTATTAAGATATATTCTTATGGCTGTGAAAATAAACTTTGTACAAGACTGGATAAAGGACAGTACTGACAATATTAGACAGAGAACTTAAACTGCTTTTGTTCAAATGGAAGAATTTTCAGAATACACAACAATTGCAAAACTAAAAGTATACAGATATATAATACATTAAGCAAGAATAACTTCCATATATATTTATGCAGTAAGGTAAATATAAATATTTAGAGTATGTTTTTTAAAGTTTATGCCAACAGGCAAGGCAAATCAGTTGGAGTACAAAGAAGGTGGAAGTCAGAAATTATGTATTTGCCTATATTATGTTTTATTTTTTCTTAACAAAACATTTTTGAAAATATATCTTTGTTTTAAATAAAATGAAAGATTATAATAAGACTAAAATAAAACAGGCACAGAGTACTGCTGTATACTCGCTAAATGAGGGAAATGAATAGATAGCTCTACATTTGTATATATACGTTCTATCATTGTTAAAATCTTTTTAATGAAAAGGGACGTTGGTACTCACCTGTGAGACGTCCTTTCTCGTAGGGCGGAGCTAGCCTCCAAGGAATGGGTTAAATCTGCCCTCTAGCCAATAGGACCGAGTCTTAGAAAGGGTATAAATAGTGCCAACCTAGATTGGCACCCCCTCTTTTAATCGAGGGATAAAGACAGACTCAATGTGCTTCTCCAAAAAAAACCAACAAGAATTTATTAACTATATACAATGAAGTACCAGAGAATAAGAACTATGTATATGTGAAGGATCACAAACCAGAGAATGAATAATTATGTACAATCATGGACCCGCAACTTCCAGCCAGCCCCAGACGTGGGAGGGACTTGGAGGCTAGCTCCGCCCTACGAGAAAGGACGTCTCACAGGTGAGTACCAACGTCCCTTCTCCATAGTGGGCGGAGCTAGCCTCCAAGGAATGGGACATACCAAAGCTGACGTCCCTAGGGCGGGATCAATCGTCCTGGCTGGGAGAATCACCCAAAGGCAACCCTGCCCCCAACACCCGCCTACCGAAATCGGCCTCCTCTGAGGCATAGGCGTCCAATTTGTAATATCTGATGAAGGGAGTCAGGGAGGACCATGTGGCCGCCCTACACACCTCGGCTATGGAAGCTCTAGCATTCCATGCCGTGGACGTTGCAGCACTGCGGGTGGAATGGGCTGTGAGGCCCGACGGTTGGGGCAAAGACATATGTTTGAAGGCCAAGGAAATGGCCGCACGGATCCAACGTCCGATCGTTGCGGAAGACGCTTTACGACCCTGGAGAGAAGGGCGAAATGTCACAAAGAGAGTCTCTGTACGCCGAAGGGAAACTGTACGTTTGAGATAAATGTCCAGAGCGCGCCTGACATCTAGCATGTGCCAAGCCCGTTCAGAGTCGGAGATCGGATTCTGAAAGAATGTGGGCAAGATGACTTCCTGCGCTCTGTGAAAATGGGTATTCACCTTGGGCACAAATGCTGGGTCCAGGCGAAGAACCACCCTGTCGCTATGAAAGACGCACAGGTCCTCACGCACAGACAGGGCCGCGAGTTCAGATATCCGCCGCGCGGAGGTCACGGCTACGAGGAAGGCAACTTTAAAGGACAGATGCGCTAAAGGAATAGTGTCCAGGGGCTCGAAAGGAGCTACAGTTAGGGCGGAGAGAACCTTGGACAAGTCCCATGTGGGGAAACGGTGCACCACCGGGGGACAAAGATTAGTGACACCCTTCAGGAATTGTCTCATTAGCGGGTGAGCGGAGAGCGAGTCCAGGTGCGGGCAGGACAACACAGTCGAAAGCGCCGCAACTTGTCTGCGCAAGGTGTTGGGAGCGAGGCCCTTGGCGAGCCCCTGCCGCAAGAATTGGATGACGTTGATGATGGATAGGTCGACTGGCGAATATCCCACCTGGGCACACCAGCCACAAAAGGCGCGCCAGGTGGTGGAGTAGATCCGCTCCGTCGACGGTCGCCTAGATGCCAACATGATTGAAGAGATATTGTCCGGAACTAGGCGGTGTTGCAGAGTGATCCGCTCAAGCGCCAGGCGGTCAGTTGTAGCCAGTGCGGCTCTGGATGATGCACTGACCCCTGGGCAAGCGACCACTCTGTCGGCGGGATCCGCCAGGGAGGTGACGCGGACAGGGATATAAGGTCCGCGAACCAAGTCCTCCTGGGCCAATGTGGGGCGAGGAGGATGATCTCCGCCTTCAGCAATATTACCCGCCGTATGACTTTGGGGATCAACGGGAGAGGTGGGAAGGCGTATAAGAGTTCCTGCGGCCACCGGCAGCGTAGAGCGTCCGTGTCCTCCGCGCCCGGCGTCTGGAACCTGGTCACGAACCTGGGGAGTTTGGCGTTCGCCGGTGTCGCGAACAGGTCCATGGTCGGTGGTCCGTAGCGGTTGGTGATCTCCTGAAAAATGTCCGGGTGTAAGGACCACTCTGCCGGATTGATAGCATTCTGGCTGAGCCAATCTGCTGTGATGTTGTCGACACCGGAAATGTGTTCTGCCGTGATTGAAGGCAGGTACCGCTCCGCCCACAGTCCCAGAACCATTGCTTCGTTCATCAGGGCTTTGGAGATGGTGCCCCCCTGACGATTTATATGCGCTTTTGTCGTCACGTTGTCCGTGAGGACGAGGACGTGACGGCCAGACAGATGCTGTTGAAAATGATTCAGAGCCAATCGAACTGCTCTGAGCTCTAACAGGTTTATTGGTAGAACCTGTTCCTTCCTGGACCATGTCCCCTGAGCGACTAAAGAGTCGGTGTGGGCCCCCCAGCCCGAGGTGCTGGCGTCGGTCGTCAGGGTCGTCCTTTGCGGTTCCAGGAAACAGGAGCCCTTGCTGAGGGCGGGCGATGACCACCACCGGAGCGACCTCCTTGCTGACATCGGCAACCGGACTCTTACAGGGGAGTTGCTGCGATTTGCCCGCTGGAAAGGGAGAAGAAACCATTGAAGGTCCCTGGAGTGCAGATGAGCCCACGGCACGATATGTATCGCGGAAATCATTTTTCCCAGGAGGGAAGACAGCTGGTTCAGGGGAACCTTCGTTTGGGCCAGAACTAGCTGGGCGATCTCCAATATGCTGTCTCTCCGTTCCTGGGACAAGTAGACCCTGCACTCCAGGGAGTCAATAATGGCCCCCAGGTGGGTGACCCTGGTGGAAGGGGACAACTGGCTCTTACCCAAATTAACGAGGAACCCGTGGTGTTCCAGTGTGTTGAGGGTTACCTGGATGTCCTGTTGGGCCTGAGACAGGGAAGAGGACTGGATAAGTATATCATCCAGGTAACACTGGACACGCACGGGGAGAGCCCTGAGATGGGCTGTCAAGGCGGCCAGAACCTTGGTAAATACCCTTGGCGCTGACGACAGGCCGAAGGGCAACGCCTGGTATTCATAATGCACCCCTGCATAGCAAAACCTGAGGTATTGGCGATGGGATGCGTGAATTGGAATATGGAGGTAGGCCTCCGTCAAGTCAATCGAGGCGAGAAAGTCGCCGCGCCTAATGCCCGCCAGAATTGATTGCAGGGTGTGCATCTTGAATTTTCTGTACCTCACATATCTGTTAAGGCGTTTCAGATCAAGAATTGCCCTCCATCCCCCCGAGGATTTTGGAACCACGAATAAGATGGAATAAAATCCTTGCCCCTGCTGGTCCTCGGGCACCCGTTGGATGGCTCTAATATCCAACAGGTGCTGGATTGCCTGATCTACAAGGACGCATTTGGAAATGTTGGAAGACAAGGGGCATCGTAAGAAAAACCTCGGGGGGGTGGAGATAAACTCCAGGTACAGTCCTGTCGACAGGGTTTGTAAAACCCATGCGTCATTGGTGATTTCCTCCCACCGACTGGCAAATAATGCCAGTCGACCCCCAATGGGAGGGATCGGGTCACATCTACTTATACCGGCGGTAAGGGCGACCACCGGCTCCTCTAAAGGGCCGTTTGGTTTGCCCACCCCGGAAAGGCCGGTCGGCGGCCGAGCGTTGCCGTGACCCATATGAATTCTGGGAAGTCCCGTACTGAGCCTGGGAAGACCCGTACTGACCCTGACCAGATTGGTATTGGTTCTGGTATCTACTGTAAGGAGGGTCAGAAGCTCTGGACCCCCGACGATAAGGAGGGGCCTTGTTGTAGGACTTTTTTGTGTAGGAGGGAAGAACTTTCCTCTTGTCCTTATTTTCGGTGGTAATGCGGTCTAGGGCCGGGCCAAACAGCAACTGACCGGAAATCGGGGCTGCGGCTAGCTTCCATTTGTGCCGCAGGTCAGCTGGCCAGCTGCGGAGCCAGTGCATCCTCCTGGCCACGACCGCCGTGCCCATTGCCCTAGCCGCGAAGCGTCCTGCCTGCAAGGTGGAGTCGGAGGCGAACTGGGCGGCCGCTATTAACTTGTTGATGTCACTATGTGCCCTTGTGTCGGCCTGAGGAATGTGGTCTTGGAGACCATGTAACCATTTAAGGGAGGTCCGGCAAAAAAAGGACGCTGTCGTTGATGCTCTGACCGCCCATGCAGCCGCTTGGTGATTCCGTTGGAGAATAGATTCCACGCGGCGTTCCTCCGGACGCAGGAGGTCATCTGGGTCCCCCGGTACGGGGGCGTTAGAATAGAGAGCCAACACCGGTGGATCGACGTCTGGAACTGGCAGGTGCTGGGCCAGTCGAGACGAGACGTTAAAGTAACGTTTGTCTAGGTTTGTAGGGGAAGGACCATTGGCAGGAGATTGCCATTGTTTCGTCACTGCCTCGACAAATAAGTTAGGCGTAGGGATCACCTCCATGGGGGACGTGGACGCCTCTCCAAATATGGGGTCGCCTTGTTCCGATGCAGTCTGTGGATCGGCAGCCGACGACGGGATGTTGGCCGTCGCCCTAGCCTTGTGCAGTAAAGAGCGGAAAAGGCTGGGGTGGAAAAGGGCGGTGGAAGTGGACGGTTCCGGGGCCAAGTCCTCATCATCTGACAGCTGAGGATGGAGCTGTTCCCCGGCTGCAGGCAGTTCATCGAGCTCCCCTTCCTCCCTGTCTAGGTCCCCAGCTGGAATGGGGGAACTGTGGATGGAGTACTCGTCGGCCTCCATCTCGTCTGAGGAGACTGGCGCCGGTACAGGAGGAGGTGAGTCGGCCCTGCGCGGTGGTGAGATGGGCTGAGAGGGGCGCGCCATTGCCCTGACTGCGGCCTCAATGCCACGTTGTATGGCATCGTTCATTCGTTGTTGTATGGCAGGATCCTCCAACAGGTCATCATGGCCGCTGGAAGAGGGCCTGCGCCGAGTATCCGGCTCCTGGACCTGGGAGGCACCCCAAACGTCCCCCTCACGTAAAAGGACGTTGTGGCCATCAAGGGAAACGTTGTCAGGTGAGTGACTGGTCTTTTTCCCATGGCCTAGATCTCCCAACAGGGGCCCCTTGGGGTGGTGTCCTGGAGTGCTATGGGGACGGGGGGTGCCATGGTGGGATGCTTCTGTATCCCCTGCATGCTTGTTGGAAGCCCCCTTATGTCCATCTCCCCTGGAAGAAGCCTTGGAAGACTTCTTGGTCTTGGCAGGGGGAGGGGTGTGGATGGGGGAGCGATCCCTGCTGTCGGTGGTGGCACGCGGCATTTGGGGAGCTTCAGGGGATGCCTCTGGCGGAAGGGGCCTGGCAGACTTCGATTTTGCCTTGCCCTGCTTGCCTGCGCCCTCAGCCATTGAGCAAAGACACACAGAAATAATGTTTATTAGGCAGCTGCAGCTTTCGTCGGCAGCCGCTTTCTCCGTCGCTCCGAGCCCGGTGGGAGGGAGAGGGACGCACTGCGCGTGCGCGCGCTCTCCAGCTGGTGAGCGGGCGGCGGAGGGAATCCTCTGACGGCCGGCTGCCTCACCAACGACGCTGTCCAATGAGAGCGCAGGGATTCGTCACTCAAGATGGCCGCCGATGACGTGGGCTCAGTTTCTGAAAACTGCCTTTCGCGCCACTTTAGGAGCGTCCGATGCGGCCTGTGGCTGAAGACGGCCTGACAGGGATTCCCCTGCTGGAGCGGCCCAGAAGTGTCGGCCTGACAGAAGCTGAATTCTGTTGGAGCGGCCGAAGAAAAAACGCCGAGGACGTTTGCCGGCTGTGGGAGGAGCACTCCAGCCGGGGGGGGGTAAGCCGGTGGCCGCCCAAGCGCAGGGCTTCTGCGGCTTTCGGTTGATGATTTTCTGGCTTCCCCCCGCAATGTAAATAAGTGTTAGAGGTGCCCAACGTGAAGACCCCCAGGGAGGTAGCCACCCCCACCGGGACGTTAGGAGGAACAGCTCAGGCAGCCGCCTGAGCCGGCTCAACCCAGGGAGGGACACAGGTGGAAGTGACAGCTGTCACCTGGGGAGACTTACTGGTAGATGAGAGATAGAATCACTGTAATAAGTCAATCAGGATCCAATAGCTGCGGAACTGGCCTCCAAGGGAGAAGCACAATGCCCTTTGGCTAAAAGGACCGAGATTAAAAGAGGGGGTGCCAATCTAGGTTGGCACTATTTATACCCTTTCTAAGACTCGGTCCTATTGGCTAGAGGGCAGATTTAACCCATTCCTTGGAGGCTAGCTCCGCCCACTATGGAGAATAGAAAACAAAAGCAGTTTCTCTGTCTTTGCCAAGAAAGTGTATGCATCTCTAAAGAAGAATTTGCATTTTTGAAAAGCACTGCACATTTAGTTTTTGTATTCAGTTTATATTTTCTAGATGCAACTTTACTTTTAATGTAGGTTCTCATTTAAATACAACTCATTTTGCAGAAAGTCATCTTCGGTGTTAATTTAGGATACAACAGGGCTGTTCCAAATCTAGTATAGCTTAAACCAGCCCTAGTTTTAAAACTAAAATTAGGTAAGATAACTATAGATCAGGTGTCAGCAACCTGCGGCTCCGGAGCCGCATGCAGCTCTTTGGGCCCTCTGCTGTAGTTCCCAGTCGGGTGATCCCACCACTGGCTGGGCCTGCCCTTCGCCCTCCCCTCCCAGTTACTCCTCGCCTGGCCTGAGAAGGTAAGGGAAACGGTGGGGGATGGAGAAGCAGCTAGGGCAGAGACAGAGATACAGAGGGTGGGGAGAGAGAGACATAGAGAGATACAGAGAGAGGGGGAGAGAGAGAGAATGGGAGGGAGGGAGAAAGAGAGAGAGAGATGTCAAAAGGGTTCTGTGGTTCCTGGTGTTTTTAACAACCGGTTCTCTGCCCTAATGACCGGCTGGGTAGGCGTGGCTTGGTGGGTCATGTCACTGGTAGAAGTGAGTGACATTGAGTTGGCCATGCCCAGCAAGGTTTTGTGGCTCCCGGTGTTTTCTTTTCTGTGGGAAACGGGTCCAAATGGCTCTCTAAGTGTTTAAGGTTTATTTTATTTAAATGGATTTCTATGCCGCCCAACTCCCAGGGGACTCTGGGCGGCTGCAGACCCCTGCCTTAGATGCTTACATAGATCAGATTTTTTTAAAAGATAAGGGAGACTAGGTTGTAATAAAGATTAAACTACATATACTGGGATATTTTTAAACCTTGATTGCACCTCTTATTTTAATATTTATTTGCAACGTATCTTAGATGAAAAACAATGAAAATGCATTCAGTGCAAAATTGCAAATTAGAAATATAATTAACGCATAATGTTTAATATATTAAAGCCTAGTTTCAGAAATAAACATGCAAACATGATTAATTCTGAACAGGCTTCAACACACATAAAATAAAAGCTTTTTGGTGCACTATTTAAAGAAAAACTGCAATTTTTTGTCATGGAAAACAAATGTAAGAACTGAGACTCTATGGAACTTACTCGTGGTATTTAATCTATTATTTTAGAATTTGATAATCAGGGAATGGTAAATGTTGAATGGAATCTTTGCACTTTATTTCATTAATCATAATCACCAATATTCC
Organism: Diadophis punctatus similis; assembly: GCA_023053685.1. Classification (NCBI taxonomy): domain Eukaryota; kingdom Metazoa; phylum Chordata; class Lepidosauria; order Squamata; family Dipsadidae; genus Diadophis; species Diadophis punctatus. The sequence continues at coordinate 38,127,205 of JALIGW010000002.1, read as the reverse complement.
AATTGACCATGAGTAAGTCCAAACTGAAAACAATGGTATGATATTGATATTTGTTTCTCCAAGTTTAAAAGGGAGAGCAAAATATGTTCATAGCAATAGACATTCTAGCTTTATTGGCTTATTTTTACTCAGAAAGGCCCCAACTGATACATAAAACTTTTTTGTCTGAACTCTTCTTGAAATTAATATTAATTTATCACAAATCTCCCATTTCCCAATCAGAGGGAGTTACCGTATTTTTCGGAGTATAGGACGCACCGGAGTATAGGACGCACCTAGATTTTAGAGGAGGAAAACAAGGAAAAAAGTATTCTGAACCAAATGGTGTAGTAATATATTATTTAATAAAATACCAGTGTAGCAGAATACTTTTTACAACCATGTATACTTTTTACAACCATGTACACTTTTTACAAACTTCAAACTTGACAGCTTTAAGACTTGTGGACTTCAACTCCCAGAATTCCTTCTCCAGTCATGCTAGCTCAGGAATGGGAGTTGAAGTCCACAAGTCTTAAAGCTGTCAAGTTTGAAGTTTGTAAAAAGTGTACATGGTTGTAAAAAGTCTTGCCAAGTTTGAAGACCCTTGCACCCCTAACCCAGGGGTCTTCAAACTTGACAGCTTTAAGACTTGTGGACTTCAACTCCAATTCCTGAGCTAGCATGACTGGAGGAGGAATTCTGGGAGTTGAAGTCCACAAGTTTGAAGACCCTTGCACCCCCTTGGCAAGTTTTAAGACTTGTGGACTTCAACTCCCAGAATTCCTCCTCCAGTCATGCTAGCTAGAGTTGAAGTCCACAAGTCCTCCCGGTCTCGCAGCCAGTTCCCTCCTGAAGTTCAAGAGCTGCAACTTGAGCTGAGCAGATCTGCGGCGAAAGCGGCGGCTCCTGGTTTTCCTGGCCAAAGAGCGCTCGCTAGAGAAGAGCAGCTGAGGAAGCAGGCGAAGCGCGGCGGCAGGCAGGTGTTTTGGAAGCGCCGAGGGCAGCACGCGCGTCCGGGATGCCCCTCTCTGTGCTTTCTGCTTAGCCGGCAGCAGCGGGCGCAGCGAGTCCCGTCCTCACGCGCATCCCCGGCGCTTGCTGTGGCGACGCTGTTTTCTCCGAGACCTTTGTCTCGGAGAAGGAGCAGTAGACAAAGGTCTCGGAGAAAACAGCGTCGCCACAGCAAGCGCCGGGGACGCGCGTGAGGACGGGACTCGCTGCGCCCGCTGCTGCCGGCTAAGCGGAAAGCACAGAAAGGGGCATCCCGGACACGCGTGCTGCCCTCGGCGCTTCCAAGACACCTGCCTGCCGCCGCGCTTCACCTGCTCGCACGCCCGCTTGCTCGCAAGCGGGCAGCGGTGGGGATCGAAGCGGAGTGGTGGCACCTCGAAAGGACTGGGGTGCTAGATTTCATGCTAGCTCAGGAATGGGTGGCGGGGGCAAGCAGCGGTGGTGGCGGCGGCAAGCAACAGCGGGGATGGCAGGGGCAAGCAGCGGGGGGGGGCAAGCGGCGGTGGCGGCGGCAGCGGCAGCGGGGAAAACCTCCAAAGGGTGGGGGCTGGGGGGGGTTGGGGGCTGCATTCGGTGTATAAGACGCACCCACTTTTTGACCCCCTTTTTGGGAGTAAAAAGGTGCGTCCTATACTCCGAAAAATATGGTAATGGCTTAAGTTATCTGCCTGCTGATATTTGTAAGGTTACATTTTAATTGATTGTTGGTTTTAAATATTCTTAGTATACATCTGATACTTTTTAAATTATATATGTTACATATATTGTTCCTTGTTCTTAATTAATGTGTGCCTTGATAAGAAAAATGGTTTATAATTTTAAATAGCAAAATTTAATAATATTTATTAATAAGGCACAGAAGTACATTATAATTTTTCCCATAAAATAAAAAGAGAACAGTCACCTGACACACATTTCACCATTGTGTCTGCTAAATGAAAGAATTGTTCACATTTTCCTGAGCCATTTGCTCATAAATTAAAACAAACAGGTGTCTTCATTTTGCTTGGCCTGAACATGCATTTTTCTGTCACTTAGACCTCTATGCATCACATCTGCACATCTTCCAATAACATTATCTCCTGACACCAACTCTTATTCTCAGAGAACTTAATGGAATTGCCAGACTACATATATTGTACAAGTAAAATTGTTGGAATGTTTCCCACAGGAGCTATAAAACTGCATGTTGCTCAACGCCTGTCTGATGTGGAAATTTGTGAGGGTGGTAAAAAAAAAAGTTTGGAGAGGGACTTGCTGTAGCAAATAAAATTTCCTCCTAGTAGTAAGAGTTGCGTGAAATGCTGACTAGAAGAGAAAGCTGCCCATATGTTCAACATAAAGCAGCAAGCTGTTTGGAAATTAAAAATATCTCTATAGCTAATGTGGTCTATAATATAATACGTAATTCAAAGCAAGCTCACATGGATGTATTAGCAAAACAGTAGACATATCAGATCTACTTGGACATAAAAACCATGCAGATTTCAAAAGTCTGTATAGCCCAGCATTTTGGTCTTTCACTGGCCAATAAGATGGTAGAAGAATTGTATAAGAACATCATAAACGTAATTATTCCACAGACCTATTCCTGTACCTAAGTAATAGATATAAAGAAGCATGTTATCTTTAATTATGGGTGTTGTAAATAAAAACTATAGATAGATTTATCCTCTAGGAATTGGCCTAATCTGATTTCATAATTAATAATTATCACTACATTTTGATGTGTTGATCTTTGGGAGCCTTACTAACAACGTTGAGTATAAAAATATCAATTACTGGTAAGTGAAATTATGTCTAAACATCTGCACCTGCCCTAGTCACTATTTCCTTTGACTGGTATATATTCAGTTTTTTCAAAAATGTGTACTTTTAGAGGTCATGTGAGTTTTTTGTTCATTTTGGGAGTGATGGAAACATACAGTTCCATCAGGGTTGTGTAAAATGTTGCATGGAGTTATTACTTCCAAAATGTTTCTGGAACTACTTATTTTTTCTCATTTGGTTCTTTTTGGGTTATTTTTCTGTAGGAAGTTAGCACCCACCCCTCTCCTAGAAAAATGAAATATCCTAGGAAATATTAAAAATGCAGAATATTATATAGAATATCCCTGGAAACATGCTTTTAGGCAGAAAAAAGACTCACTCTTAGTAGCCCCCACCTTTGTCAATGTGCCATCAAGGAATGGCCTAGCCAGCTCACTCATCCCTCCCCCCACCTTTGTTAATAGCCTGGATCAGTCTATTCTACATAACAAAGATCTACCTCCTTCAGACAGAGCTATATTAGGAATTGCCCAAAGCCCTTTCATTACACCATCACCCAGCAAGGCTCAGCCAAACTTGAACTCAAAAACACAGCCTACAGAATTGCCCCTGCATGGCCCCATGGGAGTCTGACAGCCAATCAGAGTGCATTTCTTGCACAGGAGCAGGAGGCGATCCCCCTTTCCCTGGGACCTCAGACCATGTGGTCCTGCTGTCCTCCATTAAACCATCTTTCCAAGCAGTCCCATGCGTCCAGTGTCTTTTTCCCCACTTGGAACCAAACCCAGAAGGATATTCCTTACAACATTTCAAAGCATACAGTTTGCAGCCTACCAAAATGAATAGACTTGCCTTCTTTTAAACAGCCAGAAAGAACTGTATTGGCAAATACGTCTTCCAATTCCATCAATAATCCTCTACAAGAATCTGTTACTTGTTTGTCATATAAGCAGTGAGACAAGTTAAAATGTTGTTAACACACTTAAACTGTCTCACCAGATAATTTTTCCAGGCCTTGGGATGAAATTAAACTCATCCATTCTTCCGTACATTATTTAAATACCCAAAATGCTGTGGCTATTTGAGGAAAAAAAAGCCTTAAAAGGAGCTTGCTGTGCAGGAAAAAGGGGAAATTACCAAACAGCTAAATGATCTATTATCCACTTCAATCCAAGGACATCAAAGGAAACACCTGCTAGATGCCTTTTTCAGCATGATGTTTGAACAAAGTTCAGAGATCAAGCTGAGACAGATCAGCATTTGGTTAGAGACAGCTACCAGCAGCACTAAGAGAAGATGAAACAATATGTTGATAAGGAAAGGTAAATTAAACACCAAGACCATAGCTGTTAACAACACTGCTACCATTAATGATGATAGCATACGTTTTGCTACAATATGAATATTTTAAAAAGTTAGAAACAATGGAATAACATACAGTACCCTCTGTTGTGGAAGATTCAGACAAATTTGCTTTGTAACTTCAGTTGATATTTGCATTTGCAATTGACTGCTGAAGGATTCTTTGCTTTCAGAGCACATGGGAACTCCATAACTGAACCACATTTTCACAGTTCATTTAATTCTTTGTCAAAGCAACCATTCCTGAGAAAGTGTTAGAATATTTACTACATCAAGGGTGTACTATTGTGAAATTCAGTAAGACAGAACCCAAATCAAGCAGTTTAGGAATAAGTCAGAGAAAGATGTGCACTTGTATTTTAATATTGTTTTTGCATATCATGAGGGTTTTTGCATATCAAGAGGGTTATAGCCAGGGGCGGGTTGCTCACTTTCTGATACCGGTATGCTGCGTGCGCATCTCCACGTTTTGTGTGTGCACATGCTCGCTGCGTGCGTGTGCCCCCTGCGCAATTTTGCTTCTGCGCATGTGCGGAAGCAAAATCTCGCTGAAATCTTGTGAGGGGACGCATGCGTGCATGCAATTTTGGCAAGATTTTGCTTCTGCGCATGCGTGGAAGCAAAATCTTGCCAAAATTGCGCGCACGCGCAAGTCCCCTCACAAGATTTTGGCGAGATTTTGTTTCCGCGCATGCGCAGAAGCAAAAAAGCCCAAAAAGAGGGCACCGGAGCTGTCACACGCAAATAGCGCCATCTGCTGGCTGCTACCGGAATGACAGAGTGGACCGCACCGGTAGGAATCCACCACTGGTTATAGCACACAGTATGTGTTTTGGGGTGTAAATTGCAGAGCATCTTTCTTAATAGACTCTCCTGCTCGAGCAGGGAGTTGGACTAGATGACCTCCACGGTCCCTTCTGTTATCCTATGTTCTATGTACTAATATGATTGCTACAAAAGATAGGCCAATCACACTCTATATGCAAGTCAAACAGATCAGACTTCTACTCTGCCTGGGTTTATTTTTTTGGTTCACGTCTATGAATGCAACAATCTTGGTTAATTCTCCCAGGTACATCTAGCAATGATGAGGTGTCCAAAAACAGAGAATATGGAAAACTCTACGTCTCTAATCTGTTCCCCGTAGCCTCTGCCCCAAATTTTAAATCACGAATGTATTTATATGCAGATGGTTTTAAGCCTTGTGTAATTAGGAAAAAAAATACACCCTGCATTATATGTTCTTTTTTTTTAAGTTAAGCACATTCACATTATGGCATCCAAGCAATTTATGTAACATGAATAATGCATTTCAGAATAGTTAATTAGCAAGAAAAATCCTGTAATTTCATTGTTTCATTCTACTGCAGCCCACTGAGAGAAAAGCAATTTGCAGAATTTTATACTTTAAAATAAGCAAAGGGATCAAGCCTAAAATCTGACAGTGATGGATATGGTAGGTAGAAACTAATACAGAGGTGGGCTTTGGTGGGCACATAATATGTGTCATATCAAACTGAGAATTCTACCTTTATGTAGACGTTGTTGAATCTCTCCTAGGATTGAATAGTTAAGTCAATTGTACTAAGACTGAACTTCTGAAACGCTTTTCATAAGGTAGTTCTATTGACAGTAGAAGATCTACTCAGCCTAATCTGTGTATATTTCCTGGGGGGGAAAAACTGTACTTCAATCCTGACATTCCCAGTTGCAATTCTTGCCCTTCCAGCTGTGGTGGGAAAATACTCCTGTCTGGCAACCAGCCAAGAACCACTGTATACTATATAGGCAAATAAAGCAAAGCAGACATAGCTTTCTGGTTTCTAAAAACCTCCATCCTACAGCCATCCTGCCATTGGCTGTTGCAAGAAATGTTTCTTTTTATATGGTAGATATCTACTGACCTTGAGGTCTTTGAGCTCAACCTGCAATCTGGGATGGCATGATGCTTTTTAAGTTGTTATCCCCCATATGTGTTGAGACTACCATGCCCAGAGTTCCCCACGAACACGGTCAAAGGATGAAAATTCAACTTCCAACATGGGAGAAGATTACGGTCTGATAGTTTTACTAGCATTTTTACCATTTCCTAGCCATCCTCTGTATACTCTCTTTTATCACCTGGAACAAGGTCTTAGTTGGTGTGTGTTTTTAAGAGGATCCATCCTAAGATTCTCACACAAGTTCATACATTATAGAATATATCATACACTCTGCCCTACCCTGCTCTCCTATTGTTCAGTTCAAGTTCAAGGCAACCGTTTTGGATGTCAAGAACTCTTTGTACATTGAATCTTTCAGAATCGCAAAAGAATCACATTTATTATACTGTAATTGTCAGCCTTGGCCCCAAGAGAGGCTGTGCTAGCATGGAGACTTAATAGCCTATCATTATACACCCCACTAATACAAGAATCTTGGCTTTGCCTTCTCAATAAAAAAGCTCCATGTGGTTTCTCTGTGTGCTTTTCAGGATTCATTAATTCTTTTTATTCTGTCTCTATAAAGGATCTCACCCCCCCTCCCCTCTTTCAGCCTTATGGGTTATTATTTTGATGAAGCAAGGCAGGCATGCTTATTCTCATTTGCACACAGATGTTGTTTTGCATCCTTACCATCTCCCACATCCAACAGAATGGCAAAAAGAACAACTTATGTCATGGAGGAGAGAGTGGAGAGGGAATAAATAGTAAGAACTTAAAAGTATTTGAGAGCTGTGAATCTGCAAGAAGAAAAATTGAAGTAGAGGGGAGGGGAAAAAACAGATGAAAGAGAATGATTGCCATCAGGGCTTCCTACTGGGCTATTTTAGATTTTTTTTTTTACTTGCTTTTGTGGAGTGTGTGTGTGTGTGTGTGCATTTTAACAAGGAATAAGATGATGCATTTGGAACAGCATACAGCTGGGATGTAGATAATGCAACAGTAGCCTGCTGAGCAATCATTCACCAACCACTGTGTGGCCACCATAGAAAGCTGCCCAATAAAATTCCACTAAGTCACCTCCCATGATTGCAGAATGTACAAGGGAGAAGGGAGTATTCACTTCAAGCCAGGTTTTTTCATAAGATATGGGGGAACGCTAATGCTCCCCTGCTCCCCTGCTACAAAGAAGATTGTGACAATTCGACCCAATCAATTGCTACCGTCTCCGCACATCCCCAAACAGCTGTCACTTTCTCCTTCTCAGACTTACCCTTACCTGCCCTATTTCTTCCTCCATTCCAATTGATTGACTTAGAAGGTTATATGCAGATTTCACCCTGTCCCCTGCCTTTCATCATTACAATTGATTGATGTACAATTCTCTATACACGGTAAAGAAGCAGGTACCTGCCTCTACTCTTCTACAAGCATCTCTCATAAAAAATGATCACAGCTGGCCTGTCACTAATATTTGCATTATTTCTCTTTTTGCATGTTTTGATTTTTATGTCTCACCTCCATTTGCTCCACTTCATTTTCTCTGAAAGCCAGTCACTTAGTTAGTGGCAGGATATAATTTCTCCCATCCTTAAATATTCATGGATCTTTACAACAAGGCATCAGTTATGATATGAAATGCACCTTCTGCAAATCAAATACAGTCTCACTTTCTATTCATTGTTTTTTTGCCATAAAAACAAATGCTTGATTATAAACATCATAGAAGCAAAACAAAAACAATTTGGCAAATAAAGCTATAAAGTTTATCTGGATATCTTGTTTTTAAAAAATACATGGGCAAGGAAAATTAATGGGGTAATATAATTCCTATTACGCTTATTTAAACATTATATAATATATAATTAAACATTATATAATATATATATTATATAATACATTATATTATATAATATTCTGAATCCAGGCTAGTGACTTATGATTTTTGAATGTTTATTTAGAGCCGAGGTGGTGCAGTGGTTAGAGTGCAGCACTGCAGGCTACTTCAGCTGACTGCTAGCTGCAGTTCGGCTGTTCAAATCTCACCGGCTCAAGGTTGACTCAGCCTTCCATCCTTCTGAGGTCGGTAAAATGAGGACCCAGATTGTTGGGGGCAATATGCTAAACTATGTAAACTGCTTAGAGAGGGCTGTAAAGCACTATGAGGTGGTATATAAGTCTAAGTACTATTGCTATTGCTATTGCTATCTGTGTCCAAATAAACACTTAAATTAAAAATCTGTAAATGAACAGCATGTTACTTGATGCCATCAAGTATACAAACGATTTTGTCCATGAGAAACTGATAGCTGATCAGAGTCATAAAAATGCTGGTTTGTGTTTTAGTGTGGGCATGGATAACACTTGTTTTATAGGAGAAAATCATGCTTACTATGAATATTGATTCTTTTTATTGATACCAATTCAAATTCAAAGTTTTGGCAAATGGATTTCCATACTTACCGTATATACTCGAGTATAGGCCGACCCGAATATAAGCCGAGGCACCTAATTTTACCACAAAAAAGTGGAAAAGTTATTGACTCGAGTATAAGCCTAGGGTGGGAAATGCAGCAGCTACCGGTAAATTTCAAAAATAAAAATAGATACCAATAATGTTTTTGAATATTTATTTCAAAGAAAAACAGTAAATATTAATTTTTTAAAAAAATATCCCAGAAGAAGGCAATGACAAGCCACTGCTGTGTTGTTGCCAAGGAAATTATTTAGATATGTCCATGGAGTTTTATTCAATTTGAATTGAAGAGAGGCATTTATTTCATTGTAAATTCAGGTTTAAACTATCTTAAGTAATTGAAATATTCTGAAATGACTTTTATTTTCATTAATCTGTTCTGATTAATCTAATAGTGGTCTATATGTTCTACATTATTTTTAATAGAGATCAATTAAGCTGTCTCTTTTAAGGAATCTGACAGAAGTGTCTCTTTTGGGATCAGTCAGATAGGATTTCTTTTGCAAGTCTATGTTTTGTTTATCTCTGGACTGAATCTTTTCTTTGTGAGTTCTGTTAATTTGCCCTAGCAAAACAATAAATCCAAATGCCTTAATTTTTTGCAATCTTACTTGTAGTGTCTTGATCGATTTTTTTAGGTGTTATTAAATTATTTTTTATATTGATGTTTTAATTCTTAGCCACTCAGATTTGCAGATGAGATGGGCAGTCATATAATTTGAAATAAATAAATAAATAAATAAATAAATAAATAAATAAATAAATAAATAAATAAATAAATAAATAAATAAATAAATAAATAACCTTCACGTTAGGATGATTTAGAAGTGATGGCATTGAACTGTTGTTGGTCTGTATGATTTTAGAATCAAGGTATTTGAAAACAGTACAGTAACACTAATCATATTGTAGAACCTTACAATGCTAAATCATGTTATTGAAGGTAGTCTTCTCCCTTTCTCTAGGAAAAAAACTTGACTTACAGTATATTGTTACTTTTGTGTAGGAATTCACAAGCAATAAAATTTTGTGTAACAGTAAAGAATATCCCATTTTATACTGGGGATTTAGAAGGTTTAAGTCCTATTTAAGTCAGTGGAAAACACAAGAAGACTTGGGGGAGGCTGTGCTTTAGTTATGTAGACTTCATGAATGAGATTATTATCTGTACTCTGTAGATAGTATTTGTCTCAGGCTAATAATGGCTAATGATCCAAGCTGACATAGGGTTGGCAGGAAAACGTGGTTGGATGTGGGGAAGCTTAAATGAGTTTTGGCAAATGAACAGTGTGTTTATTGTAATAGTCCAGGGGTTCTCAATAAGCAAGTTGAAGTCCTTGCTTTATTCAATCCTTTTCCTCTAAATGATTTGGTTTCCTTTTCAGTTCCTGTTATATATGAATGTATCTAGGACGTTCCATTTTAAAATAGACATGATGTCATTATACATATCGTTGTTACAAGCAGGAATAGGAAACAATCCAGGCTGCGTTGAACCCTCCTGGGTTTGTCCATGATTGGGTGCTGTCAGTCTTATCATCCTAGCTTTTTTTTCTTAAGCCTTTCTTAAGGCTCGTCTCGCAGCTCTCCCCGCCGCGCGCAGAGGCGAAGGGGCGGTGGGAGGCGAGGAAAGGAGGCGGCTGGCAGAGCCGAAGGGGAGGCTCTGCTCGCCGCCTCCTTTCCTTGCCTCCCACCGCCCCTTCGGCTCTGCCGTACGCCACTGCCTCCTCCTTTCCTCACCTTTCAGAAGCCCTGAAGCTCTGCCGGCAGAGCCGAAGGGGCGGTGGGAGGCGAGGAAAGGAAGCGGCTGGCAGAGCCGAAGGGGAGGCTCTGCTCGCCGCAACAGCCCCAGACCTCCGATCCTGAAGCTCTGCCGGCCGCCTCCTTTTCTCGCCTCCCGCCTCCCCTTCGGCTCTGCCGGCAGAGCTTCAGGGCTCCTGAACGGTGAGGAAAGGAGGAGGCAGTGGCGACGGCAGAGCCGAAGGGGCGGTGGGAGGCAAGGAAAGGAGGCGGCGAGCAGAGCCTCCCCTTCGGCTCTGCCAGCCGCTTCCTTTCCTCGCCTCCCACCGCCCCTTCGGCTCTGCCGTACGCCACTGCCTCCTCCTTTCCTCACCTTTCAGAAGCCCTGAAGCTCTGCCGGCAGAGCCGAAGGGGCGGTGGGAGGCGAGGAAAGGAAGCGGCTGGCAGAGCCGAAGGGGAGGCTCTGCTCGCCGCCTCCTTTCCTTGCCTCCCACTGCCCCTTCGGCTCTGCCGTACGCCACTGCCTCCTCCTTTCTTCACCTTTCAGAAGCCCTGAAGCTCTGCCGGCAGAGCCGAAGGGGCGGTGGGAGGCGAGGAAAGGAAGCGGCTGGCAGAGCCGAAGGGGAGGCTCTGCTCGCCGCCTCCTTTCCTTGCCTCCCACCGCCCCTTCGGCTCTGCCGTCGCCACTGCCTCCTCCTTTCCTCACCGTTCAGGAGCCCTGAAGCTCTGCCGGCAGAGCCGAAGGGGAGGCGGGAGGCGAGAAAAGGAGGCGGCCGGCAGAGCTTCAGGATCGGAGGTCTGGGGCTGTTGCGGCGACGGAGCCTCCCCTTCGGCTCCCACTGCTTTTCGCTGAGGAAAGGAAGAGGCAGCAGCAGCGGCAGCAAAATTTCCAAGTGAAATTTTTAACTGACTCGAGTATAAGCCGAGGCGGCTTTTTTCAGCCCAAAAAGTGGGCTGAAAAACTCGGCTTATACTCGAGTATATACGGTAGCTTAACACCCTTGGTAAAAGAAGACCGGGTGGATTGCACTCATACAATGCACTGTACTCTCTTCCTGCCCCTGAATATACTCAAAATACAGTCATTGTGTTCTCTAGGCAGTTTGTATAACTTCTCTTCCAGTAGAAGCTGTCCTTCAATCAAAATTCCCTTTGCAGATATTAGACAGCATACCATTTATATACTATTTGGTTGAAAATCAAACTACTTTAGCCACCGTATGTGAGATCATTTAATTAAAGAGTAGCTAAAACTACACATCCTACAGCTAATATGGACCTCAAGCATGGTGATCCCACATTGAGTTAGAAAATCAAGGAGTATATGAAATCCCATGCACCACCTGCACCACCACATACATTGGACAAATCAATAGAAGAATTGGTTCTTCACGTATTGAAGAACACAAGAACTCAGTCAGAAAAGAGGAACCAACTTCTTCCCTGGTCCAATATCTTAAAGCCACAGGACATGAGATTGACTTTAAAAAGACCAGAACTATCGCCCAAACTGAACACTTTAACAACAGAATAATCAGAGAAGCCATTGAGATAGAAAAATGCCCACACAGCATGAATAAATGAGATGACACCTCCCGCCTACCAGCCATTTGGAAACCCACCCTTATTGACAAACAAGTCCCTAACACAAAGAATGACACCAGACCCATACTCACGAAAACCACACATGATGTCACCACCACACATCCACGCAAAAAGCAAACCCAAACACACACCAATGAGGCATGAGCACAAACCAGAAGCCAGACCACAGTTGCATCATTAGCCACTTTAAACCCCTCCAATCCATACATGAAGCAAACTGACACCCTCCATGAAGATGTGGCATGACCACGAATGCGAAGCCAAACAATAGCAATGCAGCTCACCAGCTCAAATCCCCCTGCAACCCAGACTAACCCTAGCACAACCAAGCCCCCACCTAAACAAAACACACACCCCATCCAATCAGAGCACAGCCAACCCCCCATCCAATTAGAGCACAGCCAACCCCCCAACCAATCAGAACACACCTCCACCCAATCAGAACACAGCCAAGCTCCCACCCTATCAGTTCAACCCTCCCACTGGCAGTTAAAAGGAAGAAACAGCTGCAATCACACATTGCTCCTAGTAGCAGGAAGCCGAAGACACCAGCCTGATGATGACGAATGAGACTTCATCGAAACGTCTCCAAGACACTTCCAATTTCACGCAAGAGAAAACCCGAATAACCAAAGACCTACATACAAACACCCGCAAAAACCTCAGAAAACATTTTATATATATATATATAAAATAATGTGTGTGTTTGTGTGTACGTACGTAAGTACATACACATGCATACACACACACACACACACACACACACACACACACAAACACTCCAGGCATGAATATCCAAACCATTGGATATTTACCACTATATCATTCAGTTCAACCTTTATATCAACCATTAATTAAGCAATAAAATAAACAATGAAAAAACTCAATGAGAAATACAACTATATGGCTACCAAAAAAGAAACAAGGTTAGGCAGAAAGCAGAGAATAAAATGGGAGGTAGAGTCTGCCATCAAACCAGCAGCCACTTCTAGCATAAAACTCCCCCATGGAGAATGAGCAAAAAACATTGTGTACAATAAACATTTTTACTATGTGACTCCAAACAGTTCCAAAGGAACCATTATAACAGATGCTTTGAATGTATATTAAAAATAACATGCTAAGCCCATAATATGATAACCGATTAGAGATTTCAAGGCCTATTATAGTTAAGGGTGTCAAGCAGCTCTGCAATTAAATAACTCCTCCTTGGCCAATATTTGTTAAGGCAAATCTTTTGGGCTTAATGCTGTGGGTGTTTAAATGGCTTAGAGGTTGACAGATCAGTGCCAGTTTTTGGCAAACCAAATGTCGTATTTATGAAACTATCTCTAAACACTTGGCCAAATGGATTATATTTTCTTCCTCATGAGTACACTTTTGCTTTGTAATAAAGAATCTTAAAACTCATGGCAATAGGGACTCTTAACTCAAATCAAGAAAATAAAATAAATTGTAAGAGTTAAAGGCCTCCTCAGAGGATGAACAGATCTCTTCCACAAACCCCAACTTTCTTAACTGCTTAGGGAAGAATTGTGAACCCCAAAATATGCAGGAGTTGGGATCCTGTGTGCAAATCACTTGGATTTCTCAGATTTACCATCTCCTTACCCTCAGAACTGCAGGAATAGACATGATATACCTGTTCAAAATATCCAGGCCATCACCAAAAAGTTCCACTGCTCATATCCTAATCTGTTTGGGACAAAAAAAAATCTATACCCAGATCATGGATGTCAAGGGAACTAAGAATGATTGGTTCCAGCATTTCTTGTATATTGTACACTTTCTCTGAAACAGCGGTTTTCCTAGAACAAGAGGGTGGATCATGCAATTACTATTGACTTTGAGGCCTCCAGGATTAGTTATGATGGCATTGCTAAACAGGGTGACTTTTTAAAATTATTTTATGGGTTTAGACCTATGGTTTTGTTTTGTTTTTTTAAGGAAAATAAAATATAAAGATTACACAACAGGCAGCAGTTTAAATGAAGAAAGAAGGAAGGGGAGAAGGAAGAAGTAAGGAAATATAGCAAAAGCTGAATGCTCCAAATTTCTTTTCAAGTGTCTTCATGTAGTACAATCAGGGGTGGGTTCCTACTGGTGCGGTCCACTCTGTCATTCCGGTAGCAGCCCGCCGATTGCGCAATTTGCGTGCAATGGCTCCGGTACTGTCTTCGCCGGTCCGTCGTGCGGCGCCATCTTTTTTTCAAATTTTTGGCAATTTTTTGCTTCCTGTGCATGCGCAGAAGCAAAATCTTGCGAGGGGATGCATGTGCAAGAGAGATTTTGGTTATTTTTTGCTTCCGCGCATGCATGGAAGAAAAAAATCACCAAAATCGTGCGCGCACACATGTCCCCTCACGAGATTTTGGGGGTTTTTTGCTTCCTGCACAGAAGAAGCAAAATTGTGTGATAGGACGTGTGCATTTAGCAAGCGAGTGCGAGCGCAAAATGTGATAATGCGCGTGCAGCGCACTGGTAGGCAGGTAAGAGGAACCCGCCCCTGAGTACAATGCACCTACCTCTAGTTGGTGAAATGCAGGCAACAGAAGAAGCATCCACAGAAACCAGCAGTTTAGTCAAATTGATGGAATATGGTGCAAGCTCTGCTCCCATTATGTGTGCATCACATTGCTGCAACTTTGCCATTTGCCATCATTTATCCTCTTGACTCCAGTCTACCTCTTCCCACCCACAGATACCTCTTCCTATAATTTTATATTCCTTCTTGCTACCTTTCCTTTTGTACAAGAGGACAACAATCTTCCCACCAGATTTAGTGGGAAGTAAAGATTTAGGGGTGTATGGGGTGCTCAGGGAGGGGTAGCACCTCTGGTGTAGGGGCATGTTGTGTCCTTTTACAGCAGCTCATTTTAGGACAGCTTTTAGGGCAGCTCGTTCACCTTTGGTCCCCACTTGTCACTCAGCTCTCACCTGTGGCTCCTAGCAGCTGTAGCATGTGCAGCGGCCACACCCTGGGCAACAGCTTCGACAGGCTGGCCAAACCAGGTTGAGAGTAGCCGTTGGGTCATTGACCTTCGGTGAGATAGGGACTTGTCTATCCCAAGCATGTGAAGTCAGATTCCGGTGGACTGAGCAGATGAAATCTACTAGATTAGGACAACGGTCATGAAGGCTGTCTCTGCAAGCGATATGGTACACTAAGAGCACGGCAAGACATGAAAGGCGCCCTGGTCAACCACTGCGCCCAGCCCATCTCCAACTATCTCAACTCTTGTCCTGCTATTGGAGCAAGATGGAATCTGGGAAGAGAGAGTGAGGCTGACTATGCGCACCTCACCCTCACTTTAATCCAATTCACGCGCAAGTCTTGACACCCCCCACCCCCACCCCCGATTCTCATAGATGTCAAGGTCCTCTTCGAACACGATGGACGAACATCATCATCAGATAGGAACAGTTACATAAATGAACAAACAATAGTAGTTGCCCTTTAATGATCAGACATAGATGCAATGTTCATACAAACATTCAACAACCCACTCTGTAAGGAACACACAATCAAAGTTGAATATTTCTCTAGTTATCCCTTCTACACTACAATCTACATTCTCACAGCATTTATAATTTCCTTTTCATCAATATTTTAATGGTACTTCAACATCGACAGCATTTATTTCCATTTAAATCACCGTTGTTCCCTTGCAAATCTCAAAAATACTCCCTCCAGCAGTCCCTCAGTTCAGTTTCATCTGAAATAATTTCACTCCTTTTTAAAAACAAATTCCAGTCTCTCTCCTGCAGGCACTTTGTTTAGCCTTCTTTGTCTACTTCCCTATTTTTTACATTTCCACCCAATTGCTAGATATTCCTCTGTCCATTTTAATTTTAACAGTTTATTGTTAAGATTATTGTTCTTTTTTATTGCATTCTTTGAAACTCTTTTTCTATATATTCACATTATATAATTTCCTTCCCTGATCCGTGTTTGTTGCAGCAATAATTTGCTTATTCTTTTTCTCATCCACAATGAAAAATGATTCCACCAAGAATCTTTTTTTTAATTTCTTCCTTTAATGAAATTCCACACTTCCACAGCACTCTGCAACACAATTCCTTTCATTCTGTTCCAAACAGCATTCACAAACTTTTTATTTCATCTTTCTTGTTATTCTTTTCAGAAATTATCTTCTAAGGTTTTTTTTATACTGCAGTTACACATTCTCCTCCTATTTTGCTTTCAGTCTTGTTTCTTTCACTTGCTTCTTCTTTCATGCCCATTTTCTCTCAAAATTCAATTGGCATTATAGAAAATGGCATTTTCTCATTTAGAACTTCTCATTTCAGAATAACAGAATTGGAAGAGACCTTGGAGGTCTTCTAGTCCAACCCCCTGCACAATCTGATTATCTACATGTTTCATCATAAACAGTCAAACAGATCATGCATTGAAATTTATATTAACTTATTTTACATGTGTACCTAAGCACAGACTTATGCTTAAATCACATATTTAAAAGAAACCAATGTTTTTCTGTGTTTTCATGCTCAAAAGTCACCATTCTTTCTAAGGGACCCAATCACTTTTTAAGATTCTCTCGTCACAATTCTATCCATCCATTAATGTCACTTGGATTAAAACAAATTGTGTTCCCCTGGATTGCATTTATTTGAAAGCTCTCCTCTAATTGTTCCATTAAACCTACTCATTGGAACAAAACTTGCATATATCAACAATTGGTGGACTTTTATTTTTATTCATACATACTTTCTGATGTAGATCTTATTCCTTTCACTTATTAGACCACCTTCATTCAGATCTAATATAGTAGAGATGGGTTACTTATCTTCTTTTTCTTTTAGTTTTGGGTATACATAATCTATTTTTCCTTCTTTATTCTATGCAAGCAAGGATATCTAAACTATTGCAAAGATCTTTAAGCTAGTTGCAAGCCAATATATGAAAGATTGTTGAGCATGCCTGGAAATCCTGAATGAAATAGTACAAATCAAGAGACAATAGACTGAAAAAAATTGAGAAGTGTGAGCATCATGGTGGATGGGGGTTGGGGAGGGGGTTGTTGTGGTTGTCTGTCTTCAACAGTTCATTGAGAATTGTATGAGTATAGGAAAATATTTATTGTACATTTGTTGAATTAGATAGAGCATTTCTCCTTTCTGACTCCTTTCTTCTGCATTGGTTGAGATGAATTAAAATCTATTCAAGATGAATAGAGCTTCTGTCTTACTAATCTTCCAGAAAGCTACAAAGCTCTTTGGGTCAATCCAATTATATTATTCTTACAGACATTGAACTTTCCAACTTAAGATCTGGAGTGTTTGGGGAGCACATTCTGAAATGAAAGATCCATTGATTGAAACCATCTATTTTCATAGCCTATTTGAGATAAATGGATTTTAGTAAGGTCAGAATATTGCAGTGCTCCACTAAAAGAATCAAAGCAAAAGTAGTAAGAAAGTTCAATTTATTTATCCAGTGTCTGAACTTACAATTCCAACTGAAGTTACACCAGTGAGGTCCTTGGAAATTCAAAATCCAGGTTTGGATATATTAAGGTTAAATAAACAATGAACAAAATTCAAAAGATGTTCAGAAATGATACAGGGTTTTGGTGGTGGGGGGTTCTTTCTGCCCAAAATAAAGAATACCATTTCACTTATCCCTTAGCTGGAATTTGATTGAATGCAGATAGTAATTTAAACATTCATTAAGGGGTGTGCATAAGCGCACAATCGTGCCTACCATTCCTGTCCTAATGTACACATATATTCTTACCTCTTTTACTCTTATTCATGCTTGTACTATTACATATATATTCAATCATGTTTTTACTGTTTATACTTTGCTTATAATCATATATGCTTGACAAATAAACAAATATATTAGAGTCACTACATGAAAGCAGTTCTAATAATCATGAATGTATACACATGTTGTTTGTGCATTAACAATGAAAGTACAAATTGCTCTTGAGAAACAGGATCTATGATTTTAAAAAGTCACCGAATGCTACAAATTGATAGATATTTTAAAATAGGATTTCTTAGTCTTTCTGAAATTATTTTTAATCCATTCTTGGACTAACAGTATACTCACAGTTCTTCTGCTCTATTCATGAGGAAATAATGAATTATATTAAAAAGTATAGGTAGATATATTGGCCAGCAAGAAAAAAAATCAGTGTTGATGTCCACTGGAAGCACATGGCTGGAATCATGGACAATCTACAGTATTTCCTGATTTTGTATTAAATGTTAAGCCATAAGCTACATTGTAAATTGTAATGGCTGTATTTATACATTAAATATAGCCTTACTGTGATTTTGTCAGATGCAAAGAATCAGGCCTACATGTTAAGTTCCACTAAGGTTGATTTATTACTCATGCCTATACACAAGAATCTAGTCAACTAATGGTCAACACTAAATTGGAACTAGATAAGAGTTAATGGAATTCAAGAGGGGTGGATTTGGATCGCTTGTGGGAATATAACAATGGAATATGGAAGGAAAGTGTACATTATGTTGGGCTCTGCTACATGATACAACAGTTGTTCCTCCTTCATTGGACTGTTGAACTGAAGAAACTAAGAAAAATTTGAAGCCTTATTTTTTTCAATCACTTTTGCCAGATGAAGGCTCTCTAGAGCAGGGGTCTCCAACCTTGGCAACTTTAAGACTTGTGGACTTCAACTCCCAGAATTCCACAGCCAGCTTTGAGTGAGTTGAAATCCACAAGTCTTAAAATTGCCAAGGTTGGAGACCCCTGCTCTAGAGGATTTAAAAACCTCCTCACATTTAATGACATTTGAGATAATTGTAGCTAAATCAGATATTTTCAGTCAGGAAAGCAGTGCTGTTATTTTGATACTTCTAACTGGTGATTCTGGGAAGCCTAGAACAGGGGTAGGCAAAGTTGGCTCTTCTATGACTCATGGACTTCAACTCCCAGAATTTCTGAGCCAATCATGCTAGCTTAGGAATTCTGGGAGTTGAAGTCCACGAGTCATAGAAGAGCCAACTTTGCCTACCCCTGGCCTAGAACCTTTATATCACAATCCAGTTAGAAAGGGCTGGACCCATACCCCAGTCTCCACATCTCCTTGAGAAAACATAGATAATTTGAGCACAGCTAAATTGTAGGCTCATTAGTGCTCTGTTTAAGCGAGTTCTTCATCTATAGTTCCCCAGTTATATTACTTCTTAGTAGATGTGGCTGAAATCGGTTCTTGGTCAACTGGAATACATACCCAACTCAGTTACTGCAAATAGTAATGTGTAAGATAACGGCAAAGTGAGGGTACCACACTACCCCAGGCCTCTACTTCATCGTCATCATTGCCAACCCCACCAAGGAGCACTGGCTCAAGTCCAGTGCTGCAGCCAGCCATTCCAATGCAAAGGCTCAGCTACCCCATTATTCTGCCCCAGCTATGAACGTAACACAACACCCAGTTTGTACGCACTTATTTAATACAATTAACCACTACTAATAAACATCTTAGCAGTGAAAATGCACACACCAATCTACAAGCAACCAGCTGCTAATTAATCTTCATTAACAGCTGGTATCAGTTCATAGAGTCTTAAAGCCAAGAAGAGCAATTAGGTCTTTCTGTCTTACGTAGCTTCAGAGAGTTGGCAAAATGCCTAGAAGTAGTTCTTGATAACCAAAACCGAAGCAGGGAAACAAGTCAGAAGTTTTTCAGACACAAAGAGACACGATGATCAGACAGATTTCCAAACGTTGTTTCCTGCAGCTTTTCAGCTGCCTCTGATGTCCTTAAGTAGGGGAGTGGTCAATTAGCCCCAAGTCTTACTCCCGAGGAGACCTCCTCTGGAGTAACCATTCCTGCCTCTTAGCAGCTCTGCGTGCCCTTGCATTCAGAAGAGGAGAAGCCTCTTCTCCCTCATCACTGCTATGAGGTGCTGGAGGTTCCGAAGGCCCTGGCTGAACCTCTGCCTCTGGCACCGAGTCCTCGCCAGCCTCCTCACTGTTTCACTTGGGTGGCAGCTGCATGGGCTGCTGGTACAACACAAAGTCGGTCTCCACTTGAACGGGATCCGCTATCAGCTGCATGGGTTGCTGCGGGCCACAACACCCATTCCTAAGGCACCCCAATGTTATGTCCTAACCATAACTGCAGCTACCCTGTCAACCTGCACTCCACCAGTCTTTAATACTGTACTCTGCCAGCCCTAGTGCCCTAGTAGACCTTCGTCATCCTCTTCTTCCCACTGCTGTGATGCTTTGGAAGGCCTCAGAAGTAGTTATGAAACTACTTTTCAAAGTAGTTTGTGGTAGCAGAACACTTATTTCTTGTATTTCTTTCAAATGCCTTCAGAAGTTCAGTTTAGGGTAGAAACTACAGGAATGTGAGTAGCTGTATGGAGAAGACACTACAGCAGGAAGTGATCAGCCAAATTACTTATTAGCAGTCTAGATATAAAACTTGTGTAGCTCCAGAGTTCACATTGTCTCATTATCTAAGATAGCACCATCTCCAAATCAGTATCTGTAATTGAATATGTTCTTTTATTACACCCTTGCTAAATTCTCAATTATCAGACTGAAGTCTTGATGTTCTTTTGCTTCTCAATTTAAATCTACCTTCTTCCCAAGAATAGCACATAAAACAGATGAGCTACTCAAGGACTAATTCTAATTTCACACAAATTTTGCACTGATGATTTTCTTATATGAAATGAAAGAAAAAATTCTTGTAAATGCTAATTAGAATTTATTGTGATTTGATTTTTTTTAAGAAAGTGGTAAATTATTCACAGATAATTAAAACTTAATTTCATATCATACATAGAGACATGTGAGTTCTTTGTCAAGCTACCATAAAAATTAAAATGCAAATTATTGCATAATGTGCCATTTCAAATGGTGTTTATATGCCTAACCATCTGCAAGAAAATCATATGCAGGAACTGATTCCAGCGTAAGCACAAACAGATGTCAGCTTTTCCAACTATTGTTTAAACACCAATTTGTGAGTTTGAAATTTACAAATTGTCACTAGCTTTTGGGTTGATTTTCTCTTCAGTACAGGGAACCAGTCATTCTATAGACCCAGAAAGTACATGATATCACCTTGACCTTGTAGAGTGCACCATTCAGGCAATATAAATTTGGAATTCTCATAAAATGCCCACATCAACATTACTCAGATAATGCCAGCTTCCTGTAAGCAGCTGTAGATTCAGTGCATCTATCTGCAGAAAAAAAATGTGTGTAAAATACTAGGATCACATCAGAGGTGGGTTCCTGCCGGAGCTGCTCAGTGTGCAGCTCTGGTAGGGGGCGGCTGATTGCACAACCGCTCTGGAGCCCTCTCTGCCGGTCCACCGCGCACATTGCCATTTTTTTCCGGTAATTTTGGGTAAATTTTGTGTGAGATTTTGGTGAGATTTTGCACGTCCCCTCACAAGATTTTGGCGTAATTTTGCTTCCGTGCATGCGCAGAAGCAAAATCGCATGAGGGGGCAGGAGCGCATAGCAAGCACGCGAGCCCCCGAAGCATGGAGATATGCGAGCATGGCTCCGGCAGCGAGGTAAGAGAGCAACCCGCCCCTGGGTCACATGAAGTTAAGTAGACAGATGAAGCTAAGTAGATGAATATCTGCTGAAAAGGCACTGTCGGAGAAATATTGTCAGGAATGAAACATATATAGCAGTGATGGCGAAACTTTTTTTGCTCAGGTGCCAAAAGGGCGTGTGTGTGTGTGCGATAGCACGCATCCATGCGCGTGCCCACACCCATAATGCAATGCCCTCCACCGTGCATGTGTGCACAACCCCCCACACTGCTCCCCACGCATGCGCGCAGGTCTCACTGAAGCCTCCGGACTCTGTGGATGGCGAAAAACAGGTCCAGTGGGCCTACCGGAAGTTCAGAAATGAACTTCCGGTAGGCCTGTTGGGCCATTTTTTGCCCTCCCCAGGCTTTAGGAAAGCCTCCTGAAGCCTGGGGAGGGCGAAAACAGCCTCCCCACCCTCCGGAAGGCCGAAAAATCAGCTGGCCAGCGTGCACATGCATGCTGGAGCTGACATAGGGCAACGCCTTGCGTTCCCTCAGATATGGCTCCATGTGCCACCTGTGGCACGCGTGCCATAGGTTCGCCATCACAGATATATAATATAGTAGCAGAGGAGTGAATGGATTCAGAAACTCCTAAACTCCTACATTTGGTTTAGGTTGTTCTTGACTTACGACCACAAGTGGAAATGAAACTTCTATTGCTAAGTAAAGTGATCATTAAGTGAGTGTCCAATTTTATGATTTTTTTTGCTGCAGTCATTAAACAAATCATCATGGTTGTTAATCGAATCTGGTTTCCCCCAATGAAATTGCTCGTCAAAAGCTGACTGGGAGGGTCACAAATGGTGATCATGTGACCCCAGAACCCGACAGCTGTTGGGTATACATATCAGCTATGAAGCACCTGAAGTTCGATCACGTGACTGTGGGGGACATGTCAACAGTCGTAAGTGTGAGGACCAGTCTTAAATCACTCTTTTCAGCACCATTATAACTTCAGAGGTTGCTAAACAAATGGCTGTAGGTTACCTATACCTTGTAAATTTCAGAATCAACATATCTATCGCAATACATTTATTAGACCATTTGATAAACCACAAAAGGGTTGCCTTTGTGAAACTGGACTGACTTCTGATAATGTTACCTAGTTTGGATAATGAAATGTCTGCAAGAAAGCAACCAAACTCAGAGAGCACCAAGAACTGTGATGCCTGCAGTCCGATCTAAGCATAGTACACAAAATTGTCTGCTACAACGTCTTACCTGTCAACGACTTCTTCAACTTCAACCACAATAATACATGGGCAAACAATCGATATAAACTCAAGGTAAACCGCTTCAAACTCGATTGCAGCAAATACGACTTCAGTAACAGAGTGGTTAACGCCTGGAATGCTCTACCCGACTCTGTTGTTACAGCCTCAAACCGTCACAGCTTCAACCTCAAACTGTCTACCGTGGACCTCACCCCATTCCTAAGAGGTCCGTAAAGGGAGCGTGCATAAGCGCACCAGCGTGCCTACGGGAAAGAAAATGGTCTTACTGTCCCCATCTATCTGTACTTACTTATTTTGTTTATGTTTATACCTATACCTATACCTATACCTGCTATCTTGTACATGTTTGATAATAAATAAATAAATAAATAAATAAATCAGTCAATCAGTCAATCAGTCAATCAATCCTCTCATTTCAACCCCGACTTACAAATGTTCTCCTTGATTGGACAGACTTCTCTCCTCAGAGAGGTAATTACCATGCTTGGAAATCCTGTCCAACTTCATTTAAATTGGAAAGAGATACTGTTTCTTGTATACAGCATTAAATTTCACATTTCCGAATCTCATTTCAGATTCAGCCTCCAAGTTGAATGGACAGTCTCTGAAGTGGATCTTCAGTTAAATAGTTTTCCAAACTAAATCTTGTGAAGCATACATAATCTGTGACGTGTAAGCTACTGCCCAAAATCAGTGTGCATGATGTTGAGTTTTCAAATAAAATGGAAACGATATTATGGCTGTGGAATGGATGGCATTCGTGTTTCTAATTTGCAACTCATAAAAACCAAACAGCTGACAGTGGGAAAATTGCAATATTCCATTCCAAAGCCCAATTATTCAAAAACCACACAATAAGGCCAGCAATCCATTATGCCCGTAGCTTAGTGAAAACAAACACTTGCTTAACTGAAAGAAGAAGAAGAAGAAGAAGAAGAAGAAGAAGAAGAAGAAGAAGAAGAAGAAGAAGAAGAAGAAGAAGAAGAAGAAGAAGAAGAAGAAGAAGAAGAAGAAGAAGAAGAGAAGGAGGAGGAGGGGGAGGGGAGGAGGAGGAGAAGGAGAAGAAGAAGAAGAAGAAGAAGAAGAAGAAGAAGAAGAAGAAGAAGAAGAAGAAGAAGAAGAAGAAGAAGAAGAAGAAGAAGAAGAAGAAGAAGAAGAAGAAGAAGAAGAAGAAGAAGAAGAAGAAGAAGAAGAAGAAGAGAAGGAGGAGGAGGGGGAGGGGAGGAGGAGGAGAAGGAGAAGAAGAAGAAGAAGAAGAAGAAGAAGAAGAAGAAGAAGAAGAAGAAGAAGAAGAAGAAGAAGAAGAAGAAGAAGAAGAAGAAGAAGAAGAAGAAGAAGAAGAAGAAGAAGAAGAAGAAGAAGAAGAAGAAACAACTAATATATCACACTTTAAAGATTAATGGATGGAAATTATTTTGAAGATTGCTGCTCCTCCATGAGTAACAGTGCTGGCAACAAGTAATGCTAGTTGTACTACTAACTTCTCAAGTAGTAATTGGTTGAGCGATTGTCCTACTTTATAAATGATATTGAATTGATTTAATTGCAATATTAGATATCATCTTGTCAACTGTGTTGGTATCATCCATCTATTATAATCTGCTCAAGCAGTCTATCCTTCTCGGCAATCCATCTGGGTAAAGCTAATGATATGACTTTTTCCTATTCAAATGTCTCCTCCTGCTGACATTTTTTCATTACTAGATTAGCAAGGATTGCTAACATAAATAACTATTCTATTCTCATAGCTACATGTAGATTGGTTGCAATTCTATACAGCATTCTTGTATGAGTTATGGAACATACCAAGGGCAAAGCAAGGAGAACCACGTGTGGACAGCATGGAGATGAATGTAGGCACAGAAAATGGATTGATTATACATGAGGACTTCCATAGCTAGACTAAAAATGCAGACAACCTGTAGACTGCAGCATAGAGATGTAAATAATTTTGCTACCATCTAGTAGTTACTTATATTTGGAGACATTTGATTAAGAAATATGCATGTTTACCAAATGAATTTAAATATAGTAATTCAAATGCAACAAATGGTATGCTGGCTTTTATAGCATCTGTATAATGAATTGTGATCATGTGATTCCCAGATCGTAGATGTGAATCAAATTGCTCTGAATATTTGGGTTACTATTGCCAGCTATAAAATCGTTGAATCGAAAAAATCCTCTGTCAGAACTTCTAAAGATCAAATTATTCAAGCATAAGAAATAATAACCACAAATAAACTTATGTTCAATATCATTCCATAGTAATAGAGGAATTTTTAAAACCTACAATAAATTTAAAAGTTACCAAACACAGTGAAGGTGATTTATACTGGAATGTTAATACAGGAGAGTTCTTGGCAGATTGTGACTGTGGGAAGTGTTTGAATAATTTTTTTAAAAAGCTAACTTCATAATTATAAATAAATGAGATGAACATATGTTTCCCAACAAATATATAGTGGTAGTATAAAGAAAAAATAATAATATGAAACTTTTAAAAAGAAAAGTTCAAATTGGGATCAGTAGAGTTGGATTTTTGAAAATGGAGCCATAAATATTATTACAAGTATGTACCGTATTTTTGGAGTATAAGACGCACCGGAGTATAAGACGCACTTTAGTTTTTGGGGAGGAAAATAGGGGAAAAAATCTGCCTACCAGATATTCATCTGGCTATCATCCTTAGTCTGGTCAGCTTCAACACATTAATTTAACCCATGGTTAGGACTTAAAAAAAACCTTCTTCTGAAAGAGTAACAATGAAAGAGCCTGCAAGGTAAGAGCTGGGAAGATCTTTAGCACCTAGTTAGGGCTGGGGAAAAAAAAGCTTCGGAAAAGCTACATTCGAAGTATAAGACACACCCAAATTTTCAACCACTTTTAGGGAGGAAAAAGGTGCGTCTTATACTCCGAAAAATACGGTATATACCCCTTCTCAGAAATGTGTTCCCTTATGAACTGAATTTCACATATTTCCTTTTTTAAAAGTTTTTTTAAGGTTCATTCTAGCATAAAATACAATGAAAATATAAATTTTAAAAAGGAGAGGGGAAGTGCAGGATAAAAAAAGAAAAAAATCTGACTCTTTCCAACAGAGTAAACTACTATCGTAATACAATTATGACCTCAACTTTTTATATTACCTATAATTATTAAGGGCTGCAATGGCTCACAGTTAAAGAAGCTGAGCTTGTCAGCTGGAAAACCGATAGCTGGGGTTCGAAACCCAATTGCTGTGGGACGGGATAAGCTTCTGTTACTTGCTCCAGCTCCTGCCAACCTAGCAGTTCAAAAGCATGCAAATGAGAGTAGATAAATAGATACCACTTTGTGCTCCCTCAGTGTATAGTCATGCTGGCCACATGACCATAGAAATGTCTTCGGACAACGATGGCTCTCTCAGCTACGAAACAGAAATGAGCACTGCCCCTAGAATCTGACATGACTGGATAGGGGAAACCTTTACCTTTTTATAATTATTAAAATCCAGTTCTATAAATACACAATTATTAAAATTTCAAACTAAATTCTAAATTTCTTTTTTTCCCCATATCGAGTCTAAAAACCAGAAGCAATGTCCCAATAGAAATAAGATCAATAAAATCTCTATTTAAAAAAGTTTATATTGCCTACTTAACCAAATATATTTTTTTTTGTTTTTTCCCCCTGTGGTGGGAAATGACATATATTTCTATTTACAATTATTAATCTTTCCAAATCCCTATACTCTTACAAATTATTTACCCTTAAAAGGAAAACTCTTTTACATTCATTTTAAGACTCTAAACATTGCTTTTTTAAAAAAAAAATCTATCTTTATAACTAAAATCAATGAATTCTAATGCACTCTTTTTTACTTCCTTTTTACATAATATGTTCAAATCACTTTCAATACTATTTTGAAGACTTTAGGCATTACTTAAAAACTATATATAAAACAAGAAAGAAAAAATGAAAGATCCCAAACTTATTTTCCCTTCCTCGTCCCATTGAACTTTACATATTTTAAAAACGTAAAAAGGGAAATCAAACCCTAATTTCCCAAATGCAACCTAGCTAGATTGAACTACGGGGATCTCAGTCCATCAGTGCTGAACGTGAGTGAAACTGACAAATTTATCAGTATTTTATACTCAAATGAACACAGAGAACACATTTAATTTGGGCTACCTGCAAGGTGCATACAAGCTGTCTTGTCTTCTACATCATTTATTTTTTTATCCAAGCTCTCCTAGATCTTCACAGGAGAGCTGAAATTCCTGATTCCTTACAAGAAATTACAGGAAATAATTGCTACTGCAGCATTTTTCATTTTAAAATAAACCATATCCTGCCAGGCTTATTTTCTTCTTCTTTCATCCACCTTCAGGTTTCCTTTATTCTCTTCACCAACTTTTTCATTCTTATTAAAGTTCTCATTGAAACCTCTCACTAACGGAGTGCAATTTAGAAATGCTGCTTTAGGCTGCATGAGTGACAGCTTAGGTAAGCCCAGATCACAGCAGTCAGAGATGAACGTAGTAGTGAGCTTATGCTATTATCCTGTGAAAAGGAGCCACTCTATATTTCCATTTTTGTGGTTTATATATGTCCAATCGCCTAAAGACCCCAGCAACTTCCTTATGATTGTAGTGATTATGTTTTGGGACTGGCAGCAGAGAGCAACAACATGCACACAGGCAGTGGTGGGTTCCTACTGGTGTGGTCCACTCTGTCTTTCCGGTAGCGGCCAGCAGATGGCACTGTTTGCATGTGACCGCTCCGGTGCTGAATTTTTGGGCTTTTTTGCTTCTGCGCATGCGCGGAAGCAAAATCTCGCCGAAATCTCACGAGGGGACGCTTGCATGTGTGCGGTTTCGGCAAGATTTTGCTTCCACGCATGCACAGAAGCAAAATCTCTGCGAAATTGCACACGCGCATGCGTCCCCTCACGAGATTTTGGTGAGATTTTGCTTCTGCGCATGCACAAAAGCAAAATCGCATGAGGGGTGTGTGTGCGTAGCGAGCGCACCAAATGTGGCGATGTGCACGCAGCACTCCGGTAGCAAGGTAAGTGAGCAACCCGCCCCTGCACACAGGGGAATAAAACAAAGCAAAATAGTTGCAATGCATTCACGTGTACAAAGAGGTAAGGCCATCGTCTTGAAATTGTTGGCAGAGAGACAACCTCAGTCACAGAACCTCAGTGAGTGATTTGGGGCCAGCCTCTCTCTGTCAGTTTAACTTACCAACAGTTTTAACACTTATTTTTCTGGGGAAAATGGGAGGAAGAAGTGCTATGTATGTCACCTTCAGCTCTTAAAAAAAACATTTTCCTTAGAAAGATAAAATATAATGCCATGACATCACAGGTAAGAATTTGCCTGAAGTACACAGGATTCTGATGAGGATCCCTTTATGAAATAAATTGCAAACCCTCTAAAATTTCTCCATAGGACTCCAAAGAAAATTTCCATTTGCGGTATACCCACAGATGGGCATTGTGCTTAGCATCGCAACTAGCAGTTTCAGATGAAATGTCAGTTGGGCCCTTTCCCAGAAGGCAGAAGCATGTACCTAGAACTGTATCAATGCCCTAAGTTTTAATTCAAATTGGGGCTGCAGAGGCAAAGTGGTTGCTTAGAAAATTATTTCCTCTCATAATTAAGTTTCTCTCTCATATTTTCCCTCATATGTCTTTTCCATGCACTTCCAGGAGTGCACAATGCACTTCCAGGAGAAATAAAAAAAGATTGCCCGGATGGAAGGTTAAAGTCTTCCCCCCCCCCAAAAAAAACATTCCCTCGGTGCTTTTAGATGGAGCTGGCAATTCTCTGCCCTGTTTTGTTTGTGATGACTGGAACACTGTTCAAGCAGCATCTCTGTAACCTCACCCAAGTGTGCAATGTCGGTGAGCAATGTTCTTCCCTTGCTGTTCAAAATTCTGAGTCCAGGAATAATCAAGAGGCTGTGATTTTTCGATCATGAAAAATAAAATTTGAAATTACCCAGCTGTCAGAACAGTTAAGTTCCCAATATCCTCTCAGTCTGTTGTAATGCTATAACCCGTGACTACCGCTTGGTTCAGAAATTGTTGTGCTGGAGAAGTCTATTAACCAATAAGAATCTGTAATACCAATAATAAGAACCATCTCTGCTGTTTATCAACCTCCTTACGAGATCATTTCTTAAAATAAGGTTTCATACCACTGGAAGGAAAGGCTCTGGAAGCTTGATTGTCCTCAACAATTAAATAGTATGTTCTCTGCCGCGGTCATTACTTTATGACATTCATTACAATTGAAGATTTTTGAGCTTGGCAAGTGGGCTTCTAGCTCTTCTTTTTAAAAGACAGTACCCCACACTTGCATACACACAAACACTTGTTTGTAATCTTGTTCTCTGTCTTGGGAATTTTGAAGTGATTAGAAGTGATTCAAATTTGAAATGAACCATGGTTTCACATCGTCAATCTAGTAAATTATGTTATCTATAAAACATATTTAATCCAAATATAAGAAAAGAGGTTTTCTTAATTTAAGAATTGTCACAGATCTTTTTCAAAGAATATGCAGTCTATAACTACAGGTAGTCCTCAATTTATGTCCACAATTGAGCCCAAAATTTCTGTCACTAAGCAAGACGCACACACTCTACATAGGGCTACCCTTGAAGAACGTTCGGAGACTACAGCTAGTGCTGAATGCAGCAGCGTGTGTGGTGATGGGTGTCCCTAGATACACCCATGTGACACCCATCCTTCACGAACTGCACTGGCTACCCATAGGTCTCCGAGCGCAATTCAAGGTGTTGGTGATTACCTTTAAAGCCCTACATGGCTTAGGACCAGTTTACCTCCGAGACCGCCTTCTCCAACATACCTCCCTAAGACCGATTAGAGCCCATAGAGTTGGTCTGCTGGTGGTCTCGTCAGCCAAACAATGCCGGCTGGTGGACCCACGAACAAGGGCCTCCTCTGTGGCAGCACTGGCTCTCTGGAATACACTACCCCCCCCCGAGATCCGCATTATTCCCATCCTGCCAGCCTTCAGAAAAGCACTAAAAACCTAGCTTTGTCACCAGGCCTGCGGCCAATGATTTCAATATAACATCGAGCACTCTTGGCCCCATGAATGAATTATTGTATAGGTTTTTAAATTGTTGCTTTTAATGTTTTTTAAAGTTTTAATCATCATTGTTTTAATGCTTTTTATATTTATTGTTGCATGTAAATTTTTATTGTTGTGAGCCGCCCAAAGTATCTGTGGAGTGGGCGGCATACAAATGCAATAAATAAATAAATAAATAAATAAATAAATAAATAAATAAATAAATAAATAAATAAATAAATAAATAAATAAATAAATAAATAAATAAATAAATAAATAAATAAGACAGTTGTTAAATGGGTTTTGCCCCATTTTATGATCTTTCTTAGCACAGTAAAGTGAATCACTGCTGCCATCAAGGAAATAACCCAGTTGTTAAGTGAATCTGGCTTCTCCATTGACTTTGGTTATCAGAAAGTCCCAAAAGATGATCACATAACCCCGGACACTGCAACGTTCATAAATATTGTACATGCCAGTTGCACAGGGTCCAAATTTTGGTCATGTGACCATGAGGATGCTGCAACAGTCATAAGTCACTTTTTCAATGCCATTGTAACTTCAAACTTCAAGCCATTTCAAAACTTCAAATGATGGCTAGAAGTCAAGGACTACCTGTATCCCAATTAGCTAGGCATACTTATCTGGGATGCAAAAGTCAAATAATCACCAGAGGGCAACAAAGAGATTCATAAAAAGTGATGTGGCTGCATCTAGTGTGCATTCCCATTACCACAGCACAAGTATCTTACCACATCTTACCCAGAAGCAGTCTTGCATTTTGTTTTTTGTTAAACGAATATTTAATGAATGGCCTCTGCATCTATGTCACCATTTTGTGAAAGCATCCTCAACTTTCTTTCAGTGCCCTAAATGGCACCAAAAGCTTGTTTATATTCTATTATTGAGTGTATGATACAATTTGCATAAGGACTATATTTCTGCATATCAGTTTACAACTAATGATTAATTCCTGGTCTTGTAGCTATTGTTTTTAGGATATCTTCCACTTTTGTTCAAGAGATTCCTTTTTATACATGAGCTAATATACTATGAACTTTGTCTTAATTGATTAACGCATCTAATTTAGGCAGCATGCAATCATGTATTTTCTTCCCCATTATTATTTCTCTGCTTGTTTATTTATAAAGCCACACTCCTGGTTATTCCTTTCCAAAATTTTCTCATTTCCAAAAACAGACACCACTGGAATGTTTCCAGTACTTCTAGTACTCATAATGGTGTGATCAGCCCCCAGCACTTGTCTTCCAAAGGAAATGATTCATTTATTAATGCTGTAATTATAGGCAATGAAACAGCTGACGATGGAGTCTTTAGCCAGACATATGCTACTTCCCAACATCTGTTCTTTTGAGGAAGTGCAGGACATTGACTTCTAAAATGGAAAACAACGCTTTCTCAATAAGGAACAGAGCAATTCATTGCTGAAAGCAAGGTCATTTTCCACCCTATTGTCCTTAAGATACCAGAGGGAAAAAAGCATCTACCGTATTTTTCAGAGTATAAGACGCACCTTTTTCCTCCCTAAAACAGGCTGAAAATTTGGGTGCGTCTTATACTCCGAATGTAGCTTTTTTGAAGTCTTTTTTTCCACCCTTAACGAGGTGCTAACGATCTTACCGGCTTGCAGCATTTTTTATTCCTACTCCCTCAAAGTAGTTTTTTACCAGCCCTAAGTCTTTGCAGGCTTGTTTTTATTCCTACTCCCTCTGAAAAAGGTTTTTTCAGCCCTAACCAGGGAATAAAATAATGTGCTGAAGCTGAACAAACTAAGGACTCTAGCCAGATGAATACCTGGTAGGTAGATTTTTTCCCTATTTTCCTCCCCCAAAACTAAGGTGCGTCTTATACTCCAAAAAATGTGGTCAGTGAATGTTTCTTATTCCAAGCTACTATGTATATGCTTGGTACGATCTTGTGATTAGAGTTATTACAATAGGGCTCTGAATATAGATTCACTACTCTGCAATAAACTTCTCCAGTTGACCATGAGATGCTCTCAGACTTAACCTGCCCTACAGAATAATTAAGAGAATAAATGGCACTACGAAAGAGCCACTTACACAGCCTTGAACTCCTTAGACAGAAGGGGATAAACAATTAAAGTGAAATAAAAATAACATATAGTCCCAAATAGATTGATTAGGAATTAAAATTCAGGTAGCATCTCTGATATTAATTTATTTGGGAGGGAAATGATACCAACACAAAAGATTTGTTCATTTTAGTGCCAGGTAGTAATGGACATTACTAGCACTGTTGTTCTCCTCTTCCAATTATATATTTTCTATTATCATCAGAGGGAACACATTTCATAATCTCTTTGGTTATCATCAATAGAAGACATAAAACAAATAAAGGCTTGACTTTTGGGAAGCTAATATATATGTATGGTTATTATTCAGCTTTTTCCTGGGATTCTTCAAAACAGACTTCATACGTGAAAATATTATTGTGTTTATGCTTATAATCACCATAATAGTATAGGACTCTGGATATCATATAACAATACACAAAATAAGACTACATAATCATAGAATTCAAAAATAAAATGTAAAAAGGGACTATTGGGTGCCAAAAGTTTGCTAAAACAATAGAGCCTTGGCTTGCTTATGGGAGCAGTCACAAAGTTTAAGTAGAAACTAAAAATATCACAAATAATGGAAAATGTTTTGTCTGCACATAGACAAGCAGGATCCCATCTAAAATATAACATTTTTCTCTGGGGAGAAAAATTGATTCAATAATCAAATTCTGCCTGTCGCAGCAGACCAAGTCTCATTCTCACAGTTTTTTTAGGAACAACTTCTGATATATATATTTTTATCTTTAAAAAGCAACTCCTGAAACAGCAATGAGTGAAAATAAGAAGCACGAATCATTTTATCTGTGAAGAAAAGATGAGTTCAAAATGTAGGAGTTATCTCATTGAAAATGTTAACGTTCTGCCTCATCTATGAAAACAAAGTAAATGTTGTTTAAACCATAGTTGAAAAATTTATGGCTCTCCAGGTGTTTGATGACAGGAACCGTCCTCCCTGAATGTTGGCCATATCAACTGGAACTGATGTTAATTGGAGCTGACATCTTGAGGACAACCTAGCCCCTGCCCAGTACAGCTTAACTTGAAATAATATTTTATTAGGGCAGTGAACTCAGGTCTCTTTTTCATAAAGATTCACTCTTAACCACAAGCTTCAAAGGATTTTAATAATAAAAGGAATAGCCACATACTTTTTTCCTTGTATGTATTCCTCTATGTATTGTAGGCAGTGGTGGGTTCCTACAGGTGCGGTCCACTCTATAGCACTGGTAGCGGCCCGCTGGTGACATCACAGTACCGGTGCAGTCGGTTGCCAGTGCCTAGGCGCCGCCATTAAAACATTTTTTAAAAAAAGTTAACAAAAAATTTTCTTCTGCGCATGCCCAGAAGCCAAGCTTCCGGCACTGCGCATGCGCTGCCTTCCTACCCCACAGTGAGTCCAAGCAGGGAAGGATGGCTGAGGGAGCGTGTGAGATGCTGAAAGAATGGGCAGCAGGAGATATCTCCATTCCCCTCCCTTCAGCAGTCCGAGAAGCCACGAACGCGCGGTGATGATCCTAGGCATTTTTGCTTCTCGAGCTGCTGAGGGGAGGGGGAATGGGCAGCAGGACCTATCTCAGTTTCCCTCCCTTCAGCAGTCTGAGAAGCCATGCCCACCCGGTCACATGGCTGGCAAGCCACACCCACAAAATAAGCCACACCCACAGAGTGGTAGTAAAAAAATTAGGAACCCACCCCTGATTGTAGGGTATATATAGCAAGTACAGTCTGCCTTTCCAACATTAGCACAGAAAAGCCAAGAAGAAAAAGAACTACCGGTAGTTATTTTGTGAATCATCTCTTCTGAGTACAAGTAGAATTACAAAATACATATTCCCAATTAGGCATTGATTGTAAATTAAACTAATTCTCTCCTAGAATTAGGCTCCAAGATATGAATAGTACGGAAACATTGACAAAAGGTGGATTGCTTCCTTCTAGTGATGTTATGTTGCTGATTTCCTTGAAAAAAAGTGTGCAAAATGAAGACTGAAACATTCTGTATTTGAAATGCCAAATTTTGAGTTTGAAAAAGCAAAAAAAAAAAGGGCTGTTTGGGCTACTGTGGAATTATTTCAATCTCAAAGCTAGGTGCTTTGAACTCAAAAGACAGCAGTTTCGAACTGTTTCCAAAATGACTGAAACAGTTCAGATTCCAAATGATCTGCACGCTACAGTCTCTGAATAGAAAAATATCCATCCTTATATAAAATAAAGCTTGTATTCTAATTACTAAAGCTCATTTAGACTTTTTTTTTGCTCTCCACTGTGCATGCTGAGTTCTGCAATTAGCTGATATGAAAACTCATTCCTGCAGTGGGAAAGAGGTTGGCATAAATGACCAACCTCTTGTTAAAATAACTTAACAATTTACTCTTTAAGATGCCAGTCTTTCAGCCCACTGGATACTGTAAACCAGACCGGGGAATCAACTGCATAGCAAACTATATAAACTCAATAAAAACTGTTTTTATTGAGATTGGCTATAGTAATTCTTTGTGTGTCCAATCACACTTGGCCAATAAAGAATATTCTACACTATTCTTCCAAATTTGGTTATTCTGTACCTTCTCTTCCTTTAATACTCCAGTGAATCAGGGAAACATTTGCCTGAGTCACTTCCAAATGTTATCTGGCTGTTTTGGAGTTTTGGAAATGCTTCTACCCACTTCCCCTTACACACACACACACAATTATGCCCCTTACACACACACACAAAATTAGGCTCCAAAATATGAATTGAGGGAACCATTGACAAAAGGTGGATTGCTTCCTTCTAGTGATGTTATGCTGCTGATTTCCTTGAAAATCTCTCTCTCTCTCTCTCTCTCTCTCTCTCTCTCTCTCTCTCTCTCTCTCTCTCTCTCTCTCTCTCTCTCTCTCTCTCTCTCTCTCTCTCCCTCCCTCCCTCCCTCCCTCTCTCTCTCTCTCTCTCTCACACACACACACACACATTGTTGCATATTTCCATTACTTATTTACTCTCTGCACCAGAGGTGTGTTGCTCCCGGTTCGGACCAGTTCTATAGAACCGGTAGCATTCGCCGAACCGGGAACAATCACCAGTTGGCCATGCCCCCAAACTGGCTCTCTCGGCGGCACCATAGGTGGCGCCATCTTGTTTTTTGCTTCTGTGCATGCGCAAAAGCTGAGTTTTCGGCACTGCGCATGCGCGCACACCCATGAAGCACGCGTGGCTACACACCCACGGAGCGCGGGAGGAAGAAAACCGGCGGCGACATAAGTTAGAACCCACCCCTGCTCTGCACCCTAAGTTACATGCATAATTCAGCCAAATGGAAAGACCATTCCTTAAATACTGTAGAGCAAATGAAGGAATGGAAGAAAATGATGCCACAAGACAGAGTTTGCTTGGTAACCTGCCAGCTTCTCTTTTAATTTTGATTAAAGTTAAAATATTATTTAAAACTCCTCAGTTAGGAAAGGATGCTGATGGAGATATCATGTTGGAGATCATAATTTTCATGTACATCTGGGTACTATGTAGGTTGAATTATGTTAAAAACTAGCAAACAGATAAATAGCACTTTCTTGTATAAGAAATAATTGGTATTCGTATGGCAATCCCTAATGGTGCATGCTTTAATTTATTATGATTTCTTCCAATGCTGAATTCTTCTTACTTATTTTTATATTGTGTTTACTTTTCTTTAAACATAAAGCAGATAGAAAACAGTTGTATTCCACCGATAGAAAAATGTCCTCATTTGGATAAATAAACTCAGACCAAATAGGCCACAGAAAATTGTAAATTAAAACTTACAATTACACAGAGTTCATGTGATAAAGGAAACGATACCAATTATTTCTTATAACAGAATCTTTCTGTCTATTTTCCATATGCCTAGAATAATGCTTTAAATACTGCAATATTTTATGCTTTTCTTCAGAGTAGAAACATATCTGAAGTGAAGCACAGTAAAGGCATATTCACTACAAGACTAGACATGGGGAAAAGTAGCAAATTATATATATAGAATTATCCTAAAAATGCAAGTTCCAGGTGTAGTTATAGAAGAAACGACATCACAATCTCCGGAACTTTTATTTATTTATTTATTTATTTATTTATTTATTTATTTATTTATTTATTTATTTATTTATTTATTTATTTATTTATTTATTTATTTATTTATTTATTTATTTATTATACTAAGCTTTCGTTAGCCCCTGCTAACATCGTCAGAGTGTAAAATCACCACTGGAGAGATTCTTGCTTTTATGTGTAGCTGATCAAGTCATTGCACGCATAATTGGCCCACACCTTTGCCTCCCTCCTATAATTAGTTTTGCTGTTTTTACCTTAGTCATGCTGACAGATGGCGATGTGATTTCTACTACCTCCTTCCCTATTGTGTACTGCCTCTTTCTCTCCCGGGGGGGGGGGGGTAATGCATTACTTTGGCATTACTTTGAAGGTATTTCTCCCAGCCCCCTCCCGCTCATTGCTACTTCTCTCCATTTCAGGCACACACGTTGCCTCCTCCAAATTCATCTGTTTTGCCCATGATCTTGTAATAGGTCTGCGTTGTTCCTTCCCCCCTTATCCCCCTTATTCTGATGCTGCTTTGCCATGCTCTCTTGCACTCGGTCAGGGTTTGTCATGCCTTCATTGGGCCAATCTCTATGCCTAAAGGGGGGAAAATGCCCTCGATCTCCAGTCCTCCTTAGTGATCGGTCCCCCTTTAATCCTTCTTGGTGTCTTAATGCCTGGTATGCCGGTGGTATGTCAATATGTCTGTTGATAGAGTTGTTGTTAGAGAACCAGGCTTCTTTCAAGAGCTTTGCGATGCAAACTGGTGGTGAAGGTACCGTATTTTTCGGAGTATAAGACGCACATTTTTACCCCCAAAAAGAGGGTCAAAAACTGGGTGCATCATATACACCGAATGGTGCCTTTTTGGGGGGGGAGGGAGTTGATGCAACCCTGCCTTAGTCGCCGCCAGACCGCAGGGACGCTGCCGCCACAGCCGCCGGAGCGCATGGATGATGCCTCCGCTGGGGTGCATGGCCGCCACCGCCACGAATGGACGCTGCCGCCACAGCCGCTGGAGCGCATGGCCGCCGCCTCCGCCGGAGCACAGGGACGCTACTGCCGCCGCCGCCCCCTTGCAGTCCCCACCTCCGCCGCAGGATTCGACGCCGACGCAGTCGGTGGTGGGGGTTTTGGGCAGTAGCGGAGGTGGCGGCTCACTTCAGGTACTGGTGGGGACGCCGGCTGGGACAGCGGTGGGGGGTGGGGACAGCGGCGGCATCTGGGACAGCGGCTGGGACAGCGATGGGGGCGGGGATGCTGTCATGGCACCATTCTTTTTCAAAAAGCAACTAAAGAAATAAATTCATAATAAGAAGTGGTCATTGGGATTTTTATCCAGGTCACTAATTCTGGTATATATTCTACATATACTCTAGAATTCTATATATAAATTCTAGAATTCTATAAATTCTAACATAAATTATTGTATCTGATCCTGCAAAAGTGCAAGGTCAACTTTAAATCATTGTTATTTGGGGATGTTGATAGGGACCTTAAAAGTGAGTTTTGAAAAATTATTGGAAAAAGAATAGTCTAAACTGGGTACATAGAGAATATAAACTCAACTCACCTGTAGAGGATACATTACAACACTATGACAATTGCCTGGGTTATTTTCATATGATGCATGTTCCCAATTAAGGTTCATGCACAAATGATTTCATGCAATGTGTCTTCATTAGTATGTCATGCCCTTGTTAAAACAATGGTTCTGGTAATGTCAATATGATGGTTCAAAACATTCATAAGCATTAGTGGAATCACTTCAGGATGAGTATGTGGAACAATGAATGAAAAGGGCAAGATATTGATCCAAAAGCTGATATAATGTAGAACCTAAAAGACAAGCTAGGAAATATCAACTGAAATATTTAAAACAAACTTGTTTCTTTAACAAAGAGAGGGGAATATCAGATGGGAATTTAGAAACTGCAGTAAGGTTGCTTCAACTTAATGCTGTATAAGGCCAGTATTTTAAGCATTACTGAGATAGTACTGCATAAATGATACCATAATAGCATAGTTGCATTATTTAGCAATAAACAAATAATGTATACAATGTGTAGAACCAAGGGAATGTTTCTGTCAAAATTGAAAATATATTGGGAAGAATGGTTTTCATAGTTTAAATCATTTCAGTAATAGGACAAATAGTCAAACATATTATTAAGCATTAGAAAATAATTTGAGCCTTGCTTAATTTCATCAGCATGAAATTAAGTACATGCGTATTTGCACCCAATTTATATTTTGCAATTGTAATTGATCTTACCTCAGAGAAGTTAATGGCAAAACAAGAATAACTACAGGAATGAAATTTTAATTTGTGACTAAAGTTTGGCTCTATATAATCCTATTCATAATTTTATTCTATAAGCTTTCTTTAACTCTGCCCACATAGATGATGATAAAATTCAGACATAACAAAAAGTCCAGTATCATCTGCTTCTAGCACAGTTGATAATTATTTAAAGATAATGAAATCTTCCCAAAGTTAAGATGATGCACCATGCAACACAGCATTTCAAGCAACTAACCATCCAGTAGGGAAAATATGGGGAATTGTAAAAAGGGGGGGGGGGATTAGAAGCAATAATGACAAGTCTCTGGAATAATTGGATCCTTGGCTCCTTTTCTCCTTTAAATCAATGTATAGATTTTTGTTACTAGAACAATTTATGAAATACAGGTATTCCTCAACTTATAACAGTTTGCTTGATGATGATGTTCGTCCATCGTATTCGAAGAGGACCTTGACATCTATCAATTGGGGGGATGTCAAGACTTGCGCATGAATTGGATTAAAGTGAGGGAGAGGTGAGCATAGTCAGCCTGACTCTCTCTTCCCAGATTCCATCTTGCTCCAAATAGCAGGACAAGAGTCGAGACAGTTGGAAATGGGCTGGGCGTAGTGGTTGACCAAGGCGTCTTTCGGGTCTTGCAGTGCTCTTAAGCGTACCATATCGCTTGCAGAGACCGCCTTCATGACCGTTGTCCTATTCTAGTAGGTTTCATCTGCTCAGTCCGCCGGAATCTGACTTCACATGCTCGGGATAGATAAGTCCCTATCTCACCGAAGGTCGATGACCCAACGGCTACTCTCAACCTGGTTTGGCCAGCCTGTCGAAGCTGTTGCCCAGGGTGTGGCCGCTGCGCATGCTACAGCTGCTAGGAGCCACAGGTGAGAGCTGAGTGACAGATGGGGACCAAAGGTGAATGAGCTGCAGTTCGTTCACCAAACTAAACAGTTTGCTTAGTGACCGTTTGAACTTACAACAGCACTGAAAAAAGTGACTTATGATAATTTTTTACATTTATGATCTATGGCAGCATCTCCATGGTCACATGATTTACATTTGGATGCTTGACAACTGACTCATATTTATGACGGTTGCAGTGTCCCGGGGTGATGTGATCTCCTTTTGCAACCTTCTGGCAAGCAAAGTCAATGGAGAAACCAGATTCACGCAACAACCGTGTTACTAATTTAACAAATGCAGTGATTCACTTAACAAATGGGGCAAGAAAAGTTGTCAAATGGAGAAAAATTCACTTAACAAATTTCTCACTTAGCAACATAAATTTTGGGCTCAGTTGTGGTCATAAGTAGAGGACTACCTGTAATGCAAGGAACCAGTAAGAGAATTATTGATCGGTGATGCAGCATCATGCTGTATCCTGCCTATTTTTAGCACAGTAAGATTTTTTCAGAATATTATTATTAGCAAAATGAACCTTTCCCAAATAGGATGCCTTGCCTGATTTGCTTCCCATTCACTCTTAAGGTTTTCTGTATCAAGTCACACATCTGAAAAAAAAATAGCAAACCACAACCCCATCTGGAAAAAAATAATTAATTTAATGTGGGCCCAAAGTCATCAGAAGTTGAGTTCAGCTCAGAGAGGACTTTAAATGAGGTCGCAAATGCTCATGAGAAAGATGGTATGCTCCATTATCATAAACTCTAAGCACAAAAAAACAGGCACAGAATTGGAGGGGGTGAAATACTGCTTAATATTCAGAATTCACCTTTCCCAAAATAACATTCTTTAACTTTAGTTCCACCTTCCCAACTACCACAGTCAATATAGTCACTGTGCCTGGGAATAAACATTTTAGTTGAAATAATAATAATAATAATAATAATAATAATAATAATAATAATAATAATAATAATAATAATAATAATAATAATAATAATAATAATAATAATAATAATAATAATAATAATAAGTCAGAAAAATTCTCAAAAGCAAGCTCAATGGAGGCAACACCATCAAGGCCATAAACAACTGGGCTATACCTGTTATAAGATATACTGCTGGCATAATAAACTGGACACAGGCTGAACTGGACAATTTAGACAGAAAAACAAGAAAACTCATGACCATTCACCATTCACTTCATCCTCATAGTGATGTTGACAGACTATATCTGCCCAGAAAAACAGGTGGCAGAGGACTTTTACAAGTAAAACAAACAGTAGAAGAAGAAAAACATGCATTGGCAGAATACGTCAAAGAAAGTAAAGAACCTGTATTGATTGAAGTAAACAACCGGAAGCTTCTGAAAGTGCAGCAGACAAAGATTCAGTATAGGAAAACTGCAATGCAAACTAGAGCCGACAGTTGGCGCAATAAAGCCTTGCATGGGCAATTCCTCAACAAGATTGAAGGAAAAGTTGATAAGGAGAAGATCTGGTTATGGCTCACTAATGGAACACTGAAGGAGACAGAAGGCTTGATTCTTGCAGCCCAGGAGCAAGCAATTAGAACAAATGCAATCAAAGCCAAGATTGAAAAATCAGCTGATGACCCAAAATGCAGACTTTGCAAGGAAGCTGATGAAACAATTGATCATATCCTCAGCGGCTGCAAGAAAATCGCACAGACAGAGGCACAACTACGTGGCCCAGATGCTTCATTGGAACCTATGCCACAACTACCACCTACCAGTGGTAAAGAACTGGTGGGATCATAAACCTGAGAAAGTAGTTGAAAACAAACATGCCAAAATACTTTGGGACTTTCGAATTCAGACTGACAAGGTTTTGGAACATAATACACCAGACTTCACAATTGTGAAAAAGAAAAAAGTGTGGATCATTGATGTCGCCATACCAGGTGACAGTCGAATTGATGAAAAACAAAATAATAATAATAATAATAATAATAATAATAATAATAATAATAATAATAATTATAATTATAATTATAATTATAATTATAATTATAATTATAATTATAATTATAATTATAATTATAATTATAATTATAATTATAATTATAATTATAATTATAATTATAATTATTATAATAATTATTATAAAAAATAGCAAGATCATGGATCAATTAGCCAGAAGATACAGGCTTGATACAAGGAAAATTGAAGAAGCACTTGAAATTGTAAAACAGCAAATAACAGCAATAGCCAGAAAAATTGAAAGATATGATGCAAGAATCATTCAGTACAAGCAAAATCAGCAATTTCGATCAGATCAAAGACGTTTCTACCAAAGCCTCAATGCAAATGACAATTTCAAAAGTGAAAAACCAGAAAAGCAAGCCACAGTTGAATTCTGGAAAGAACTGTGGGAAAATGCAAAGGATTACAATAAGGAAGCAAAGTGGATACAAGACTTTGAGAAAAGTGTTGGCAAGAAGCAAATGCAAGTATTAGAAATAACAACTGAGATGGTCAAAAATCGAGTAAAAAAAGTAAAGAACTGGACATCACCTGGAAATGACCAATTACATGGTTTCTGGCTCAAATATCTGACCAGTTTGCATGCAATATTGGCCAAGCAACTGAACGAAATGCTACAAAATGGTCAAATTGATGAATGGTTGACAACTGGAAAAACATACTTGATTCAGAAAGATGCAACTAAAGGAACAACACCTGGAAACTACAGACCAATAACATGCTTGCCAACAACCTTCAAATTACTCACCGGGATAATTGCAGATAACATAATGGATTATTTGGAAACAAATAACATCTTGCCAGTAGAGCAAAAAGGCAACAAAAGAAGGAGCAGGGGCACAAAAGACCAGCTCCTAATTGACAAAATGATACTAGAAAACTGTAAGAACAGAAAAACGAACTTGAATATGGTCTGGATTGATTACAAAAAGGCGTATGACTCACTGCCACACAGCTGGATCATCAAATGCTTAGAAACTATTGGCATCAGCAAAAATATTACATCATTCACTGAAAAAGCGATGAA
Source organism: Diadophis punctatus similis (assembly GCA_023053685.1). Classification (NCBI taxonomy): domain Eukaryota; kingdom Metazoa; phylum Chordata; class Lepidosauria; order Squamata; family Dipsadidae; genus Diadophis; species Diadophis punctatus. Next base: position 38,085,040 of record JALIGW010000002.1, on the reverse strand, counting down.
ACAATGGAGAACTGTGTTGGCAGTAGGGAATGAGAACTATGGAATGGTTAATATCAAGAGAGGAATTTTTCAGGGAGATTCACTTTCACCCCTCCTCTTCATCATCGCAATGATCCCACTATCAGTAATCTTAAAAAAAATGAAACTTGGATACCAAATAGCCAAAGACGCTGAAAAAATTTCACATTTATTGTATATGGATGATTTGAAACTGTATGGAAAGTCAGAAATAGAAATCCAATCACTGACCAACACAGTCCTAATATTCAGCACAGATATCTCAATGCAGTTTGGCATGGAAAAATGTGCCACTGTATCTATGAAAAGGGGCAAAATCACTACATGTGACGGAATTGAAATGCCCAATGGCCAATTAATTAAATGCAATCAAAATGAAGCCTATAAATATCTGGGCATTCTGCAGTTGGATAACATCAGACATGGAGAAGTGAAAACTATCATTAGAAGAGAGTACACCAACAGAGTTAGGAAAATTTTGAAATCTAAATTAAATGGTGGAAACACCATCAAGGCCATGAATACCTGGGCAATACCAGTCATAAGATACACGGCTGGTATAATTAACTGGACACAAGCTGATTTGGACATTTTGGACCGAAACACCAGAAAACTAATGACAATGCACTACAGTTTACATCCACGTAGTGACACTGATAGACTTTACCTGCCCAGAAAATCAGGTGGCAGAGGACTACTACAAGTAAAGCAAACAGTTGAAGAAGAAAAGCATGCATTGGCGGATTATTTAAAAGAAAGTCAAGAACATCTATTAATTGAAGTAAAGAACAAAAATCTACTGAAGGTCCAACAGACGAAACAAGAATACAGAAAAAATGTGATAAAATCAAGAATGGAGAGTTGGCAAAATAAAGCATTACATGGCCAATTTCTGGAAAAAATAAAAGACAAAGTGGACAGTGAAAAAACTTGGTTATGGTTAACATCTGGTACTTTAAAGAAAGAAACAGAATCATTGATCCTGGCCGCACAAGAACAGGCAATTCGTACAAATGCCATAAAGGCCAAAATTGATAAATCTTCAAATGATGCTAAATGCAGATTATGCAAGGAAGCTGATGAAACTGTAGCCCATGTGCTCAGCTGCTGCAAGAAAATCGCACAGACTGATTACAAATTACGACACAACTCTGTTGCACAAATGATCCACTGGAATTTATGCAAAAATTATAACATCCATACTGCTACAAACTGGTGGGAACACAAGCCTGAAAAAGTCACTGAAAATCAGAAGGTCAAGATCTTGTGGGATTTTCGTATACAAACAGACAAGGTACTGGCGCATAATACACCAGACATCACGTTGGTCGAGAACAACAAGGTGACTATAATTGACATTGCAATACCAGGAGATAGCAAGGTCGATGAAAAGGAACACGAAAAAATTGCAAAATACCAGGACTTAAAAATTGAAATCCAACGATTATGGCACAAACCAGCAGTGGTAATTCCAGTAGTGATTGGAACACTGGGTGCTATCCCAAAAGCACTGGAATTACATTTAAAACAGCTCAAAATTGACAAAATCACCATCAGTCAAATGCAGAAAGCCGCACTGCTCGGTTCCGCACATATACTTCGAAAATACATTACGACTTCCTAGGCCCCTGGGTGGGGCTCGACTAGTAATCAATGCCAAATCCGGCGAAACAACTGGCCGCTGTGATACAATTGTATAATAATAATAATAATAATAATAATAATAATAATAATAATAATAATAATAATAATAATAATAATAATAATAATAATAATAATAATAATAATAATAATAATAATAATAATAATAATAATAATAATATCAACAACAGAGTTGGAAGCGACCTAGAGAAACCCTACTCTACTTCAGACAAATGGTTATCCAACATCTTCTTAAAAACTTCTAGTGTTGGGGCATTCACAAATGTTTGGAAGCTATCATATTGAAGGTTGCAATGTCATCAAACGATCCTTGATACCCATTTTCTTATCTTTCAAGTTTTAACAAAATTGTACTTTTTAATAGTTTCTAAAATCAAGAATTCAGGCGGGGGTCAACAGGTTGAATGTTGGTAAATCAATGCTGTTTAACTATTTGTGTCAGCCTCTCTCATATCTGTTTTATAAATGAGCAAAAAACTCACAGCTAGCCATTTTACAGGAATGACCAGAACATATTCCCAAAATTCTAAATGTGACCCCAAAGCTAAGGAAACTCTCACAAGAGGTGAAAGAATCTAGGCCCTTTCGGCTCTCTCTGTCTTCTGATTAATTAATATTTTACTGTTTCGATCAGGCCGAGGCACTGCAGGGTTTTTATAATTTCCCAAAGAGAGGAGAAAGTTGTAATATATAAGGCAACATCATTTCATGTTCTTACTGCCGGAAGGCACCAAAGTCAGAAAGCAGCTTTATGTTCAGAGGTCTGCTGGAAGTCAGAGAAATAGACCAAGCAGCACTTCAATTGATAGAGGTCTCACTGCTTGACCAGGAAATACAGTTCTTCACAGATAACTGGTGTTGCCACCTGTAGCAGCTACAAGTTCAGATACCAGAAGGAGAATGGACAAGAAACACCAGAATAAAAGCAACCAACAAAGCTTTATTAAATTGTTGTAGATTCTTCAATAAGAGACTCCCCTTCCTTCTCCTCTGCAGGGCATGTGGAGAGCAGCAGAAGAGGCTCGCTATGGCCACCCATCCACAAGGGACTGCCTTAGTTGGTCACTTTTTAAAGCCCACCAACTCTTCTCTCTCTCTCCCCTGCCCACTTTGCTTAAATGCCTTTGGGGAAAATAAGTCTGTATATTTTAGAATAAAATAGTAAGCCTACGCATCAGCAAAGGAAGGTTGCTTAAATGGTTAAGGAATCAGACTAGAGACTGGGAGATCATGAGTTCTAATTCTTCCTTAGGCCAGGTCAGTCACTCTCTCTCAGCCCTAGGAAGGAGGCAATGACAAACCACTTTTGAAAAATGTTCAACTTCAGGGACTTTGTCCAGGCAGTTGCCAGTTTGACTCAATGGCATGCACGCAGACACACTGACACACAGACACAGAAAAGGTTACATATTACTGAGAATCAAGTGCATTGTTAAGTGTCCAGTAGGTATTAACTTAAAGCAAAAATGGAAAATAATTAGCTAATTGAGATAAGCAAATTAGAAGAGACCAGGCAAGTCTGTGGGTGCTAATTAAAAATACAGACACAGTACAACTGCTAACAGATAAGTATAATAAAATATGTTGAAATTATAGCTATATTGTGTTTTGCAAAAATGGAAATACTTACACACACACACACACACACACACACACACACACACACACACACACACAGGTCTGCTACAAAGGCCTATCAATAAATTTAGAAGAATCTGAAAAAAGCAGATAGCTTATAAAAGCTGCCTTACAACTACCTGATTTGCAAAATCATGTCTGTCCATGCAAAATGCAGTGTAACAAATACAGTGTTCCTTCACAAAACAGATCTTTGCTATTATCATAATATGGCATTAACATGTAATTAATTGTACTACATTTCCATAAACCTGTATCATACAATTAGAATGACTGGGACTGAATATCGTTTTTCTGGAGTAAGTTCAAAGGAAACAAATTCAAAAGCAAAGCAGTTTTCATTATTAAAAATGGATGCTGTGGAGTGTGGATGATTTTCAAAGAAAACAGTTTGAATCCTTTGAAAATTAATTATGTTAACATTGCTATAAATTATGTTGGTATCCAGACACATGTTTCCAATATACAAATTAATTAAATCCTAATGATTTGTAATCTTTTATTGAAATGACTGTGATGACAGAGGAAGTAGCATCAACCCTTTTCTTTTTTAAAAAAGAGTGTTTCTTGATTAAAATATCTAATAAAATTATAGAGGCTGTGGTTTTAATTTGTACTAGTTAAAGTCAATAATTTCCAAATAAATATCTATCATATGGTAATCTAAAGATTGGGGGGGGGACACAAATACAATCCAATTAAAATGTAGAGCAGAGGAAATAGTAAGTGGCTGAGGTCCTGAAAACTCAGAATAGATGAGGCTTATATATTATTCACAGAAAGCCAGCAGGATTATAAAGACTTTTAAAGCATGAAGTAAGGACTGCTGGCAGTAGGTCTCAGTTCTCCTCTTAGTAAGCCATGAAGAAGAAAAAACAATCTTTGTAATAGTAATATAAAAGCCAAATGAATTCCAATTGTAGGTCTGTGTAGTAGCAAGGCCAAGAATCATATTAAAAAGGAACAGGCAATCTGTTCAGCTGCTACTTTTCAAGCAAAGCCCTTTGGAAGATCAAGTTTCTCCAAAATGGGAAATAGAAAATTTTGCATTTGCATTTTCTAGCAAAATATCTAGATTAGCCATATTATGATAGGAATTTGATTTATAATATTGCTGTCTTGAGAAACCAAATTACTGATTTTCTATTCATGGGTAGCTAGGGATTTTGTCTTAGTTTATCCCTAGAAAGCATTATTCTCCTCTGTTTTACATTAACTCTTGCCAGCTCCAAGTAATCTTGTAGAACAACTGATTGTTTACAGTTGTGCTCAGAATGAAATCTACACAGGTTGACAGTACAATGGACAAAGACTATTCAATGGTTTTGATAGTATTGAATATGGGAGCCGTGACCAAATTCGTCTGTTTTCTCCCTCCTTCTTGTCAGACTGTTTCTCCCATGAAGGATTTTCCCAAACATACAAACTATTAGAAACATATTCCACCTTTGGCTCAGCTTTGAACGAAGTCAGTACTGAATGAATCCGGAACAAATCATGTTCTTTCTGGAAACTGTTCACTTTCCTAAAAGTCCACCAGTTAATGAAATGTAATTTTGCCCTCCAGCTTCAGGTCAAAAATGAAAGCCTGATCATGCTATGATATCCTGGATGGTCTATAAGAGTCATCAGACATATTTAGCAATTACACCTGTTTCATTTTATTCTGTTGATTCTTTTATAAATGTATCTAACTGGAGGCCGGATTTAATCTTGTAATAGCCTGAAGTGTGGCCTTAGCTACATGCTGGACTGCTGGATGCACATGCTTACCTGGAAATTAGATGAAAAATCTAAACAGAGATCCTTCTATAAGTGGAACCTAAAGCCTGAACTCTTGAATGTCCAGACTGTAGTTTGCAAATTAAAATGCAACCTCTTTTGCAGCAACTCATCAAAAGATTCAAAACCAATAAATCAATCTACACTTTCTACTTTACTTCTGTTATACTAATAGTATCCGCAATTTGATTGGTTGTCAAAATTATTACTCAAAGGGCATAGAAACCAAACCATGTGAGGGATAGTAAAATATCTGGGTATGTTTTGGATAAAAAAAGAGACAGTTGAAGGGAGATATTCAAATGCACAATTCAACAATCTGAAGGACTGTCATAGAAGAGACAGTAAACTTTTGTTTCTTGTGTGTTCCACAAGGTAGGAGCAGAAACATTGGACTAAAATTACAAGGAAGGAGATCCAGGCTAGACATCAGGTGGAACTTCCTGAGTCTATGAACTGATAGTTAATAAAACAGGCTATCTCATGAAGTGTTAAGGTCTGCTACACTGGAGGTCTTCAAACAGTCTGGATTATTACTGTCACAAATACTATCACGGGTTCTGAATTGAGCAGGAAGTTAGACTAGGTAATCATTAAAGTCACATTTAACTCTATAATTCTAGGTTCTGTTATGGACAACTGTGTTACCAAGCCATTTTAATTTATCAAACCAGCTGAACCCACCTGTATCATGGAAAATTTAAATTCACATTTTCAATCAAAAAATACTATTGAGACTTTCAATTCAGCCCTATAGATTAGAAGAGGGTACTTTACATTTGAGGTTCATTTTTAGACCGGCCAAGTTTATTAGATTCTGCTATTGTATAAATTGTAAGCTATTCTTAAACAAGTTTTAAAGAAATATTAGAACAAATTATGATTTCAAAAATAAATTGTTTTGAAATGATTTTTATACATTTACCTCAGAAGAACTACAAAATAAACAGTAAAAGAAACACAGATTCTCTCTCTCACACACGCGCGCACACACACACACACACACACACACACACATATTAGTATCTTCTACTACTCTATAGAATTTGGTGGAAAACAAAGTAAATCTATAAGAAATATTGTACTCTAGGTCAATTGTTTAATTTGAGCAAAGAAATGTTTTTAACATTTCAGTGAATCCAATAAAAAATAAATTTCATACATTTTATTTATGTGCAAGCTATGTGCACATATCCAATCATATTAGCTCAGGTTGGTGTACAATAAATGAAGAAATATCTTCATCTATTTATCATTACAAAACTATTACAAAATCACTACTATTCATTTATCACTGCCAAAATAAAATCACAAAATAATATCTGATAGTTATCCCTAATCTTTCAAAGTTATAACATTTTGATTATTTTTTTAAAAAAATTCTCCACATATTAGTTAAAATTGATAAAATATTTTGAAGATTTTACTTGGACCTCACTTTAAGCAACTTGATTAATCTTGCTTTCAAGCATGATTTCAGGGAGAATATGCCAAAGAGAGTGACTATATTCCTCTGACACATTAGAACCATATGAAGAAATGTGTTTGGATTTTATATTACAATGCAAAATTTTAATTTCATAAAAAGACAATAGTAAAGGAACATGCTTTCTACAGAACAGCAATGGATCTGGTTGAAAATATTATTAACTGTAGTACTTATTTGTCCATGTGCATAGCTATCTCCTATGATCTTGGCTCAGCATTCAAGAAAGCAGTTAAGTTCATCTTTCTATAAAACAGTTCTTCTACTGACACCAAAATACAAAATGGCCAGACCACTCAACTTCTGAATGTCACTTAACAAAATCTTCCATCTACTTCATTTAATAAGAATGTGAGTAAAAGAATGAAGTGTGGGACAGGACTCTTAGACTAAACAGCAAAAAGCCTTTTATTATGGATATTCATTTACCTTCCAAGTGACGACGTTTGTATCTTCCTACATATACATACATTATATCTAACAAATATTAATACCGAATAATTCAGTGGCTGTTTGTTACTTAAAATACAGTTCTGAAAGTTCTTGAAAAATTGAGAGATGGAATTATATATGAAAAGTGTGTCTGTCTGTCTGTCTGTGTGAGAGAGAGTAGATGAATAGATGCGTGCGTGTGTATATTTGTGTGTTTGTGTGTATCTCTCTCATATTCATACACACACACATTATATATTATTATGTTCCATAAATATGTATGGAAAGTAACCTTGGTTCTGGCAAGTTTCAAGGAAGCTGTCTGGGTCAATCACATTTCACAGATTTAACTTAATGCTTTTACGTATCTTCAGAGATATGTGATGTTTGAGCACACTGCTATGTCTTTTGACGTGAATGTGAGAATGGCTTTACCATATCAAATGTTTCCCATTTCCCAAACAGTTTTACATAACCATTGAAGTGGCACTGAGAAGATGCGGGAAAGGCAACACTGACTCCCACTCAATCATTTTTGTACCGCGGGGCTTCCCTATACAAACCGTAACAAATGCAAAATGAACTAATCTTGCCATGCTGCCCTTTCAGTGGCCTTCATACTCCTGCTCCTATGAAGGCTCTTCGCCTTCTGCTGAATAACTGTATCATCAGAATTGCCCAGTCTCTGCTTGGGGAGCAAATTGGTAGGTTCTTTCTCTGCAACAGAAGCTTGTTTTAGCAAAGGGTTAAGTCTGGTTGGAGGAAAATTAGATGGGAGATGAAGTTCAGACTTTTGGGAAACTACATTCAAGCAACTTGTGGTTGAAATGTCTTCATAATTAGGGAAATGCTGAATGGTCACTGATTTTTTCATCTTTTGTTCCCTTAAATTCCGAAGCTTTTCTAAAGCCTGATCCAGTTCCATCTGTAAGATTCCCATTTCGTTGGCTGCTTTATCCCGTTGTTCTCCACAGGCTTTGAGTGACTGTTCTAAAGATAGAAAGAACTCTTTTCCAAATGTTGACAGGGCTTCATCACCTTTAAAATAAGGCAGAGGGTTACATTATAGCATCATGGTTTACATTAGCAGTTGCTCTCAAGCTTCTTGAATACATACATAGTTTTAAATAGCTTTAGTAATAACTATTTTTTTCCAGTTTATTGGTTTACACTCAATGTAGAAAAACCAGATACTACAATGCCACATAATTCTCTTATATTGTTAAAGCAAATAAATGTATTATAATTATCCTTCATTGTCAAATAAAGCCAGAAACATATTCTGTAACTGTTTAGAGATGTTATTAGAGCCATCTATGGGTTAATATACTGAAATGCCTTATACAGATAGTCCTTGACTTATGATCACAACTGAGCCCAACATTTCTGTTTCTAACCAAGACTGTTGTTAAGTGAGTTTTGCCCCATTTTATTACTTTTCTTGCCGCAATTGTTTAAGTGAATCCCTGCAGTTGTTAAGTTAGTAACATTGTTGTAATGTTAATCTGACTTTGCCTGTCAGATGGTCAAAAACGTTAATCACATGACCTCAGGGCCGTCATAAATACATGAGTTGCCAAGCATCTGAATTTTGATCACATGATCGTGGGAATGCTGCAATGGTTGTAAGTGTGAACAATGGTCATAAGTCATTTTTTTCAGTGCCATTGTAACTTCAATCAATCACTAAACAAATGGTTGTAAGTTGAGAACTATTTGTAACAGATTTTACATACAATCTTTGGGAGTTTGCCATAGGCCGAATTTCTTGGCTCAATTCCTGCATGGTTATTAGGTTTATGCCTTTAAAAAATCTCTTTTACCTGCAAAAGTTAAAAGTCCTAAACTTAAAGGACTTTTAAATGAGAGTGTTAACTACGTTACTTCGTGGTTTCAACTTCTCTGGTGTATTATCTTGACTATATCACCTCAAGTCAGAAGGATACTAGGGCCAAGCAGGTGGTATCATCATGATTCATCCAAATATGGTTTAGACCAGTGATGGCGAACCTATGGCATGTGTCACAGCCACATACAGAGCCATATCTGAGGGCACGCGAGGCGTTGCCCTATGTCAGCTCCAGCGCGCATGCGCGTGCTGGCCAGCTGATTTTCGACCTTCTTTTCGGCTGTTTTTGTTCTCCCCAGGCTTCAGGAAAGCCTCCTGAACCCAGTTGGCCTGTTTGGCTGTTTTTCGCCATCCGGAGGCTTCAGGAGTCCGGAGGCTTCAGTGAGGCCTGTGCGCATGCGCAGGGGGGGGCAGCATGAGGGGTTGTGTGTATGCGTGGGGGGCAGAGTGGGAGTTGTGTGTATGCACGGGGAGGGCATGAATGTGGGCACGAACACGCTAGCAGGCACTCACCCTTTTAGCACACAAGCCAAAAAAGGTTCGCCATCACTGGTTTAGACAATGCTGAGTGTTACATGTGTCTAGGTCTCAGACTGAACCACTCTTTCACTTTGGCAGTTGTGACTAATTCCTTTTCTAAACAAGAGGATACGGTCAAAATATTATTTGTTCAAAGGCAGCTATCTTGCCAATGTATTACAGACCTCATCTTTAATCATAGACATGCTTTCTATTTCCATTATACTATTTATATGAGGAAATAAATTCCACTTAACACATGCATATGATTCATTCTCCAAAATGAAAGCATGCTTATGAACCAAATATTAGAAAACATTGGCCATGTTTCTATGTATCAAGTAACTATTAGGTTGGGGTCAAATTTACATTAAGGAATACTGTATATGGTCAACCTTACTAAAGATAGACTAATGTTAAATGTTACATTGCATCTCTTGACTATCCCTGCGATTAATTGTGACACTAAGTCTGATGCAAGGATCTTGGGTGAATTTTGTTTCCTTCAGGTTTTTTTCCCATTAATAAAGTATTGAGCACTTGAGAAGATGGATATTTTCTAGTCCATTGTGGAGAAGTGGCTTTTTTCCCTTTACTCCCTTATGAAGGGATGGGGTATTTTTCCCCCCTCTTAGTTCTGTGAAAGCCATTCAAGTCAACCCCATGTGGAAAATCCTGCCGTGAACATAAGTGTAAATCAGTGTAACAATTTGATATTTGATCAAGAACAGCGATGTAGGATGTTTATAGCCTGCTTTATTACTAATCATTTTTCAGTACAAGAAACCAAGACAAAATGCCATCATACATATACAAGTTCTCACCTTCCCGCTGCTGACTTGCTGATGGAGTCAAAGTTTCAATAGCATATTGGATTTGTTCAGCATTGTTTTTAAAAGCAGTGAGAAAGTCTCTCAGGGCATCCTCTGAGGCTCCAGTTTTAAGTTTTGTGTAAGAAGAAAAAACATCTGCATGAAGACATGGAAAGTGATCATTTCCTAGAGATGTTTCTCAAAAATATCATATAGAATGGACATATATGTTATTAAATTTGAATTGTTCTCAGGTGATTGATGTTTAAATGCATCCTCAGTATACATTAGTACTTAAAACCTGGATGTGGTTGATACTATTATTCCCAGACCTAGATTCATTTACCTTGCAGTGGGGAACAAAGAACCATAGCAACATTATCTTGAAATGTGTGGTATGCTTGCTTTATCCCATCAAATACAGCTTCAATATATTTAACCTGAAGATTATATAAATTTCTGTGGAAATTTAGTTCAGCTTGCAAAGCAAGGATCTAAAAAAAGAGCAACAAATATGATTGGAATTAGAAATCACTCACAAAAAGAACAAAAAGAATATATATAATTACATAAACTAACAGCTACATGTAACAACCATTAATTCTATAAAATGTGCAATTTCTTTCTATAAAATGCATTACAGTGTAGAGTGAATGTATGGTCATGCAGCACATGAATAATAGGCTAACCTGCTATTTTTTCCGTTGTAGATCGTATTTTTGTAATTAAGTGTTATGGCATTATGGAACATTTTTACAATTGTTAACCAAATATCTCATCCAAACATATTACTAGCATCCTAAATATAACCAAATCAGCATTTTAAATGTATCAACTTTCCCATATCCAGATTTGGGATACCTCAAATTTAGATGAACTTAAAAGTACACACACCCACCCAAAAAAATCCCTTTCTAAGTTCAGTTGTTTATTGTTATATTACAGACCCAATTCCTTAACTTAACTTTTAACTTGATTAAAATGTTGCTGTAATTGCTTCTTTTTAGAATTGTATATATCTACATATGAAGAAAGCTACATTGTAGATTATGCAGGGATCAATTGTATGTGCTCTCTCGGTCAATTGAAGAAATAAATCCTGAAAGAGACCATTCTTGAGAAAGTGAAGATATAACCATGTCATTTTAAATTTCTTACTAAAAATCAGGAAAATCAAATCAGGAAAATAGACAGCGTAGTCTTATTAATGTTGTTGAAATAGTGGTATAGGTGACTACTATATGAATTTGCAATAGTGGCAAATAGCTGTAGCTCGGGTGTAGGATGAGGTTGCAGGTTCATTCTCTAAACTTGTGGGTTGGTTTCGGAATATTACACTACCAGGCTAGGTAACATCTTCAGTGGAGTTTAGGGGATGTCAATGTTCTTGTTTACAAGAACAGGTGTGGGTGTGTCAAGTGAGGGTCTTGTGATGGGTCAGCTGTGTCTCATCAGTGAGTCTTGTGATGTGTCTTGTGATAAGGAGATTACATCAGGATCAGGGTCATTGGCAGGTGAACTGCTGGTGTGTGGGGTTGTGTGGGTTGGTTGAGGGTCGGCGCTGTCTCTGGTCGGCTGTGCAGTTGATTTAGATTCTGAGGGGTTTGTAGGCTGGTTGTAGGTCAATGTGTCTGTTGATGGAATTGCCTGTGGAGTGCCAGGCTTTGATGAACTCGCGAGCGTGGCGGGTGGTAGCATGGCCGATGATTTTTGTGTTGTGACCCTGACCTGATATAATCTCCTTATCACAAGACCCATCACAAGACCACTGATGACCCACAGCTGACCTATCACAAGACCCTCACTTGACACATAAACACCTGAAGCCCTTATAAACAGAAGAACACTGATACTGACATCCCCTAAACTCGGATGAAGATGTTACCTAGCCTAGTAACGAAACATGCGGGAACCAACCCACAAGCTTGAAGAATGAAACTTCAACTTCACTATATGAATTAGCAGATAAGCATTACTAACCAAACCTCTGAGGTGCTAGCTGGTAGTATTTGCCTTTACCCAATACCTCTAATCCATAAACATGATAATATTGCCCAAACAATATACAAAAAATAATCTAGAAGGAAGTTTGAATATTTGTCAAGTTGCTTTAAAAAGCATTACATGCAATGTTTCCCTAAATCTTTTTAAATTACACTTTTTAATAGATTGCTTTACAAGGTCACAAGAAAAGACTTATATGCCAAGATTCATTTGTATTCTAAGGAGCAATCTTTCCCTTTCCTGCTTCAGTTTGTATAACTGAAGAGAGAGTTGAGTGTTACAACAAAATAAATTATACTTTCTAAAGTACAATTTATTGGGTGATTTTTTTTGTACACTGATCTTTATTCCATTTGTGTTGAAAATATTTTTCACTACACAAGATTAATGAAATCCTTGAGATGGAATTAAATGCAGGCAGCAAAATAATATAAACACACTGGGAATGTAGGTTTAAATTTGAATACAACTTGCTACTAATACACTGTACTATAACATCAAGGTATCACAGAAGAGAAAAATGAAGACACGTTCTTTGCAGAAAGTCATTAAATATTCTCTTCCTTGCCGCAGGGAGAATCCAATAGTCTATGGAAAAATAAATATTATGAAATGGGTCTGAGACAATTTTGACTTCAGGGTTATTGGCCATCTTATTGAGCTAGCAGTCAGATTATTTTAGTGATCTAATGTACTTTCCCAGACAAAAGATAAAATGGTTCCAAAACAAAAGAATTGAAAATGAAGAGCAGATTGGTTTTTCTATTAGAAAACTCCAGTGAACTAGATCCCAAAGATACTATCCTGACAGTGTCTGTCTTGCTAGAAGTAGTCTGCACCTTGCATGCTAGATTCTCATATCAAAAATAAACAAATAAATCCATATATTTTAATTTTTTAAATCTAATCTAACCTAAGAGAATGTTAAGAGAGAAACTATGTAAAGTTGTCCTCCAAATTATATATCCAGAAACATACACACACACATATACATGATACACACACAAGATATAGGTAGTCCTCAACTTATGACCACAAGTGAGCCCAGAATGTATGTTGTTAAGTGAGAAATTTGTTAAGTGAGTTTTTACGACTTTTCTTGCCACAGTTGTTAAGTGAATCACTGCCATTGTTAAATTAGTAACACAGTTGTTAAGTGAATCTGGCTTTTCCGTTGACTTTGCTTGTCAGAAAGTTGTAAAATATGATCACATGACCCCTGGAACATGGCAACCGTCATAAATATGAACCAGTTGTCAGGAATTTGAATGTAAATCATGCAACCCTGGGGATGCTGCAGCAGTCATAAGTGTGAAAAAATGGTTACTTTTTTCAGTACCATTGTAATTTTGAATGGTCACTAAACAAACCATTGTAAGTTGAAGACCACCGGTACCCAGTTACACAGTTGAAAAGGACACCTATAACAACTGAAGATAAAAGCACTGTAAACAACTGAAAAAGTTCTGCTCTGCAATGCTTTCCCTAATTTATTAGTACTTTTTAACTTCTCACATAAATAGATTTAGAACAATGCTAGCAGCTATCAACTTTTCTCTCTCTCTCTCTCTCTGTCGATAGATAGATAGATAGATAGATAGATAGATGATAGATAGATAGATAGATAGATAGATAGATAGATAGATAGATAGATAGATAGATAGATAGATAGATAGATAGATAGATAGATAGATAGATAATCCAGTTAGTTCTAAATTAAATGGATTTAAGTCTCAATTTTTATCAATTAATGGATAATTAAAGACATTATTATTGTAATTATAAGATACTCCAGAGGGTAGATAATGGTATTTTGATATATAAGTCCAAACTTTATTTTTTGTGTCTCAGCTTCAAATAAACAATTTAACATTAGAAGTTATTTAAGTTACAGCAATAGGTAATAATGGACAACTAGAAACGCCTAGATAGATAGGCATTTGTGTAGCTAAAATTATAGCATGATTATAGCATATGTAAACATATCCAACTGTGTATATTCAAAGCAGCAGCATCACATTTCTGTTACTCCAAAGTTACCTTTTAAGGATACAAAAGAGCTGCTGAATCAGGAGACGAAACCTTCTACTTTATTTTATCTATGTTATTACAAAACAGGCAATGGCTTTTCTAACATTACTGGCACATTTCAAGCTTTTTCTAACATTTCTTCTCCCCAAGATTCCTTCCATTAAGGATATCAAGACCTGACTTTGGGACTTTATGTTATTTATAGCATGGGCTGCAGTGATGGATTTTGGTTCTCCTTCTGAAAGAAAAAAGGGGACTACAACCATAACTGAATTGAAAGTCCTTGACCTAACTGTTGTGCCAAAGTTGAAGATTTAATTTACTGAGCGTTGTCAAATTGTTACTGTCTTTCACACAATATCTAGGTTCCATTCAAATTGTTTCTTGATCGCTGAAGAATATACATTTACTGATAAATGAAATTCTGTGGGGGCTGAGCTCTCCACAGCATCCCTAGAATTAAGAAATGTGCATTATGGGAGACCACCATGCACAATACCATTTGAATACTACTGTCTTTTTGGTACTGAGGAAGGCCTAACTTCTTACTCATGCATTTGGATGTCAGCAATCAGAGCCTCCTCATAATATTTGGTGATTGTCCATCCTTGTGTTATGATCACTGTTGTTTTAATGTGTGAATTATTATACATTTTATTGCATGTTGTTTTATCTTACCTATATTATGGTCTGCAACTCATCAGACGATCCTTAGAATGGTGGGGAGGCCATAGATATTTTATTAAAGAAATAGAATACCTTCAAGCATTAGTTTATAGGTTGCTCTCGACTTATAACTATGATTGAGTGTGAAATTACAGTTGTTAGTCATGCCAGTTGTTAAGTGGGTTGCCACTTTTACACCCAATTTTACAACTTTTGCAGCAAACATTAAGTGAATCAATTGTCTACAATGACTGTTTTTTGCTGGAAATCAAAAGAAAATGCAGTTTTTGGCAAAAAAATATATAATTTGCAGTCATGTGGCTGCAGGATGCTGCAAACAGCAGTAAATGCGGCCCAGTTGTCGGATGATCAAATGCAATCACAAGACCACAGGAAGCAGGCAGCCATTGGAAATTCAAATTTGGATCATAAGTAGGGAAAGTTCATCATAAATTTGAATGATTACTAAATGACTGATCTTAAGTTGAGAACTACCTGTAGTAAGAAAAATATGCCCCGTGGTTGCAAAGTACAACAAAATTTCAATTTTTCTTTTCAATATAAAAAGCTGGGTTGCATTAAATTCACATCCACTCACCTGCTGCATTGACATTTGCCTGGAATAATTCTGAGCCTTTACAAAGGCGTCTACTGCTCTCTTAGCCCGCTGCTGAGGGGCACCCTTGGGAAATGCTGGAAGTGTTGCAAGCACATTCTCCACAGTGAACTCCTGGCTCAAAGAATTTTCTAAAACGTCCTGAAAAACATTTGGGAAACTACTAAAAAGAGTGCTTTACCCAGTACATCTATTAATGAGGATGGAGAAATAATGTTTCACTGCCCTTATCACCGCAATATAATGTTGAATAGACGTTCCTGGTTCAATTACTCTAGATTTGCCCTTCAACTTCCTCCAAGATCACTCCAGGCATTTCTTCAATTGCTTCATCACCTGGAGCTCCTTGGAAAACCAAGGTGTTCCCCTAGATCAGTGATGGTGAACCTATGGCACGGGTGCCACAGGTGGCACGCGGAGCCATATCTGCCGGCACGCAAGCCATTGCCCTAGCTCAGCTCCAGCGCGCATGTGCGTGCCCACCAGCTGATTTTTGGCTCGCGTGGAGGCTCTGGGAGAGCGATTTCGGCCCCCGGAGGGCCTCCGGGGTGACGGGGGGAGCATTTTCACCCTCCCCAAGTTCCAAGAAAGCCTCTGGAGCCTGGGGAGGGCAAAAAACGGGCCTACTGGTCCACTGGAAGTCGGGAAATGATGTGGGGGGGTCACGCACGCATGTGCAGGGGGGTGGGGCAAGTGGGGGGCTTTGAATTATGGGTGTGGGCACGCACACACATGCGATAGCGCATGCACGCACTATTTCGGCACCCGAGGAAAAAAAGGTTCGCCATCACTGCCCTAGATCATGATGAGCATTCAGGAAAAGGTCCAATAGAAGCCATGCAGTCTGAAGCTTTTACCATCTACTCATTCCAGATTATGATAAAGATTCTCAAGGGTAACCTTAAGATCCTTCTGGAATCCAGCAGGGTCCATAAGTCGCATGGAGGGGGCGGTCAATCTAATAGGCCCTATCTCCCTGCATAACAGAAGCCAAAAAACAATCAAAAAGTTATTAGGCCATGGCAACAGACAGATGGTAAAATCCTCTGCTACCAGATCACACTGCAACTGTTCTGAGACAAAAAAAAAACCCCAGACCTGAAGTCCAACCATTAGTACAATCAGTCTTTCAGCTCCATGGTGGTTGTGGAGTCCTGACTTCCCCAGGACTCAACTCTGTGTGGCAGCAAGTTGAAATTCCTGAAAACTAACAACCTTGGGGTCACCAGAGTCAGGCAGGCAACAGTATCCAGGAGGAAGGGCAGAGATGATACTGGACAGAAGGGAGGATAGTACAACAGGACCAGTCCCAACTGTTTCTTAGAGCCCAACTTCAATCAAAATGTCTTACATTCAGTTATGTAGCGCAGAACTTTAAAATTTCTTAAAGCCTCATAAATTACAATAGTCACCCAACTCCCTCAGCTCTGGGCTCAGGCTAATGTCAACCCTGAAATCTGGGCAGGCACATTTGTGAGAGGGGAACTCCCCATCCTGGACCTATCTAGGTTTTAGTTTTAATGCCAGGACACACGTTGAGGATCTGGTAACCTAGTAAAAAAGGTGAATGTCATGAAGGCTGGATGTCATGAGCACTCTCAAATAGTGAGAACCCAAGTAGAGCCCACCATCAGATCCCTATGATACTTACCTGTACCTGACTCAATATTGGTGTTTATGCCTTTTCTTTCTCCTCCTTTACTTCCCTCATGCCCCTTGCTTCCCTTCCAGGTTGACACACTCTACCCCTCACTTACTTACCACCCTCTCACACCACACCACACATTCACACCATATAGTTACCCTAGCTCCTCATAGCAACACCAAGTACTTTGCTAAGCCATTTCTGGGATGTTGCTAACCTCAAGAAATGGATGCTGTAATAGGAAGCAGGTTGCCAGGTGCCCAGATTCTGAACATGAGACTGCAGGGATGCTACTACTAACCTCAAGAAATACCATATATACTCATGGACAAGTCAAGAATTAAATTCACCTTATGCACAAGTTATACAATAATATTGTACTCTATAAGGACTGGTATTTTTCATGGTATTTTGGTTAAAAACTTGAGGGTCAGCTTCTCCATAGTTGGGTTTATCAGCGAGTATATATGGTACCAATAACTACACTTTGGCAACATAATTTTAAATAAAAATAAAGTAGCTTCTACAATATATATAAATATTATATAATTTTATAAAACAATATAAATATAAACATTTCTCTTCAACACAATAAATAAAACTTGAGAAAAGGTTTCTGTGAATCAATACTAAGAATTCACTATACTACAACAGTGTTTAAGGAGTTAGGAGGCTCAGTTCTCCCATAAACCAAGCTTTAACATTCAGAGCCCACTGAAATATTTTACTTTACAAAAGTCAATATTAGCATTATTTTTAAAAGATAAAGCTTGGGGGCTTGATAAATAACAGCCTGCTACTTACTGCCTAAAATACAATATATTAACAAAGATCTAGGCTTGCTATATTCAAGTCAACCTACTGAATTATATTGAGTTCTAATTACAATGGTTTCTACGAACACATTTTAATGTATATGTTTTATCAAGGCATTAAAATCACTGGTTAAATTGGAAAGCCTTAGCGTACCATTATTGTAGCAAATTACTGCCATCTACAGACTAAAGAAAACAGCGTTCACATTAGAAAAAGAAGCCATGTAATATCCTGTATTCTGATCTGTAAGTTTAGCAACTTTCTTTTATTTCCATATCTTAAGCCTTGGGTATCTGCTTCATCTAACAACTCTGGATTTTATGTTCATAGTTATTCTAGTTTTGATTATTTATCTTTATTTCCAATTCTCTATTATTACACAATCTAATCATGTGCATCTTTCCAATGAGGACTCGAGTTTAAATTAATAAAGCAGAAACCATGGAATTTTTTTCTTACTCAAAGTGGTCTTCCATTATCATTTTCTTTGGCATTTTTAACTGGATAGGACAACGTTATGCCATAAAGAATACAATAGGGAATCAACTATTCCTGAATGGTTCCTAACAAATAAGAAAAGTGTTCATGCAATCATTGATTTAAAAAAATTAAAGACAAATGTAAAATACATACTGATTTAATTACAGCAGTTACTATATATGCAGGTCCAACTGAAACCAACTTTAACTGGCTTAGATACCCAATTTAAGTAAATCAGGTTAAAAAGGACAAAGTTTGAAATGTAAATAATTTCAAGAAACAAATTTCAATGCACAGTGATGGCAAGTGGTACTTTATGGTAGAAGAAGCTGAGATAGGAAAAGCTCAAAAGGGGGAAATTTCCTAATAAAGGGGAAATTAAAAGCACAGTATAAAATAATTCCTGAGATGAAAGAAATGCAAAAGCCAATATATCTGCACAAGGACCTTTGTAAGAATCTGTAAATCAATATGTGTGTGCGGGGGGGGGGGGGCGCACACACACACACACACCAAAAAAGTAGAGATTAACAAGTTATCATACATGCAGGTAACACACATTTGTAGATCAAAACAAGCTAAAGTTAATGAAGGATAATAATAAAAATCTTACACCTGCATTCAAAATAAGGAGAAAAAAGGAACCATATATAGCTACCGGATAAAAATAACAGAAAATTGCCCAAAGGCAAAGAAAAAGCAGAGCAATTCAACTCTTAGCAAACATGAATGCATTAACCTGGGCAATTGTGAGAAGTAAATTGCACACAGCCATATTTGGGTAAGATGGGAGGGGGGAATCAGGATGATAGCATAGCATCACCATGCAAGTCCCACTCCCTCTCTATGTGTTGTGACCTTCCATGCTCACCTAAAAGGGGCTGACCTTGCAGTGTGACTTTGCTTTCATCATTCTGATGAAACCAGCAAGTTCCTGCAGATGCTACTGGCTGAAAAAGGATGACAGTTTGAACTTGAAAGAGACACCGTTAGAAAACACCTATACTGACTTTCGGTAACTACAAATTTCAGAACCAGATGAATTACAACCTAGGATACTGAAGGTATTTCCTTGATAGCATGGCTGAACCTCTCTTCGTTATTTTTGAATACTCTTGGAAAATGATTTAGTACCAGATGTCTAGAGGAGGGCAAATATCCCTGTTTTCAAAAAGAAGAAAAGAAGAATTCAGAAACAACGAAGAACTAATTAAAAAAATTGCAAAAAAGCAATATTTGCTAGAAATCTAAAAGGATTTGTGCAATGTCACGCTAATCTAATTTCAGTTTTGTTAGGATAACTTCCTCAGCAGATCATAGGAATGCGGTGCTGTTTTGGCAAAGCCCCTTATTATTCTGAGTAGATTAGTTAAATATGGACTGGGTAACACATGTTATTAGGTGGGTCCAAAATAGTTTAAAAAGTATTTAAAGAATGCTGATTAATAGTTTCTCACTAAAGTGGAATGAGTTACTGAAAAGGAATGTCACAGGTTTTGGTCCTGGTAATTTTCTATATTTTTATCGATGACTTAGATACTTATCAGATTAGAGATGATATAAAATCCAGTGAGATTAGATTTATACAAATTTAAGTATAACCAATGAATTTAAGATTCATCCATTTTTTAAACTGAAGTAATTACATTCAGGAATTGGCCAGATTTATATTCATTTATTAAGAAAAATCTTAATTTCAATCTTGTTTATGTTGGATTCCTTCTGATGTTGGTGCTTATGCCCTGTAATAGTTGATTATATTATATTATTATATCTATCCTGTTTAAAAGTTTCAACATTGATAATTGCCTTATATTTTGGTACATTTGGATAAAATAGACACTTTCTGGTCTATTTATGAATAAAGCTGTTAGTAACAAAAGAACCTTATTATAGTCATTATTATTTGTAAAATTTATTAGCCGCCCATCAGGGGCAGGTTCCTAATTTTTTTACTACTACTCTGTGGGCGTGCCTTATTTTGTGGGTGTGGCTTGCCAGCCATGTGACCGGGTGGGCGTGGGCCTCGGGAGCTTGGCAGCGGCCGGAGAAGCAGGGGGGCATTGCCCACCCGCACCACAGCCCCCCGCAGTGGGAGCAGCAAGACCGCGGCAGCGGTTCTTCTAGGAGGCTCCGTCCAACCTGAATGCTTCTCCCCATTCGATGATCCTAGGCTCCTGCCGCCTGTTCCCCCTCCTCTCAGCAGCTTGAGAAGCCTCGAACGTGCGAAAATGCCTGGGATCATCACCGCACGTTCGTGGCTTCTCAGACTGCTGAAGGGAGGGGAACTGAGATAGGTCCTGCCGCCGATTCCCCCTCCCCTCAGCAGCTCGAGAAGCCTCAAATGTGCGAAAATGCCTGGGATCATCACCGTGCGTTTGTGGCTTCTCGGACTGCTGAAGGGAGGGGAATGGAGATAGCTCCTGCCACCCATTCTTTCAGCGTCTCACGCGCTCCCTCAGCCATCCTCCCCTGCTTGGACCCACTGTGGGGTAGGAAGGCAGTGCATGCGCAGTGCCGGAAGCTCAACTTCTGGGCATGCGCAGAAGAAAATTTTAAAAAGAAATTTAAATTTAAAAAAAAATGGCGGCACCCAGGCACCGGCAACCGACCGCACCGGTACTGTGACATCACCAGCGGGCCGCTACCGGTGCCATAGAGTGGACCGGTAGGAACCCACCACTGCTGCCCATCTTACCACAGTAACTCTGGCAGTTTACAACATATCCACATAATGACCAATCACTTCCAAAGTGAAGGGTTATTAATAAAAATATTTTATACATTTATATAATACTCTTGAAACTGAAATACTGTTTTAAAGATTGCATATAATATATTACTTTCTGGCTCTTAAAAAAAACATTTTGTCTATTAAAGGAAGCAAAATTGCAGCTGGAGGGATCTACTGATATTTACTGCCACACTCAATTTCCATTCGCTGTATTAAGGCTGCAGTTCCTAAGAGCATCCACTGACAACATGTTAGAAATCCATGTCTTAGCAACAAGCATGGATTTGCCATTGTTGAAAGTACTGTGAACAATTTTTCTTTCATCTACAGTAGCCCTCTACACT
Organism: Diadophis punctatus similis; assembly: GCA_023053685.1. Taxonomy (NCBI): domain Eukaryota; kingdom Metazoa; phylum Chordata; class Lepidosauria; order Squamata; family Dipsadidae; genus Diadophis; species Diadophis punctatus. Next base: position 38,063,506 of record JALIGW010000002.1, on the reverse strand, counting down.
ATGTCTGACTCCGGGAAGTCACCATCCTTTTTGGTGGGCAAGGGAAAATAATGAAATAGGAGACGTGTCAATGCATGTGTGAATATAGATGACTGCAAAACTCAGTGAATAAAAATATTTTCAGCTAATGCAAAATGCCCACTGAATACAGCTGCTTTCTTTCCACAACAATGTTTATATTACATATAGTCTTTCCTGAATTGAATCCCAAAACAACTCTTACTCTTTTAAGTTTGAAATATCCTTGAAAACCCTTTTTTCAATTATTTTCAGAACCCTTTTAGAAATCAAAATGAATTAAATTAAAATCTAGAATAGTCAGAGTTCCTGAACCTTAAGCTAAGTCTTCATAACTATTATTATGTTTCATAGATACATAAAGAAGATGGTGACATTTATACACCCTTTCTAAATATTTATGAAATTCTAGCACTTTTAAATGGCAGGTCTAGTGGCCCTGCTGAGATTGTACTACAAATACTCCTGTGGTTTTGTCTAGACACTATATTCCTATCACAGATTTCATGATCTAATTCCCAGCTACAGAAGAATTTCCAACCAATCTTATAATTAACCCTAGGAGTAATGAAAAAAAGATTAAAGCATCCAAAGCATACCAAAGCATCGGAAAGAACACTAAAGAGAAATAGCTCGGTCTGTACAACACAAGATGAAAGAATTTGGGGTCCCTATTTTTCTGTTCCAAAAGAATTGACAGTATTGAAAACTGCTCCTTACCTGCAGATTATATTTCCTATTTTCGTATTTCTGACTGTTCCTTGATTTGCATGTAAGAAATTTTTATAAAAGAAACAAAATTTAACATCTGGTACATTCTAGTACCACAGCAATGTATAAAATTGTTTTATAAATACATGCTTGATTGTGTATCTGAGTAGATGCAAATCAAGTCATTTTATGATATAATTTAGCTAAAACGGTACATTTAATGGAGAATCCAATGAATCTTGTTATACTGCTATATCAACCTAGGACCAGAAAGCATCAAATGTCAATTCCTGATTCCTTTGCCTTTGATTCTGATACTCTAGAGAATGTAGGTTTATTCATGAGACTTCATCAAGGCTTTTTCCTTTCCATCTCCATGGGAAGAAAACATAAAAAGACTCTTAAATAATTCATCACAATCACCCACTTACCAATCTCTCACTAACCTCAGGCACTAAATGTCCTTGCTTACTAACACCATAAATAACTGTCCATAACCCTCTAGAGAATTTAGATGCTTGTGTGCTCATATAGAGTTGTTGTTACATTCAAAAGTCAAATTAGAGATAATTAGGTCTACATCTATTTTAATTATTAATTAATACATTTTTGCCAAATCAGCTAATTCAAGCAAAACTGTTTTCAAAATTCTTGCTCAACAAAGATTTTGTTAAAATAAATTAGTATATTTGTTAAAATAAATTAGTATATGATAAAAATAATACTAAAAATATAAATTATAATATATTGCAGCATAACAATGTCTATACAAATTCTACAACAAATGTTTATTCCTGAAAAACTAATTACAAGGTTGTGTCCTTTTCCTTTTCTTAATTTGTATTATTTTATATATGTTAGAAAGTTTATTACTTTAAAATCATATTTACTGCAAAATATTTTATTTCTTAAAGAAAATAATGCAATACAATCTTAACTAATATTATTTGAGAATTAAACCTCTTTATATTCAATAGAGCTGAACCCCAAAATTAACAACGGTTGGCTTGCATCACGAATTATCTAATAAAAACAGATGAAATAAGAAAGTGAGCCATTTTAATTCTACTTTAGCAGCATTTTTCAATTAAAGTTTATAAAATTTTTACTAATCTACTAAAAACTCAAAGGATAAATGAAAATAATTAGGAATATTTCAAAGTAGGTTACCATAGTTTTCCTGAACGCTATTCATTTGAGAGACATCTAAGTTTCCTATGACTAATTGAAGATTTTAATCTGCATAAAGAGTTAAATTCTACTGTCTTGAAAGAAAAGCAACTTATTTCACAACACACTAATTTATCTCAATGCCGTAAGAATCTAAAGGAACCTTGCCACAACATTTTGAAAGTTTTCTAATCTTTTTGGGGAGACTCTACACTGAGATACTGTATTTATTTATATTGTTTGTACATTAAGATAAAACACTAAAATTGCATCTTGCAGAAGATTCAACTTACTCCTTTTACTAATAGTCCTTTTTTCCCCTAGAGGAGCAGATGTTGAACATGCTTTAACAGTTTATAAGTGTACTGGTGTCTGAAAATGTCAAGACCATTGCAAAACTTGCACTATGTTAGAAAATCTATTTCTAAAAATGTTGCCAGAACAGTGGGGTTTTATTTATTCAAATTAATTCATTTTCTTTAAAATGCTGTTTAATAACATTAGAAAAGATGTTTTATAGCATGTTTTATAGTACTCAGAAAATAATGCTTATTTCTATTCCGCCAATCTTCCAATGTACTGAAAATCTGAAGATATTGATACATATTCAGTTAAAAAGTATTTATTGGGGGCATAAAACCAGTATGTCCTCAGATTTCATAACAAAAACCAGAGAACCAGATCTAGAAGAAATTACTGAGGTGGATGATACTTCAGCGGCACAAAATGAAATAAATGAATACCCATATATGTTTTGATATAAAAAGATGTTCTCAAATGAAAAAAGGAAATAAATCATTTTCAAAGTGCTTTATCAGCATATTACCTATAGTCCAAAGCATTTCAAGTATAATGTTTTTTTCAAGATATTATCTAATTATCTTTCCACTTTCAAAGTCCTTACAAAGGACTACATCTCTGAAAGGTGAGCCCATTTTTAAAGTTCTTTTAAAGTCCACTTTTATCCTTGATATCAAATCACTCCATTTCATGGAGTCAGAATCTAACCCATTTCCTCTCTGCAAGACTGGGAAAACCAGAGAAGTTACACTAGAGGTCCTCCATGCTCCAGTGCTACGCAATCTTTCACCTCTAATACGGAAAGAAAATATTGTGCCATTGCTTATAGCTTGCTCATATAACATAAGAGAGGAGCCTGAGTAGAAAACTCTGAAATTCTATTTCATGCTTAAAAAGAAATTTGGTATGGAATGCTACATTTGAGAGAAGGAAAGGAAGACGAAAAAGACTACGAAGGGGAGGCAAGGGATCCCAAGAGTGGCAAATGACATTGCATGCATCATAATTTGCAATGATGTCATGTTACACAAACATTACTAAGTCGTGATTATTAAATCATGCTAAGTACCTATGACACATAGCATTTTAGCTAATGACAATACAAGTAAGTAATTTATGTCACATTTTCTCTCTGTCTCTGAGAAAATGACATCTTTTGTCTCAGGTCAAATAACACTGGAGAATGTAATAAGACTAAAGCCTGATTCCGAAAGTTTTTTGAGTATTTCAGCAGTAAAAGTGCCACTTTTCAATATACCACATCTTATACTCACCCAAGGAGCTGAAGGTACCAGAAGTGTCAAAGTGAGCAAATCACCACAACATTCCTCCACAGCCTGATTGCACTGAACTACTTGATTTATCAGCCGAGCATAAACAACAGTTGGTAGAATCTGATGAGCTGTTTCAGAAGACATTTGTCCTGGGGCAAGCAAGAAACTCAGATTTTGCCTCATGGCAAGCAGGTGTCTCCACAACTTGCTCAGTTTTCCTTCAAGAGCACTCTACGAAAACAAAACAAAAAAGACAAATATGATAAACATCTGGGGAAATAAAAACAAGTTAATTATGCTGGGTGAAAGGCCACTTGCCTCACTGAGCACCTGCAAGCACAACAGCAAACACACTGACATTTATGTATTTTTAAAAAATGTATCTTGGGAACTTGGTGAAACGTGAAACTTCAGGCATTTTGCTGTGCCTTCCCCCCCCCCTCCCTTTTCAAGCCATCTGTGGAGAACATGTGTTGAGGGGGGCATGATCTGACAAAGTCAAAAACACAACAAATTGCCAGACTTCTAGCTTCTTAAAATAAATAAGAAAACAGAGATCAAAGCCGCCCTCCAAACAGGGCTGATTGTTTTTCCAAAAGAACGGCTTAGAGCAAGGATAGTAAAAGGGAGGGAGAGATTAAAAATTGCAAACTTCTAAACAGAGTATTAGAAAAGTATAAACATGAGAATGTTTATCTTTTACCTACCACAGAATCTTATGTTCTTTTTCTGTTTAAACTTTTAGCCAGCTGTTACTTGCAATGTACTGAACAGCATGTTTTCATCAAGTGAAAATGAAAAAGACACTGTAAGAGCTCATATGAAGTAATCAACATAAAGAGATTAGGTTTTTACAAAGACAAAGGCACAGAAGTGTAAGGAAAGTGCTGCTAAACCAAAAAGAAAGAAATCCACTAGCATCCATTCTGAAGATATAGACAAGAAGTATCTATTTAAAATAACAAACAATGGAGGGGAGAAGTGCTGCCTGTGCATTTTTCTTGCTTGAACACCACAATGAGCTTTCTAATTTTTATGCAGTTTTGAAAAATTCATTTTAATCACTGATGTTCCCCTCTGTTAATCATAATTATGCTGCCTACAATTGATATTGTTCATTGTATATAGAAAACTGCCAATGGAAAACATGTGTATTTCAATATAGAGAAAAAAAATCATCAATACATGTTCATATTGTATATAGACATATACAGAAAGGACAGTAGAAAGTACACACTACCAAAAGGAAACTAAATTGTGCGCCTGTGCGCGCGCACACACACACATACACAAACACATACAAATGTCCATGCACATTTAAAAATGAGGCAATTGATCAATTCTAATATTCAAAACAGAAAATAATTTAACTATATATAATAGGGAAGGCAAACTGAATTCAGATTTGATCCAGACAATGTTATTCTGGAGCTTTAGTTAAAGATACCGAAGTCATTCATTTCTTTGTGCAGAAGACAGGAAATAGCAATAGAGATTATGTCTGGAGAAAGGCTATTCCCATTGGCACAAATGGAGAGAAGGCTATTTTTGTCTATTTCTTCTTCTGTCCTCTAATCCAAAAGGTATTTTCATTTAGTTCTTAAAGGTTCCTCAGCCTTTTATGAAAAGAGTAAAGTACAATGAACTGCAAGGCAAGTGGGAAATAAGCAAATATCCTCTTCTAATGGAAATTCTTTATCAGGTTTGAAACGTTGGTATTTTGCAGATATTGGATAGATAGAATATAAATATTGCGTAAATATTGGATAAATATTAAAATGCTCTCTGAAATGTATTTCTGTAACTACAGAAAGACTCCTTTTTTGCACTATATTTTAAATTATTCACATTGCCTGATTCTTAAAAGAATCTTTTCAAATAATTTCAAAATAGTTCATTTTATTATTGGGGGTTTTGGTCTGAGCAAACAACAGATGAAGAACAATGAGCAACAAACAGGATCACCTCAGTTTATAGCACAAGAAGATGATTTCCCAATCAAGACCCCTTCCTATTTGCCCAATACCTTGTTGCTGAAAAGTTCTCACTACTTAATTTCAAAAAAAAGATCTAACACATTTCACATTATCCAACTAATTTTCTTTATGCCCTTCATTATAGAAGTTAAACAAGTTTTTATACTCACACTCAGAAAGGTGCCAGCATAAATTTGCTAATATGTTACACCAAGTCAGGGAAATGTATGCTAACATCAATAATATTTGCCTTAAAATATATTCAGTAATTAGGCAGTGTAATAGTTGAGCTCGAAAACAAGCTCTCTTTCCTAAAATACCTGTATTGTGCTTTCTGAACATGCATAAAAATGATATATAGATATTTTAAAAAAGAAAAGTCACCCTTCTCCCTAGTGATCCATAGAACCACTTTTATTAGTAATCAGCAAAATAGGAACTCAGCCAAAATAACTCTCGCCATGCTTTCAAAAACACTACATCAGAGCATGCAGGAGTACGTATACAAAACACTTCTTTCCAAATTATTAAAGCAGCCACATTTTTGCAAAGCTCAAACAACTGCTTAGATGGACAGTCTTTGCATGCATGTGCTCATTTAGTTGCTTCAGTTCACTTTTTTCTCATAGCCCTCAATTTTAACAAGGAATGTCATAATTAATGTAAAAGGCCAGGACTTACAGAATGTGTATTTGAGAAAGTAGAAATATTATTAATTCTGTGCAATTCGGTTCAATCAGTATCATCTGGTATGATCAGAGATGGTCCTTTGCTGATCAGTGATTTCGTTTGAAAGAAGTAAGGCAGGGGATTAAATATACCATATTTACCATATACCATAAGGTAAAGATAAAGGTTCTCCTCACACATATGTGCTAGTCGTTCCTGACTCTAGGGGACGGTGCTCATCTCTGTTTCAAAGCCAAAGAGCCAGCGCTGTCCAAAGACGTCTCCATGGTCATGTGGCCGGCATGACTAAACGCCAAAGGCGCACAGAACGCTGTTACCTTCCCACCAAAGGTGGTCCCTATTTTTCTACTTGCATTTTTTTCATGCTTTCGAACTGCTAGGTTGGCAGAAGCTGGGACAAGTAATAGGAGCTTATCCCATTACGCGGCACTAGGGATTTGAACCGCTGAACTGCCGACCTTTCAATCGAGAAGCTCAGCGTCTTAGCCACTGAGCCACCGCGTCCCTCACCATATACCATATGATATATTTAATTCTATGGTATGGTATATTTATCTATTGTTCCTTTTCTTTACAAAGCAAAATCATTGACTGTTTGAAAAGTAGAATTAAATATACCATATTTATGTATTAATATACAGTAAATATGGTATATTTAATTCTACTTTTCAAACAGTCAATGATTTTGCTTTGTAAAGAAAAAGAACAATAGACTTCAGACACACAGCCCACACTACTTAATTACACAGAATGTTTAAAACCACATAAGATTCCCCATATATTGGAAGGCAGGCTGAATTACTTGTTAATAACAAAAGCAACTATAAATTATAGCTATGTATCTTAATAACAAAATTAAAAACTGGGAGATAAAGTAATAATCCCCTCATTTTGGATATATTTTAATAGAAAATCTCATTTTAATTAATTGATTGTAATGCTAAATAAATGCGTTATTATATAGGTTGCTTTAGTTAATATAAAAGCTCCATAAATTTTAAGAGTAAACTACGAGATAAAAAAACCGTTAAAATTACAAACATGTACTAAAAGAATGAATGACACTCTGTTCATATTTCTACAAGGTGACCTTTTCCCAAAGCTAATTAAAAATGTGAAATGTTCGCCAATGTAAGCCTTCTATTTGTCATTGCCCCTAACATGGAGTATTATGACTCACAGAAAATGGCACTGTGGAAGTAGGGCTTAACAAGAAAGCTTGATGCACGTATGTTAATATGCAATGCAAGCTCTTCTCAGCAGGTGCTCCATATGATGAAGTTCGTTTCATGAATAATTCAACAAGGAAGCTTCTTTGCAGAGACACCTTTCTCAATGTTTTTCAAGTGAGATCAGTAGAAATCAGGAGCTGTCATTGCCAATTTGCTTCAGTCCAGGTTCTTAAAGTGACACCTTCGATACATTACTGAGGTTGAAATGCACTTTTCTTCTTTTTACATGTCAGCTATCAAGGACTGCTTTTGTTTTCCACTTACCACTCCAAAATCAAGAACTGGCATTTTGTGGATAATTAACAAAAACCGAGAGTTTGGAAAGCAACGCATCATTGCTTGTCTTAGTCACAAATGACTATCCCTGGTACATTTAAATTTGATCCCTAAACTATTGCTACAGAGTTGTAATACAGATCAAACCTCCAGCTGCATTAGCATTTTCTCTACACTAAGCCAGAGCACAAATTAATTCTTCATGATACTTGTGGACTCTTGAGCTAGGTGAAAGAAATAAGCTATGAGCAAAATAGCTACCCTACAATGCCTATGCTAGAATATTCAGGCACCACATGCAGAACAAATGTGTTGGCACCAATGCATAATCCAGAGTCTTTTAAAGAAAGTGCTCTTTCATTTTGTTTTAATTACATACGGTTTATATGACTGCTTATAAAAAATGCTTGCATAAGTCATTTCTTGGGAGATCTAATCCAAATAATTCTATCAGGTACATAATTTTGCCATTATACTATAATGCTTTGATGTTAAAAAAAACCTTTTGATTCAATTTTAATGAATCAAGGATCTGGGCATCTTCAACTCAAAAGTAAAAAGAAAAAAATGTTATTAATACTAATTGGCATAAATATTTGAATATACAATAAATAATAAATGGGTAAGGAAATATACAAGCATGGCTTCTGGACTTCATTCCAGGCTCTTTACCATTGGTGGCCATTTGTATGCATGTACTGTATTTCTTTAAAATGTAACAAAAATTGTCTGCTGTATTCACTCTCCTTAGGGTATATGTATATGTTGTTGTCTATGTATGACTATAGATTATAATAAGGCCAAGCGTATGTGTATATCTGTGTGCATGTTTGTGTGTATACACACATAAAGTTCTCATGAGGAAAGATACAAACAGGTTTCTTAGGTTTATATGTAAGTAAATCTAATCAGGTTGCTGCATATACATTGAATCTGTGTGTTTGCGGGTGCTTCTCTATCCGCATGTTACATCTGTGTGTGTTGGTGCAGTGAGCTACATATACTTCACTTGAGATCAAGTGACCAGGAGGGAAGGTGAATAGAGTAGTTAGCAGCATTCCACTAATATTGTTTAGATTTGTTTTAGGCTGCCCAGAATGATGTTTGTGAGAAAGGCAACTATATTAGATAGGATAGATAGATAGATAGATAGATAGATAGATAGATAGATAGATAGATAGATAGATAGATAGATAGATAGATGGATGGATGGATGGATGGATGGATGGATGGATGGATGGATGGATGGATGGATGGATGGATGGATGGATGGATGGATGGATGGATGGACGGACGGACGGACGGACGGACGGACGGACGGACGGACGGACGGATGGATGGATGGATGGATAGAGAGGGAGGGAGGGAGGGAGGGAGGGAGGGAGATGATAGATAGATAGATAGATAGATAGATAGATAGATAGATAGATAGATAGATAGATAGACAGACAGACAGACAGACAGACAGACAGACAGACAGACAGACAGACAGACAGACAGATGATAGATCAAAGATGGCTAGGCTAGGGCTAGGCTAGGCTAGGCTAGGCTAGGGCTAGGCTAGGGCTAGGGCTAGGGCTAGGCTAGGGCTAGGGCTAGGGCTAGGGCTAGGGCTAGGGCTAGGGCTAGGGCTAGGGCTAGGGCTAGGGCTAGGGCTAGGGCTAGGGCTAGGCTAGGGGCCTGGGGCCTGGGGCCTGGGGCCTGGGGCCTGGGGCCAGGGGCCAGGGGCCAGGGGCCAGGGGCCAAGGGCCAAGGGCCAAGGGCCAAGGGCCAAGGGCCAAGGGCTAGGGCTAGGGCTAGGGCTAGGGCTAGGGCTAGGGCTAGGGCTAGGGCTAGGGCTAGGGCTAGGGCTAGGGCTAGGGCTAGGGCTAGGGCTAGGGCTAGGGCTAGGGCTAGGGCTAGGGCTAGGGCTAGGGCTAGGGCTAGGGCTAGGGCTAGGCTACGCTAGGCTAGGCTAGGCTAGGTTAGGCTAGGCTAGGCTAGGCTAGGCTATTCTCCACAGCTTCCTGGACGATCCAGCTTATTTCAACACTGGTCTTTCTTTTGTCAACTTCTGCTCTGCCAAATCCGTGCTATTTCCAGAGTTATTCTGATGATAGACAGACAGATGGATAGAGTCCTGAGCCTCTTCACACTGTTTCTTTCCAACATTTTATTGGGTTGAAAAGAATAAAATGACATTTACATAATGCAAAAACTAGGAAGCAACTCAAAATAATGACTTTCATATTATTGAAGCCTTACCACGTATCTAAGATTTAAATTTTCTATTTTGCCATAACAAACATCCAAAAGGGTTATCGGCTGGGCAACAAGATTCCCTCCAGGTGTCCAAGGCAATGCAAGTTTTGACAGATCAGAAATCTGAAAGAAACACATACCATAGTAGGATATTTTAAAACAAGTATGTATGCTGAATTAAATAAACTACGATGATTTAGACTGGCTGAATTAAATTAAATTAAATTTAAAACTTAAATTTTAAGTTTATAAATATGTACAGGCTCTAAGAAAATTTCCTTCTTTTAATTATCAAAATGCTTTACTTCATTAATGTAAAAAAAAATTAAAGTTAAATTTGCATCTAGATTCTTTAATCAAAACACCAAAAGCAATTATTCTAACAGAGGTTTACCAATTAACCACTTCCACTTATCTAATTTCTTATTAACTTCTAATTACGCCCATTTCAAAGTAATCAATCTGAAGCAGACCTAAATTGTTCCCTAGAATTTTCTGCTTCATTATTAGCTTTTTAATAAAGAGAATATTAGCACTAGTTCAGGAAATCATGTTTTCCTTTTACCACAAACTTTTTTTCCCCTTTTATGTGCAAGAATTAGCTTTTTTAGAAACTAAATAATAGGGAGCATATTCTGGAATTCCTTGGATACACTTGCAAATATTAAGAAAGATGCAAACTCAACTGGAAAAGATGACGTAATACATTTGCCCTTTATGGAATGTTATCTAGGATCACTGCTTTCTATTGATTTGATTCTCATGTCTAATTAATGAGATTTATTGTTTGATTGACTGCTTTCTGATGCATGACATATAATGAATTTAGTATTTTTTAAATCTTATATAAAGACTTCACACACACATACACACACACAAATACACACCATCTTAATAAATGCTTTTCAGTTTGCCTGAAGTATTCATGATTTGTGCTGTTGGGAGGGGCAAAAAAGTCACTTTATTTATTCTTATTTATTTTCATCCATTCTTTATTAGTTTTACAATCCATTATTTTATTTTATACTTTGCAACATTAAATCTCCCTCCCAAATTCAGGGATCAAGGTTTTTTTATCAGCTCCATGCCAGCTTTAAGTGCTTCCTTTTTAAGGGCAATCACGTGAAAATTTGAAAGCCATCATATTTTTTCTTTTATTACTATTTATATTTTATATACAGCTTTATTCTTTAGATGTTCAAAATACTAAATGAACATAAAAGGTAAAGACTCCGTTGGTCATGTTCAATTCTAAACAAACAAACAAACAAACAAACATTCTTTTTCAGTACTTGGACAGAAACAAAGAGGGAAAAAAATATTCAGATTATTCCTGTACATCAGAGCATGGTTCCACATTACGTGTTTATTTATTTATTTATTTATTTAATGACATTTATATACCACCTTGTTGTTGCCTGTCGGTTCATTTTGTACTGCAGTTGGTCACTGATTTCCCCTTCTTATACCTTGTTTTCCCCAAAATAAGACACCCCCTGATAATAAGCCCAATCGGGCTTTTGAGTGCATGGCAATAAGGCCAAATGCTTATTTCAGAGTTCAAAAAATATAAGACAGGGTCTTATTTTCGGGGAAACACGGCAGTAGTACAATTATTTAGAATTTTAAAATGTGTCCAATCAGCAAAAAATACTGCAATTTATTTATTTTAAGAACAAATACTACAATAATTCCAAAACTGCCAAGTATTTGAATACATGAGAAGACCAAAAAAAAGTTACAAAATATAGAAATTTTCAATGCTAGATCTTTTATAGTAACAATGGCTATCAATACATAAAGACTTACTAAAGATGATGACACCAAGGCAATCTGAACATCTAATTCTTACACCTGAACCAGGGGCGGGTTGCTCGCTTACCAGTGCCGGTGCGCTGCATGCGCATCTCTGTGTTTCGTGCATGTGCACGCTCACTACGCGCGCGTGCTCCCGTGCGCAATTTTGCTTCTGTGCATGCATGGAAGCAAAATCTCGCCAAAATCTCGTGAGGGGACGCGCACGCATGTGAGATTTCGGCGTGATTTTGCTTCCGCGCATGCACAGAAGCAAAATCTCGCACACACACGCATCCCCTCACGAGATTTCAGCGCACTTTTGTTTCCGCACGTGCGCAAAAGCAAAATCACCCAAAAATTCTCAGAAAAAGATGGTGACGTGCGCGACAGACCGGCAAAGATGGCTCCGGAGCGGTCGCGCACAAATTGCGCAATCGGCCGCTCTCTACCAGAGCTACGCACCGGATAGCTCTGGCAGGAACCCACCACTGACCTGAACCCCTTCTTTAATATGCCATTCACTGCTTGAATAAGAAACACTACATGCAACTGTGTATTTCTCAACAAGCAGCAAATTAGTTTTGAATGATCAGTTTTAGTGTAGGAATCAGCACTACTGCTGCATTGATGAGAAGTCATATTAACTAGTGTGTTCTCTATCCTAACAATATAAATAGAGTTGAAAATGAAATTTGCTGATGCATTAGCTGGTGATGTTAACATGGAAACCAGACTCTACAACAACCCTAGTTGTCTACTTTGCTACACATCTTCACCACCAAAGGCTCAACAAATACACAAGATTACAGCATGAGAGCTATGTAAGGCTATAATAGAACATAAACAGTTCTCCATACTGTATATGAGAGACTATTAGGTTTTAAAATGCCCTGATGTGGCAAGCTAGGTGTCCACAAGTCTAGTTTAGAATGTTGATTTCCAAGCACAAGCCCAAAGTCATCAACTGATAGCTTTTGAGCACTGCTGCACATAACCTTACAATGCTGTGTGTTGTGGCAAAATTAATATCCAATATTTATCCCTTGGATTTGTTGCTTGTTTATTGGATTCCTGGTCTCAGTCTGTATTAAGCCTATGGTTATGTTTATTGGTGCCATCTTAAGATATTGGTAAAAATTGGACTTCTGGTTCCTCCTTCGGCGTGATCGGTAGCCGGAACCGCGACTTCCGTGGCCAGCTCCAAACTCTTGCCTGAGGGTCCGAATTTGGACCTAAGCCCCCCCATAGAGGGAGTGAAGCAAGGGGGACCACCAGGAGGGTAGAGGGGAGCCGCATCTACCTCCCCGAGCTGGCAAGCCCCTAGCTGACGGTGCGGAGCTGCGGCAGCAAACATGGCTGCCACGAAGCTGAAGGAGAACCAGAATTAACAAGACTGAGCAAGAGGAAAAGTGAGTGATTTGCAATCTGGGATAAAAAGGACTGTTTGCTTTTCAAAACAACCCAAAAAAACCAAGGGGGAGAAATAGGAAGCTAAAGATTAGTGGTGGGTCAAGCATGCTAAAATTGAGGGGGGGACATTTGGGAACTAGGAGGAAAACAAAAAGATTTTCTTGGAAGATAATTTTAAAGAAAAAAACACTAATATTTGAACTGGAAGCTGTTGTTGACTTAATATAAATTGACTATTATATATACTGGATTTATAAATATAAAATAACGAACTGAGAGCACAGAATAATGAAGAGGAATTTCTGATTTGAAGCAGGAGCGCCATTTGGGGGGAAAAGAGAGGGTATAACTCTTGAAATTTTTCTTTTTGTTGGACAAATAACGTGGATTAAACTTTGCTGCAAAAATGATACCAAGTGGAAATAAAGATATGGAAAGCATACCCCAGGATATTAAGACTATTGTAAGCAAGCAGTGTGTGGGAACGAAAGAAATATTTCAAGTTATGGATCGTATAGAACTGAAACTGGAAAATATGATGCAAGAAATAACAAATGCAGTTCAGACAAATGAGGAAAAGATGGAGAACTTTGGAAGAGTGAAAGAAACAGAGGAACCAAGAAACAAGCAACAAGAAAGAAAATACAACAAAGGGATGATTGAAATACAGAGGGTAAAAAACGTAGCAGAGCAGAAGGGGATGATCTCTGGTATGGGAAAGATAAGGAAAGAAAAGAAAGCTAGAAGGGGAAGAAAGAAAAAACTAGAAAAAATGAAAGCAATATCAGACAACAAAAAGGGAAAAAGAGAAGAGAGAAAGATAGAGACTATAGCAAAAAAAAGGAGTTAAAGATAGAAAAGAGGGAGCTAAAAGAAATATGGGAAGGCAACCAAAAAAGAAAAAGAAAAGAGGATTAAAACTTTGGAGCAGGGTAAAAGGGATAAAAGAAAAAGAAAAAGGTGTAAATTAGTAGTAATATTTTTGAATATAAGCCTGATAATAGAAAATATGAAGATTGAAAATATGTAACTTTTAAATATGCTTTGTATGAAAAAAAGTAATATTTTTGAATATAAGTTTGATGATAGAAGAAGCATGTAGAAAGGAAGTTATAGGTGTTAGGATATAAGAGATAAAAATTAGTGTTAATATGTTTGTTTAATTAATTTAGTATTACATAAGTATGAAAAAAATGTTCATTGTAATAAGGATAAAATATATGTATGAATAACATGTAGAAATGAAGTTATAAAATAATATAAGAAAAGATGAAGATTGAAAAATAGAAGAAAATATAAAGATTGAAATATGCAATATATTTTTGAATAAGTCTGATAATAGAAAAGATGAAGATTGAAAATATGTAACTTTTAAATATGTTTTTTATGAAAAAAAGAAGTAATATTTTTGAATATAAGTTTGATGATAGAAAAAACATCTAGAAATGAAGTTATATGTCTTGGGATATAAGAGATAAAAATTAGTGTTAATGTGTATGTTTAATCAATTTACTGATATTACATAAGTATGAATAAATTGTTCATTGTAATAAGGATAAAATATATGTATGAATAACAGGTAGAAATAAAGTTATAAAATAACATAAGAAAAGATGAAGATTGAAAAATAGAAGAAAATATCAAGATTGAAATATGTAATTTTGAAATATATTTTGTAAGGAAAAAGTAATGATGTGGAAAAGAGGAAAAAGAAATTATAAGTTGATTTTTGATTAATGTTTAGGAAATAAGTGAAGTAAAATATACTAATATTAGAAATATATAAGTTGGGAAATGACCACATCTTTGTTTGCTGGAATTAAAATAGGGATAAAATAAGAGGGGGAAAAGACTAAAGACAGATATTAAGAGGAAAAGAAATGTGAGAGATGTAATGAAAATGAAATGATAATGGATGGTAATTATTTTAAAAACAAAAAATATTGTTAAAAATATTGTATGGATGTATGAAACTCAGAAAGCAAATGCTCACAACATGAGATGTTGAAAGACCCAAAACAAATAAAATTTATTGGGGGGGGGAGGAAGATATTGGTAAAAATGACTCTTTTCTTCCAATAATTCTCCCTGAGTTCACATATTACTGAACTATGGGAGACATCCCTCTTTGTATCTTGCTGGTTTGCAGCCAGCAGTGCCAGCCCAGAAAAATGTATCTTGATATTTTACACTGTCACTAGTATCTACATTGGCATTTACATCTTCTATAGTTTGGCCAGGGCTTTCACTTTAGGAAGAAGTGTCCACATAGATTTCATGAAAATGTGTTTCTCAGATCCCTGAAGAGATGTGACAATGAACCATAGACAAGCCATTACTATGACAGCTTGATACCACAGCTTTGGCAAAGGTTTATGACCTGATCAAGTTATACGATACAGTAATAGGAAATTTCTCCCAGCGTGAATAAAACCTGCATTCTTACATGGTATGAACATTTTTAAACTTCTGAAAAAGCAATATAGTTATTTGCAGTTAAAATATATAACTTTTCAGTGTATTCTTCTAGTTGTCTTATCCGTAACCTTTTAATTAGCGGAGTAAAGTCAAATGGCAGCCTTGACTGCATGGGTGAAGACCTGACTTCTTTTTACATCGATGCAATGTGTTGCACATATATAAAAAAGGTTTAGGACTTTGATTACACAACCTCAACCATCATCGCCGCCCTGAGTCCCACGGGAGTTGGGCGGCCTATAAGAACATTCAATTAAATTAAATTAAATTAAATCTTGACTTTTTTGACAAACCTAACGGATGCCCCTGGTCCATTAACTGAAAAGAATTCTTCATATAGATAGATCCCTCATGCTATCAAAATTCACCTGCTGATGTCTCTGCAGTTTGTACCTCATTGTCTGGCACATCTCAACTATTTGAAGAAGTTCTGGATGTGGAATGATTACTTTCGATGCAGTTCCTTCTGGGCTAAGGAAAGAGCTAAAATATTTGTATTGCATTAGAACTCATAATGACAGCTTAATTCATTTTCATGTCATATTTTTCACAGTTAGGTAGCATAAATCTGTACTTCACTTCTAAAATTTCAGACATCAAATACAATAATGTTTTTATTATAAAGCTGATTTTGCAATAATGAAGTTATTCATTAAAAACAGTGGTGAAATCCAAATTTTTTACTACCGGTTCTGTGGGCGTGGCTTGGTGGGTGTGGTGTGGCTTGGTGGGCATGGCAGGGGAAGGATAGTGCAAAACCTCCATTCACTCCCCACTCCAGGGGAAGGATACTGCAAAATCCCCATTCCATCCCCACTCCTGGGGGAAGGATATTGCAAAATCTCCATTCCCACCCCACTCTGGGGCCAGCCAGAGGTGGCATTTGCTGGTTCTCCGAACTACTCTAAATTTCCGCTACCGGTTCTCCAGAACCTTTCAGAACCTGTGGATTTCACCCTTGATTTAAAAACAATTGAAAGTTCTATGTATATGTTGCCAGAGTAAAACCAACACAAATACAGATTATGAAAATATATTTTAAAACACACAATTTAAACTTCTCTTTGATTCACTGTAATAATTAGGAATCAGTAGATTCCTTTTAAAAAATAGGCATGTTTTCCAACCATATAGTGCAAAATATACTAACCAGCTAGAGAAGGACTTGGACAAGCGATTACACATTAATTGAAGGAAGTGTGAGAAGGGAACCCCATCTTGATTTTGTTTAACATTGAGATGAAACAGAAAGCAATTTGAACAAGCTTTCAATTCTGTTATTATATCCTACAACAATAAAGTAACATTCTTGGAATTCTGCAATGTCTGCTTCTTGACCTGGTGATCCTGACAGAGCCTACAATAGCAGCAATAGACTTCAATGTCTGAAGAGTTTAACCATGGAACCCAAGAGCTTTGGAGAGAATGTCTACACAATATATTGGCATTACTAATTTCCATTCTACAGCTCAATACAAATTATCCTGGTCCAATGGTAAAGGCATTTCAGAAAATAAGAACTTATCAAATTTCAGTCCACAAACACATTTCTACAAACAGTGATCCATACCTGTCAACCCAGAAATAAATCACTACATCCCAGAAAGATCACTATTTTTCTCAAAACTCATACCAAACCGAAATGAGTTTGAAAATAAATGAAATTTACTAAACAGCAAGCAGGGCTGTGAATATTTTTTATTTTATAAAACAATTCACTGTATCACATCACAACCTAAAATTGAATTCTTCTTTCTCTTTTCCTTTCTCTTTTCCATTAACTTTCTTGAAACAGTTTTTAATGTAGCCAAGGCAACATTGGCACTTATCTTATGAACTATCTTCTCTCACATAAGCTTACTGATTTCTTTTGATTACCAAGTACCGTAATGCCCTTTTCAACATCCCCATTCCCTTCTGGAGTGTTAGTATATGTTCTGCACCCACAATCAGATAAACTATTACATATTATTATTTATTCTTATTAATAATAAATATGTTATACATTTCATTTTATAGTTGAGTATATACATTCAAAACAGACCAGCGGAAGGGTCTTTTCCTAAGTCTACAATATTATGCTTCTACAAACCAAATATGTAAAGCTCCATAAATATTTCCTGAATCATAATTAATGGTTCATACACTGCCTGAGCCATAGATATTGTTTATTATGACCAAAGTTAACTAATAGTTTATGAATCCAACCAGTGAATTTAATTTTTTTTTCACAAGATGGTAAATGGCAGATAAACATCTTTGATGGGAACATTCTAAGAGCTGGATTCCATTTCTTCTTAGATAAAGGGATAAATATAATAACCTACTAAAAGGATAAAAATGAACAAAGGGTTAAACAGATGACCATGAACCACAAACTGCAAAAAAGCAAGTGCAATCTCAGGCTGCATCATCAGCAATCCAGTGTCAAGGTCAAGAAAAATCCTTCCTTTATCCTGTATTCATCAAATCACACTTTGTATCCATTTCTGAGCATTTTATTTTAGGAAGGACATACACGGTAGCAGGTTAGGAGAGCAACCAAGATGAGGAGAGTGTTAGAAGAAAAACTTAAGTTAAGTTCTCATTCCTAACACAAAACACAAATCTTACACAAGGAACCAGTGTCTAAAACCAGCCTGCATGGAACTAATTGCATGATCATTAGCATTCTGTTTTGTTTCTTGTAAATCTATGCTTAATTTAATAACTACTACCGGTAATAGCTGAAAAATTATTTAGGAAGGTCTTTATACAACTTTACATTAGCAGTGGATAATCAGTTCTTGTGCATGGCTTTATTCTTGTTTGCACTAAAAATTCCAATCTAGCTGAACCATGTCTGAAAGTGTTTAGCCAAGTCAAGCTAGGGGTCAAGTTTAGTTGTGTAATGTTAGTGAATCTATGATTTATTGCTAGGCCCTGATCTGGTAACCTGACACCTGTGAGAAGGAAGAACACATATCAGCAAAATACTAAATAAATGATGAATGGATTCCATTAGTCCTTTCTGTTTTAGGACACAACATAAAATATATGAACCTCTATAATATGTTACCTACTGTGTTTGTTTTCTACCTACTAAGATAAAAATGCATGTCTACTTCTTTAAAAGAGGCCTGTCCCCTTCTTTTAATGTTCAATATACATAAGCCTGTAACAAGCACTTTCATATCTACTTCATTTCAAATAGTGGTGATATATAGTGTCTTTCCACTGCTTACCTAACCTTGTCAATGAGAGCTTCTAAAGATGTGTTTAACTCCAACATAAGAACAGCTCGGGAATTTAATCCTTCTGTAAGCAGCACCACCTGAAAGGGAAATAAAAAAACATAGAGAGAATCATCCCTAAAAGCATTTCTGCTTTCTTGTCTCTGAGCAAACTTTTTTTTCCTGTAAGAAACTGAAAAGAACATTCCCTCATGACATCTGTGAATAGAAGAAAAACATGAGGTTTAAATGGGCAGTGCTGCATTGGTCATACAATCTCAAGAATAAAAACTATCTGTGGTGGTGCAGTGGTTAGAATGCAGTGCTGCAGGGTTAACTCATTGCTCACTCCAGGAGTTCGATTCTGAATGGCTCAAGGTTGACTCAGCCTTTCACCCTTCCGAGGTCGGTAAAATTAGGACCCAGATTGAATATTGGGAGCAATATGCTGACTCTGTAAACCACTTAGAGAGGGCTATAAAGCACTATGAAGTGGTATATAAGTCTAATAGCTATTGCTATTGCTATCTTCAGCTCTAGATCTTTCCACATGTCCAGACTTTACTTCTCCCAGTTCCTCAGCTAGGGTGGCTGTTGCTGGCACTGTGGGCATTTTTAAATACATGCTGAAACATGGCAGAGTCACAGGGCACTGGTGCATACAGAGCACACATACACCAAAGATCAATCCTGAGCTACTGTAATAGTTTTTGCATTTATACAATCTCAATAGCTTTAACAAGGCATTTGTATGCTTCATACATAACAGATAATCCTTGACTAATGATCATAATTGAGCTGGGAATTTTGGTTGCAAGTCATTGAAGTCATTAAGCGAGGTGCCCACACAACTGCTTCGTTCAATGACTGCAATTCTAGCTCTCCCCATCGCAATAGTTAAGCAACCGTGTAAGTCATTAAATGACTATGCGGAGGTACTTCAAGGGGTGGGGAGGGCCTGGCACTATTGGCACCTGTAGTACATACAAACACTCCTCTGCATAAAGCACAGCTTAACACATTTATTTATTTATTATTTATATTTCTTATTTCTTAGCCGTCCATACTATCCATTCATAGATCCATACTAACGCTAATTTCCCCATAAGAGCTGTTTTTAAAAAATAGCAGCTTGTTTACAGATTTCCATATAGTTGCTTTATCGTGTGTTTAATTGCTTTGCTTCCCTCAACACCCAGAACCTCACTCTAATGTAAACTTATAGCAGCAATGACCCAACACAGCCATGCTGTTGTACTGGTTAGGTGGAAGAAATGCTGAGGATGAGGTATTAAAAAGCTCAGCAGCAGCACTCAGAAGAGGTGGAATACAAAATTAAGTTTTGCTCCAAGATCAGAACACTCTTAAAATGTGCCTTTTGTTCCGAGTTTAAAATTCTCCAAACACTCATTCCATGATTAAAATACGCTGAGATTATAATATTTTATCTACCTCTATTTAGATAATTCAAAACACAATTTCAGAAAAGTGCTTTTTAGATTCCCTAAACATTGGCAGCTTTCAAATTTTTTATCTAAAATTAAATGCAGGTGTTTCACAAAGGTATATAGTATTACCTGCCTTTCCAGCTGTAGTGCTTGAGCCTTTAAAAAACTGACCCGTCTTTCATCAAAACATTTGTTCTTTCCTTCTTCTATAAGCTGTTCATATTGGCTTCTAAAATATAAAATATCTTTCTTAAAATAATTTCAATGCTCACATAAGGCTGTACTGACCTTTAGTACTTTAGTACTATAATTACATTTTTTGGATCAATTTTGATGTGTTAAAAGTAATGTAAAAAGCATCACTTTTAACACATCCATTAAAATTGATCCAAAAATTGTAGTTACAGTACATGTTTATTATTGGTCTCCTTTGAGCTGATCATTCAAAACTCCTACTACTTTTTTTTCCTGAAAATGGTCTATGTTTTATTGTACTAAAAATAAGTTATTGTCTTGGGGAACCTAGACTTTTTCAAAAAGCCTGCTAGTATCTTATCATGTTTCCTAATGGAAGTAAACTTCCTGTCTTTCTAGGGAAGACATGAGCTATGGTATGGAAGATAAGTCTGAAGGTTCAAGGAGATTTTATCAGCTTTGTCCTAGACCTGGAGAACTGAAGTTCTGTAGGATATACAATACGCTGAGTGTTAGACATTCTCCAAACAGAAATGCCAATTGCATCAACAATTAATTGCTATTTAATTATCAGTTTTGAGAATTGCTAGACATTTATTTACCTACAGGGGGGCCAAACTATGGTTCTTTGAGGACCTGTGGACTTCAACTCCCAGAATTCCTGAGCCAGCCATGCATGCATGGCTAGCTCAGGAATTCTGGGAGTTGAAGTCCACAGGTCCTCAAAGAACCATAGTTTGGCCACTCCTGACTGCTAGGGGAAAGATAGGAAAAAAGCTGCACCAGACTGAATTGCAATGATTGTTAAGAATGAACTGCATCCCCATGTTGATAGAGAACATCCCCATAGTCTTTAAACTGCTTCATTCTAATGTGTAGTAAAGATTCTTATCAGAGTCTTTTTAAGTATCTTGCGTAAACAATCCCTAGTTCAAACTAGGCAACCTGACAATTGCATTCTGTTGATCTCTCAGAATCTTCTACCTAATTTCAACATCTAGAGTTTTCAATATATCAAATCAGTTTTGATTAATATATAGCCAATATATAGCAGTACCTTAAGTCTTCCAATTCATTCTTTATTTTTATATTTTCTTCTTGCAGTTTCTAAAAAACCAAACCCCAAAGAAGAATAAATTAAAACTGATGAAAACAGAATTCTATTTATAAAACTTTTAATTTTTCTACTCAGACTCTAAAGTTTCATAAATCTAGGCACGCTGAATTATAACATCATCTTGAAGTACAATCATAAGCAAGCACATTTCATCAAAAAGAAATACTCAAAAATATGAATACACATATGAAGTCATTTGTCTTCTTGATGCTTGTTAAATATAATTTGCAATTCCTAGCAAGATAGTTATTAGAGAAACCTTAGTTAATATCATAAAATAATTCCCTCAGAAATTATAGGATGCCTCCTTCTCTGACAGAGGCAATTCTTAGACCTCAGGCAAGTAGACAAATGCCTAACTTTCCATAGTTGGATAAAATGATTGAAAAGTGCTCACTATCCCAAATGACATAGATTATCATGACCAATTTAAAATTAACTTCAAAGTGAGCTAGAGAGTTAAGACTGGCTAGTTATAAACAATCTGTTTTTCCTTGACCTTTCAGCATCTTCTGCTAACATAATTTCTATACTTTTTTTGCTGTGTTCAATTCCAGCTTTTCAGATAGATTCAGAAAGTGTTTGCTTAGATAATACAACTGCATGAAACAGCAGCTATTCCATGGTCTCCAATTCTGTATTCAGTACTTCTTAATATTTACAGAAAATCAGAGGGAGATCATCAGGCTATACTGATGACATGCAAATCTATTATTGTGTAAAATCATCAAGCCATAGCTATGTCAATGCTAGTCTGATAATAGACTGATATAAATTTAAAAGAAAGATAAGACAGACAAGTTTATTTAGGAGGTCACAAGTACAAGGAGCAGATCATCCATCATTCTTCACAGAGTTACACATGACAGGAATAAATATGCTGTTTGGGTGTTTTTGAATCTAAAACTCTGTCAAATCTTCTAAACTGAGGGAACGACTCCTATTTTAAAAGCCTTGTTCTTTTTTTAAAAAAAGTCTTACAATACATGTTTATAAGAATTTTTAGCTATAATTTTTACTGTTTTTCTCCTGTTCTTTTGTTTAATTGTATCCAGTTCTCAGAGATTGCCTGGCAAGGCTTTTCAGAAATTGTTTGCCATTGCCTCCTTTGCAGGGTTGAGAGAAAGTAATTGGCACAAGGTCATCCAGCTGGCTTTGTGCTTGAGTGGGACTAGAACTCACAGTCTCCAGGTTGCTAGCCTGATGTCTTTATCACTATGCCAAACTGGCTCTCCCATTTTTAAAATTTATAATTAATTTATTGCAATTTTATATTTGTATTGTAACCCATCAACTGATATTTAAAAGTATTAAAAAGATTAAAAGAAATAAAGAAATAGCTGCTTTTTTAATGTTAAAGAAAGTTTTATAAATTCAGATTCTTCAGAGAGCACGTATATTTTCTAGTTTTAAAAAATAACAACTATTACGTGTGTAATCAGGTGGATTTCTGAATAATTGCAATGGTCTGACTATTTTACGCTTATTTCAAATTCTGTCGTGCTAACATAATGTATTTAGAAGTAGAAAGTTCCAAGCATGAAAAATAAAGATGTCAGTTCCTGTGTTCAATATAAAAATAGCACAGTAACTTGCTTGAATAGTAAGTCTTATTGTAATCCCTTTTAAACTCTGTACACAATTAAATACAACTTCTTTTAACCTTGTAGTCATTCAGGTTCTTATAGAGGATGTAATGTTCATTGTTGTGCTCATCTTCTCTAAGCAGCCAATTATCATGATATACCGAACACAGAGGCAGATGATTGCTCGCAGGGTCCTTCGGTTTGGGCTTTCCAACCTATGGTACAAGAAAAAAATGAATTTAAACAAGCAGACATTAAGGGGGGGGAAAGGCAATTTAAAAAGCAGGCAAGATGGAATAACACAACCATTAATGGTTTTTATAATTTTTTAATTCTCCAGACTTCAAATTAATCTCATGCCTCAAATTAAAAAGAACTGCTTATAACTAAATGTTTTCTTATTTCTCCTTATAAGATCTTTAAGACCTTTAAGAAATATGCAAAGATTGTTTGTTACCACACTGCATCGATTAAGCACTTAGTAAATAGCAATAGTAGTTAGACTTATATACCATTCCATAGTGCTTTACAGCATTCTCTGAGCAGTTTACAAATGTCAGCATATTGCCCCCGAAAATCTGGGTCCTCATTTTACCGACCTTGGAAGGATGGAAGGCTGAATCAACCTTGAACTGGTCAGGATCAAACTCCTGGCTGTGGGCAAAATTAGCCTGCGCTACTGTATTCTAACCACTGTGCCACCACAGCTCATTAACGTATATATGTCCATTATTCTGAATGCATATCATAGCCCAAAATACACCCAAAAAGTATTTTTTTTTCCTGAAATACCATGGTTACACCTTATTTATCTGACCAATGGTTAAAATGTGTTTAGTAGTGAATAAACATAGTGTGGAGATAGATTTTGCCCTAGGGAAACTTTTATTTATTTCTAGCTGCATCAAGACATATTCCATTTTGTGCCTTTGCAATGATTTCTCAAGGCACAAAATAAAATGTAATTTGATATTTCTTAAGTCAAGAAATGAAGCTCTAGTTAACTATGGATAAAAATAAAAATCCCAAAACATCTCACATTTTCACTATCAATTTGCAATTCCTTTATATGACTCAATTCTAATTTATTGTGGTTGTCATTTAAGAACTGCCTATATTTATTTAAAATATTGTTCTAAATTAGTAGTTTTCAACCTGAATTCCTCATAAACAAAAATCAAGGAATACAACTTTTCAAATTTGTTACTTTCTATTCAAAATAAAAATAAAAATATTTCTTTCACCAATGATTTTACAGGGCACAAAATAAAATGTAATTTGATATTTCTTAAATCAAGAAATGAAGCTCTAGTTAACTATGGATAAAAGTAAAAATCCTAAAATATTTCACATTTTCACTATCAATTTGCAATTGTTTTATATGACTCAATTTTAATTTTAAAAACGGTGACATCGGGAGCAGTTGCAATGATTCTTAGTAAGCAAACAATGGTAAGCAAACAAAAATGTATGTAATATTATTCTAATGTAAACACATTTTCAGAAACATAGCAAGGCAAACCAGCTTGTCCAATGTCCAAAAGCTATTGGGCAATAAAGTTTAGCAGGAAATGAATTTTCTTTGATATGGCAAGTATCAAGTCTACAATTTCATTTTTCTTTGAAACTAAGTTCAAAATTTATAAGGATCCCTATTAGTATAATTTACAAAACATAAATGAGTGGTTTTGTGCTGAGATTTTTTTAATCTGTTGAACATTTATAAAAGTGAACACAAATGCCACTGGTTTTAGCAAGAAGTCTCACAGATACGTCACATTCATTGCAAAAAAAAAAATCAATAACAAGGCCTTAGCTTTCTGCACAGAATACATCAAGCAATATCCAAAGCATCCATGTAATCTGAGAACAAAAACGCATTGCTTTAACATATGCTGAAATAACCAAAACAAGGGCCCAAAGAGTAAACTATATATAACTTGATAAAGAGCAAGAAAAAAATTGTGAAATGGAAGAATATTCAAATCTTTGCTTTTTCTTCTGTTATTGCAAGGATTATTTTTTACTCTGGTGTCTCTTCAGATTGTGCAAATCTTTCATCTTTTACCGTTCCAATAGTAAGGAGAACCTGTAAAAATAGATATATTAAGCCTGAAAGGTTTCATCACAAGTGGATAGGATTCCCTACTGTACTTGCTTGCACCAGGTTGTAAATGCCCAAGCTTCAAATCCACTATCCAATGCCCATCCAAAAGACAAAGGCAGGAGTGCTCCAATAATCGTATGAAAATCACAACCATGATTTTATGTGAATATACACAGATTGTTTTACAAAGCAAAATACACTTTCGTGTAAATTTAATTAGTCAATTTAAAGCATTTTTCCCAGTAGTAACCTCATTTGATATTTTTTTAAAAGCATAGTACAGCATTTGAATTTGCAGTGTTTTTTAAAATTATTTCTTACAAAATCTCAGATCAATTTTGTTGATTTATCATGTTTTATAGAAAAGTAATGTGCTGCCCTCTAGAGGCATAAAAATCTTTTATTGATGCTGAGAAGATTGTAAAATGACCAATTCTTTCCTAAAAAATGAAGGTAACACCAAGTACTTGAGTGTGTTATTTTTTCCAAACACCAGTCTCCTTCAATAGGAAAGAGGTCAACTGAATTAAAATTATTTTTCAAATATAATTATAACTGTACTGTATTAATTTTCTTCTACAAAATATAAGAAAAGAAAATCTATGACAAAGTAATTATTTTTGATAGAACGTTTTGCATTTATATGGAATTCTGACTTTTGGAAGCACATTTAAAAAGCTGATAAAATATCAAGGACCCATCAGTATATTTAATGCCACAAACCTTGCTTATTCATATAAGGGCAGAGATTGCTTTCAGGAAGGAATAACACTGTTAGATAAAGTAGTTATAATTTTTTTTATTGCCAACTTATTTGAAGCAACATAAATGTAAACTGTACACATGGGCATCACTGAATGGATAATATTTGAATGAAACAGGTTGTCTAATCCAATATAGAAAAGTGCAAGTTAGGATATTGTAAAGTACAAATTTTGGAGATCTATGAATTTTTTGTGTCCTAGTTAACTAATTTTCTAGTTAAGGTTACAATCATAAGCCTCCCAAAGTCGCCTTATTGGGAAGATGGGTGACACATTAAATAAATGAGTGAGTAAGTAAGTAAGTAAGTAAGTAAGTAAGTAAGTAAGTAAGTAAGTAAGTTAAGGTTACAATCTGTAAAAAGAAAGAAAGAAAGAAAGAAAGAAAGAAAGAAAGAAAGAAAGAAAGAAAGAAAGAAAGAAAGAAAGAAAGGAGGGAGGGAGGGAGGGAGGGAGGGAGGGAGGGAGGGAAGGAGGGAGGGAGGGAGGGAGGGAGGGAGATGCCAGCAAGATAAGACCTGGGGAGCATACAGTCAGAATATATAAAATATATTTTTTAAAAAAGATTTGGTTTAATTTATCAGAATTTTACATACTAAACGGATTACAACTAGCAAGGCTGTTTTTTCTATTGTAAATTTAGATACAAATCTAATGGACCTAAGATTTAGCCATTTCATTTGAACAGATTAACAGATTAACAGAGTTGGAAGGGACCTTGTAGGTCATCTAGCCAAACCCCCCTCAAGCAGGAGACCCTACACCATTTCCAACAAATGGCAGTCCAATCTCTTCTTGAAAGTCTCAAGTGTTGAAGTTCCCACAACTTCCCAAGGCAAGCTGTTCCACTGGTTGATTGGTCTCACTGTCAGAGGGTTCCTCTTTATTTCCAGGTTGAATCTCTCCTTGATCAGTTTCCATCCATTATTCCTTGTCAGGCCTTCAGGTGCTTTGGAAAATAGCTTGACCCCCTCTTCTCTATGGCAGCCCCTCAAATATTGGAACACTGCTATCATGTCTCCCCTGGTCCTTCTCTTCACTAGACTAGCCATGCCCTGTAACCGTTCTTCATATGTTTTAGTTTCCAGTCCCCTGATCATCCTGGCTGCTCTCCTCTGCACTTTTTCTGGAGTCTCATCTTTTTTTTATAATGTGGTGACCAAAACTGGATGCAGTACTCTAGGTGTGGTCTAACTAAGGATTTATAGAATGGTATTAGTACTTCACTAGATCTAGATTGTATCCCTCTGTTAATGCAATTTAGGATTGCATTGGCTTTTTTGGCTGCTGCTGCACACTGCTGGCTCATATTTAGCTGGTTGTCCACTAGGACTCCAAGATCCCTCTCACAGTCACTGCTATTAAGTCTGGTTTCACCCAGTTTATATGTATACTTTTGAACATTAGTTAAGATGCTGGTTTAGAAACTAGGAGACTTTATAAGTTCTGGGCCTCTCATTCTCATTCTCAAGTGCATACACACACACACACACACACACACACACACACACACACACACACACACACACACACACACACACACAAATATAACAAATCTGAAGATCTTCAAGTACAGGCAAAACAGTTAATATTTTAATATGTGAATCCTTTGTACCACATAGAATGTTTATTTATTTTACAATATCTGTAATCCATGCCAGTCAAAAAAACTCTGGTGGTGTACAAGAAAGGTGGACTCTAAGCCTATCTTTGAAGATACCTAGCCACTATTGTACATTCCTACTAAAAACACCAGTAACTGCACCAAACCACAATGTTGTAAAAAAAGATAACATGCTTGGAGTCATAAGTACCATTTATTTATTTATTTTTATTTTTTTATTTCGTCAAGCATGTATTAGATAACAGATATAAGTATAAACATAACTATGAATACATGAAATGGATATGAATAAAAAAGAGTATTAGGACAGGGATGGTAGGCACGCTGGTGCTCTTATGCACGCCCCTTAAAGACCTCTTAGGAATGGGGTGAGGTCAACAGTAGACTTATGTACTTGGGTACCAATGTAAATACTTACATACATGTCTATGACATTTGCTTCTCACCCACCTCTGTAGAGAAAACCCATACCTGAAAGGCACTTTAATTTATCTAGAACATCTTTTAATATGCTTAATCTGATGGGCTTCAGATGCTCAAAGAACTGTCATAAATCCCCCAAAAGCATAGCTGAAAACTGCAGATGGGAATCATAGGAGCTGAAGCATCATCCAGTATCTGGAGGGAACCAAATAGGGGGGGGGGGACCCTATTCTCATTTGGGGTAGGAGAAAAAGGGTCCATAAACGGCTAAGAAGTGTTAAAAATCTCTGTACCGACCAGAACTTTTCTTCTTATATTCTTATTTCGATTTTTTCCAGCCATTTGCAAGAAAGGCTTGCAACGGAATCAGCCCCTATCCCTTGGCCCAAATGCGTCTTTCCAGATGTCAATGTTTTTTTTAAGTCCTGAAAAACACCCCTCGGCTTCAACTTTTCCCTAAACTTACTATTAACCTACACTCTACATGGGGCTACCCTTGAAGAATGTTCAGAGACTGCAGCTAGTGCAGAATGCGGCAGCACATGTGGTGATGGGTGTCCCTAGATACACCCATGTGACACCCATCCTTCGCGAACTGCACTGGCTGCCTATAGGTCTCCGAGCGCAATTCAAGGTGTTGGTGATTACCTTTAAAGCCCTACATGGCTTAGGACCAGTTTACCTCCGAGACCGCCTTCTCCAACATACCTCCCTAAGACCAATTAGAGCCCACAGAGTTGGTCTGCTGGTGGTCCCATCTGCCAAACAATGTCGGCTGGCGGGCCCACGAATGAGGGCCTTCTCTGTAGCAGCACTGGCTCTCTGGAATACACTACACCCCCCCCCCCCCTGAGATCCGCATTATTCCCACCCTGCCAGCCTTCAGAAAAGCAGTTAAAACATGGCTTTGTCGACAGGCCTGGGGCCAATGATTTTAATACAACATATATTACTCTTGGCCCCATGAATGATTTATTGTATGGGTTTTTAAATTGTGGTTTTTAATGTTTTTAAATGTTTTAATATCTACTGTTTTTAATGTTTTTTTATATATATTTGTTGTTGCATGTGAATTTTTATTGTTGTGAGCCGCCCAGAGTCTCAGTGGAGTGGGTGGCATACAAATGCAACTATTAATTAATTAATTAATTAATTAATTAATTAATTAATTAATTAATTAATTAATTAATTAATTAATTAATTAATTAATTAATTAATTAATTAATTAATTAACTCCCCCCCCTCTCCGAGCACAGTTCACAGGAGCTGATGGATGCGGGACAGAAAAGGGAGGGAGGGAGGATGGCACAGCAACAGAAGCAAGGCTCCAACGGAATCTACTCCACCATCTGCGGCCCCAACGTCGGGAGGCAACGGAGTGGGCGGAGGGCACCATCTTCCTGCAGTCTTTACCTTGGTTGCTGTCCGAGGCAAAGGAACCGGCCGCTCACTTCGGCTGTTCATGATGCTCAGGGGAGCCGCAGAGGGCGAGCCTTCTGTCCAGCGCTTCCTCTCGCGCGACGCGTTTCCCCGGCAACGGACCCTGTCAGATGGTTACGACAAGAACCCTCAGATCTCAAGCAACCCCAAATTTCCTAGAGAGGTGTCAACATTTCCCTATCAATATTCTAATTCTTCGCATTGCGACCCAAAGATTGTATTGGTTTGCTACAAACACCGAGGAGTACTTCACTGGCGCGTTTACACAGCTGCCAGGATCCGAAAGGAAGAACGTCTTCTAGGTCCCCAACGCGGAGAGGAGGAGGAGGAGGAGGAGGCGTGTGCATTTTGGCGCGTGCGCATTAGACGGACAGGAAGGGGAGCGCGCATGCGTATCCCAAATAAACGAAATGAGACTGGCGTCTTGGGCGAGATTGAGACGTCGCTTTTCTTTGGCCTGCCGGCGAGTATCCAGACGACGCCATGGGGAAATTGAACGTAGTTTTACTCCGATACCTTTCCCGGGATCATTTTAGGGTCCTCACTGCGGTAAGACTGGCTTGGCGGGTTCGATTTATATAATCCAGAGGAAATTTGAGATCTGAATTGGTCGGGACGGCCACGTGTCTCCTCATGCAAGAGATTTAGGATGACTCCGGGTAAAAGTGCTGAGACCGGAGTGGGGTCCTGCGACCCTCCAGATGTTCTTAAACTTCCAGAACCCTTCGCTTTTAGGCATGCTGACTGGAATTGTTGGGGGTTCAGGAACATCTGGGGCTTCCACAACTGTTTACAGATAAGCTGCCGGTTTTTTTTAGGTAGATAACAATAGAATAGAGTAGAATAGAATAGAATAATAACTTTACTGTCACTTTGTACACTAATCGGCATACATCAAAATGAAAATTCGTTGCATACAGCTCTCAAAGGGTCATCACCTCTAATATACACTACACAACCATGACATAATAAATAAATAAATAAATAAATATGCATATACCCACATATATGACACAGAGAAACAACACAGTCTCGTTCGGATGTATACATGTACATGGCGAGAAAAGCAAATCTTGCGAGTTTACCAAGTTATGTTGACTTACCCTAAGTCTATATATGTGTGTGTATATACATATGCATACACACACACACACACACACACACACACACACACACACACACACACACACGTGCCCATTCTATTCTATTACACTTTAACCCAGTCTTTCTGAGGATGGTGCAGTCTATGACTTTCATTTTCTCCAATTATATTAAATGGTTGGTGTGAATTAGATGCTTCTGGAAGATAGAGAGTTGGGATTAATCTGGACTCGAATTAAGGCCTGCCATGAGTTTGTTCTATCATTCATTTCCCTTGAGAATGCCATTTCAACACTAAACAGTCTATATTTTATCAGATTATCAATGTTAAGGGAAATACATGCATTCAAAATATACATTAGTACATATAAAATACATTTAAAAGAGTAGGAAAGATATCAAGTTAGGCTTATCATAATACATTGTATTTATTATTCTTTCTTTTTGTTATTATAGGTAGAAATGGGCATGAAGAATCATGAAATAGTCCCTCCTAGTTTGATTGCCTCCATTGCCAGTCTTAAACACGGGGGTTGTAATAAAATTCTGAAAGAATTAACAAAACACAGACTTACAGCTTATGAACGAACTAAAAGTAAGTACAAATGTTTTTATCTTCTGTGCACGTGTATACCTACCAACAAAGGTTAAAATTTGTATTAATGTAGCAATAATTTGTATTACAATCATGTTTCAAATTTTATAAATAATAGAAAACTCAGGACTTGTCATCATTTTAGATACATTCAGTCTCCTTCATACTTAAGTGCAGAGCTTGTGCTGTACCTTACTATGTGCAAGGTTTGTTTTGAATTGAATAAACAATTATAAGAGGTTGTTCTGAGATAAACTATTCTGATTCCTTTCAGTGGTTAAAAATGATTTTTCCCAACTTTTTGTCCTACAGTGCCCAACACATTCAATAAAAGAGAATATATGTTGCTTGGGGTTGAACTGTGCAGTTTGTTCTATCTGAGATCGGTTATCACAGTCAACTTGGTTGGTGCAACCATGCTCAGAAAATATTAAGGCCTTCATAGTCAACATTACTGCTGATATGTTTATTTCTTTGAACTCAGTGGCTAGAGTAAGTCTAAGCAGTTTACAAATTCCAATTAGAAATAATAGATATTGCCATAGAACTAATAAAAATAAAAATAAACTGACATAATATACCGTATCTTTCGGACTATAAGATGCACCGGAGTGTAAGACGCACCTTAGTTTTGGGGGAGGAAAATAAGAAAAAAAAAATTCTGCCTACCAGCATCCACCTGGCTGGCGTCCTTAGCAAACAGCCTGGAACAGGTATATTAGTCTTGCAAAGCTCTGTTTGAAAGGCTGCTTTTTCACCCTTGCAAAGCTCCGTTTCATAGGCTGCTTTTTCAGCCTTACAAAGCTCCTTTTGAGAGGTTGTTTTCAGCCTTGCAAAGCTCTGTTTCAGAGGTTGTTTTCAGCCTTGCAAAGCTCCGTTTCAGAGGCTTCTTTTTCAGCCTTGCAAAGCTCAATTTGAGAGGCTGTTTTTAGCCTTGCAAAACTCCGTTTGAGAAGCTGGGCGGGGCTACATTCGATGTATAAGACGTACCCAGATTTTCACCCTCTTTTAGGGGGGGAAAGGTGCGTCTTATACTCCGAAAAATACGGTATACCACATGTCCGGAAAGATGGCCAACTCATTACAATAACTACCAGGGAGCAAATCCGTAGGTCTCCTGGGAAGCCAACTTTTCACAGCTGTACAAAAGGAGTCACATCAAACTCTGGGTGGATCCTGTTCCACAGGGTAAGCCCATTTACAGAGAATATATGCCTTGGAGTGTCCACAGATTGACAGTGCCTTATAGCTGAGACCTGGAGCATGTCATTCCTTCCAGGTTGTATTCGTCAAGCAGAAACAACAGGATGATTGGCAATGTTAGGAATTATAGTTCAATGTAATTGCAGGGTTATATCAACAGACGGATAATCATATCAAGTTATTAACGTACTGCCCACTGTTGTTATATTTTAATTTTTCAGCTGTCCAAGGTTATCGATTAACTAATGGAGGGTATGATTACCTTGCCTTGAAAACACTGACATCCCGAGACGTGATCTGTTCTGTTGGGAACCAAATGGGTGTTGGAAAAGAATCAGGTATTTTAAACACTAATTGAATTGGCAAGGAGAAGTTGGGAAAGTTATCATAACCTTTGTTTGTAAATTCTCCTTCCCCCCCTCAAAAAAATGCTGACTGTTGAAACTTATCTGCTCAGTGCTAATGTGCATATGTATGAATGAAATTTTGTTTTAAAGATATCTACATTGTTGCAAATGAAAAAGAAGAGCAACTTGCGTTAAAATTGCATAGGCTTGGGCGGACCTCCTTTCGGAACTTGAAAAACAAGCGTGATTACCACAAGCACAGACACAAGATGTCATGGCTGTACCTCTCACGTCTTGCTGCAATGAAAGAATTTGCCTATATGAAGGTACTATACTTATATATCCCTGATTGATGACCCAGGGGAGTTGTAATTGAGAATAAGATACACCCAAGGCTCGGTTGCCTTCCTGTAATTTTTAAATTTAAAATGATGGTTTGATTTGGAATGCCCAGGGTTTTTTTAAAATATTTTTCTAATACACTCCTGATAAATCTTGTAAGAATCATCACAAGTTTATTGTTTTGAGTTCATTTAGCTCATCCGTGATTGTGATAAACAACTAGATTTACCAATTAGTTGTTGTATTGTTTTTATTTTTCCCTTATTTTTTTCTTTTACTATTTTTTTCTTTTGTTATATTTATTCTATTTTATTTTTAAAAAAATAGATTTTACCACTGTGTTAACAGAGCAATAATTAAATTTTATAACAATGGCTACTAAATATGGCTGACAGATTAGAATTTCCATAACATTCATAGAAACTAAATCCGGAAATCCTTTATTGTGTTCTGGCCATTTTCATTTCTATAAAGAATGCTACAAAGAGAAAGATGCAGAGAATGCATCCAAAACAAGATAGAAATTGGAGTATATGCCATAAGACACACAAATAAAAAATACTAGGTTTATAGCATTTGGGGATATGAATAAACAATTTTCTTCTATGATATAACCATAGATCTTGAGATCATTCAAATCCGGAAAATTAGACATGCAAAAAAAAACCCTCAACTTAGATATTTGCTGTCACAGGATTGTGGTGGACATCTTTGAAAAGGGATCAGACAAACTATTTTATGGATGTTGTGACTAGTAATGGCTGCCACTTACTATGTTTAATGGATATACCACATTTAAAAATACTGTACATGCTAGCAGATAAGCCCATCCACTGATAAGTTGATCCTTGAGTTTTTAATCAAAATACCATGAAAAATGTCCTTCCCACACATAAGCCAACCTGCATTTTTCATGGTAGTTTGTTTTTAAAAAAATTGTGGATGGGCTTCTCTCTGGCTTTATACAAGATGTATGGCTATTTTGTACTAAAAGTATTGCCAGATATACTGTTTTATAAGCTCATTCACACAGTTGAGCCAAACTCAATTTTAGGGGTGTAGTTTGGCATTTAAAATTCTTAGGTTGTCCACCAGTATATATGATTTACCAGTTTATTTTAATATCATTTGTTGAAGGGGGAGTCCAGACATTTCCTCCAGTCAATACTTTTTGAGTGACCACCTTAAGAAGTGAGTGGGATCTTTGGCCTGATATAACACTGCCACTCCTATATTAGTGCATAATTTGTACAAATATATTTGGGCTATTTACAAAAGTTAATGTAATAGATTAGAACAATTATTTGCTCTTCAGAAGGAAATTTATTTACTCATGTTGTCTATGTGTATTTCTTTGGTTGTTATTTCCTCCTTGACCAGGCTTTGTATGACAGACAGTTTCCTGTTCCAAAACCATATGACTACAACAGACATGCAGTAGTAATGGAACTTGTCAATGGCTACCCACTGTAAGTATCAGTGCTTGCCTGGCACAGATCTATTTAGGTTCCTTTACTTCCAATGTGGTAAACTGATAAGCTGCCAGTCACTGCTATTAGAAAAAAACAAATAGTTTCTCTTCAAGACACATTTCAGAAGGAATAAGGCAAAACATGTCACTTCAATTATATGTGAACTGTCCTCATTTAATATAAACAATTATACTACTAGGTCTCCCAACTATTGGCATAAATGGCTCTTTTCCCCGCACTTTATAGTTGGCTTATACTAGAAATGGGTAAGTTTTAGAAACATTGTAATTTTTCTGATATGTTGTTTTTAATTTTAAAAAATATTTATGTACGTATATACCAGTGGTGGGTTCCTACCAGTGCCGTGTGGAGCGCAGCTCCGGTAGGAG
This sequence comes from Diadophis punctatus similis, assembly GCA_023053685.1. Taxonomy (NCBI): domain Eukaryota; kingdom Metazoa; phylum Chordata; class Lepidosauria; order Squamata; family Dipsadidae; genus Diadophis; species Diadophis punctatus. Next base: position 38,028,571 of record JALIGW010000002.1, on the reverse strand, counting down.
CCCGGCGATGATGTCATTTTCTGGCGCTTCTCCGCATCCTGAGCTTTCGGGAAAAAGCCCTCCCACCCGCTCTTGTTTCAATACTGACCTTTATTCTTCCTCCGAAGCACAGCTGAGAAGCTCCTCAGCTGTGTTGCTCCTCAGCTGTGTTTCGGCTTGTAATGTCATCCTAAGCATGCGCGGAAGTGAAATCGCCCGATGGAACGCGAGTTCACTTCTGTGCATGCTCGCGATGCGCACCGGTAGCGAAAATAACCGGAACCCTCCGCTGGTATATACACACACACATACACACACATACACAAAATTGCACATTTAATGCTTATTTATAGCTGGGTGACTGGTATAATCTGTAGGGTTTATTGCAGCTGAGTGAACCGCCTTGAGTTGACATGGTAGGGAAACTAACCAGTGCATATTTTGTCTGAGTTTACAATTTTTTCTGCTTTCCTTTGTTGTTCTAGTGATTTTTTTTTCTCTTCGGCTAATTGTATTCTAGTCAGTCTAATCTGATATTGTTTTTCTTTATAGCTAAATGGAGCTTTTATCTTTTTAATTTTTTATGTAGGTGCCAAGTGCGTCATCTTGAAGACCCTGCCTCCTTATATAATGAGTTAATGGAATTAATTGTAAAACTTGCCAACCATGGCTTGATCCATGGTGATTTTAATGAATTCAATCTCATGTTAGATAATAAAAACCAGGTTACAATGATTGATTTCCCACAGATGGTATCAACCTCTCACCCAAATGCTGAATGGTGAGTAATTTCTTCATGTAAATAATCTATGTGGCTCAACAAAGTTGCCTTGGTTTAAATTTCAACTAAAATTTTGCATTATTGCAACTCTGCTGAATAATAATGGCTTGTTCACGTAAGACTTAAATTTTAACCGATAGGCTTACAAGCCAGTAAATCAGAATCATGGTAAACTAAAACCAAAGGCCTTTATGCATCAATCACTATATAAAATAATTTATTCTTGGGAAGTTTGAATAATTATCTTTGTAATTTGATACTTTAAAGATTAATGTGAATTTGAGTTGGAATAGTTTCCAAGAGCTTTTTCCTAATTTAATAATGCCATCTTGAATTTGTGTTTTCATTCTTGAGCTTGATTATTGGTTTTTAATTGTTCTTATTGTAAAAATTTTTACCATGGATATTTTAATTCTTTTATTCTAATTAAGCCATGAAGCGTCTTATAGATTGTTGCCAGAAATAAATGAGAATCTTCTAATAATATTTTAATTCAGGTATTTTGACAGAGATGTGAAATGTATCCGTGATTTCTTCATGAAGCGCTTCAGCTATGAAAGTGAACTATATCCAACTTTTAAGGATGTTAGGTAAGTTGTATGGCATATTAATACATGAATATGTATTTCATTCTTCTTCGTCTTCTTCCATAGTAATGAGTATACGATATACATTGAGATTTCACTTGTAGGTATATTTGTTATATTAAAATTTAACTACCGGTATGAACCATGCCAACCATAAGAAGCGATGCAACTTGTTAGCTTTTTCATCAGCCCTGTAGGATTTTGCTATAACCATTACATTAAATTGTATCTGCTAAGGACTCAAATCATGTATTGTACTTCACATGCAAATGTAAATTTTTATTAATCATGTAGGGCAGGGCTGAGAAACTCGTGGCCTGCATGCGTCATACCCTGGCCACACCCACGCCCAGTTTAGCGAAGGGGGGAAAAGTCACAATACATCACGTGACGACGCGAGTTTGACACCCCTGATGTAGGGGATTGACTTAACATAAGGTTCAAAGTAGCTATTCTGTAATAAATGGATGTTATTAATCTATTCCTTTCATTTATCTACAGTATGTTCTGGGGTTTCAAGATGTTTATTTTTAAACATTTTGGGCATGTTATTAAAATCAATAACTATGGATCAAATTCTTCTTAGAAAGCAATGTATCCAAACAAGTGTTCTCTTTTGTATAAATAGATCTCAGTAACTTTTTTCTTACTGTATTATGAAGCGAAGCCATTGTTCCCATTTACTTCCAGTTCCTACTATCAGTTTTACTTAACGTATTTTTTGGAGTATAAGACGCACCTTTTTCCTCCCTAAAAGTGGCTGAAAATTTGGGTGCGTCTTATACTCTGAATGTAGCTTTTTCTGAGCTTTTTTTCCAGCCCTAACTAGGTGCTAACAATCTTCCCAGCTCTTACTGGCTTGCAGGCTCTTTCATTGTTACTCTCTCTGAAGAATGTTTTTCCAGCCCTAAGTCTTTGCAGGGTTTTTTTCATTGCTCTACTTGCTCCGAATAAGTTTTTTTCTAGCCCTAACCAGGTGCTAACGATCTTCCCAGTTCTTAGCTTGCTGGCTCTTTCATTGTTACTCTCTCCGAAGAAGGTTTTTTAAGTCCTAACCAGGGGATAAAATAATGTGCTGAAGATTAAGGACATTAGCCAGATGAATACCTGGTAGGCAGATTTTTTTCCCCTATTTTCTTCCCCAAAAACTAAGATGCGTCTTATACTCCGAAAAATACTGTATATTCAGACTTTTTGTTGATCTAAATGGAAATCTCCCTCTGTTTTTCTTTGTAATTATTAACTAACACAAATTCATCTTCTCTTCATCCATCCCCATTTTTTAAAAATAAAAGTTTGAATCCATTTACAATACACAACTAATCATTCTTTAGTAATTTAGTAATTTCTAGAATTCCATCTCAAGATCAAAATTCTTTTTTCCTCCCCTCCTTTTAGAAAGTACTGGCACATTATAAATAAGCAATGTTTTTTGTTTGCGGGGGGGAGGTATTATTATTTGAGTGTTACTTGAGAAATGATTTTTGTTTCACTATATTTCAACATTCCCAGGAAAGAGTGTTCTCTTGATGTTGAAATTTCAGCCAGTGGCTACACCAAAGAAATGCAGGAAGATGATGAATTACTTTACCTGGATTGCCCTGGATATGAGAATCTTAAAACTGAGGCTTTTTCTGATGCGCAAGGTCCAGAAGGAGAGATTGCTTCATGTAACAGCGTAGATCAAATGTCTGATGGGAACTTCATACATGAGGTTAAAAAAGCTTCAGGAAGTTTGTTGCAGACCCTTGAGGAAGATAGTGCAGATGAAGATGAACACAGATTAGATTTGCAGGAATTCATCTGTGCCTTACAGCAGATTGAAGGGCAGGTGATGACTGAAGAGAAGTCTGACCCTGAAAGCTCTGTGGTTGATTTTCCTGGTGATAAGAAGAACATTGAAAAATCTACCCAGTTGGAAGACGAAGTGGTTCATGGAGAAGATACTGCTGACAAAGAATATGACGATGAATGCTCCGGTCTGGTTGATCTGTCTACATTAAACAGAGAATTTAGACCTTTCAGGTAAAGAGCTATACTAATCATTTAGAAGCTTTCTATGTGTTGTTTCTTTGTTTTGCCTTTCCAGAAGGTGAGCTTCTTTCTCAATATCCTCAAGTATTAAGCATACAGTATATTGTTTGCAGATAGTGTTTTTTAATGGTGAGTTTGTTTCAAACGTTGGCACGTACGATGAGCTTCATTTTAACTTCCTTACATTTAATATACTGTTTGGCGGGCTACAAAGTCATCAGATTGTAGTGCTATTTCTTAATCGACCCCGACATAAAAATGCAGATTTACCATTAATATATATTGATAATTTAAATGGCATCTTGTATTGGATCAGTTCATGAAGGAAGAACATGGATTCTTTTACTTTGACATGTTATTTCTTATTTCTAACAGCAACAAAAGATGGCCAGGATAGTTACAGGACCGCATCCTACCGCATACCTCCCTTCGACCAGTTAGGTCCCACAGAGTTTGGTCTCCTCCGGGTCCCATCAGCCAAGCAATGTCGGCTGGCGGGCCCGCGGGAGAGAGCCTTCTCTGTGGGAGCTCCGGCTCTCTGGAACCAACTCCTCCCAGAGATCCGGACTATTCCCATCCTGCTGGCCTTCCGTAAAGCCATTAAAACATGGCTCTTCCGGCAGGCGAGGTAATATTGAAATCAATCCCCCATGTATGAATGTTGGTGTGTTTTTTAACTTTTGTAATTTTTAATCGTTATCATTGGTTTTTATTGTTCTTAGATTACGTTGTACGCCGCCCTGAGTCCCATGGGAGTTGGACGGCATATAAGAACCATTAATAAAATAAAATAAATAAATAAATGTGATAAATGGGGGGGTTGTTCATTTGTTTTGAAAAAAGGAGCTAAGCACAAAATAAATCAGCTGGGCCTAGAAGAATACCTATTTATTTATGTTCTTATTTTAAAAAAACATTTAAAAAAACTCTACCAGAATTTCTTGCTGCTAAACATGGACAGTTTGAACATTTCCAAGGGTGGCAAAAATGTAGGCAGGGAAGACTGTAGGTGGGCCACAAGCTGCCTGTCTTACTTTATTCCATCCAATGTTCACTTTGTTTCAGGTTTTCAGGATTTGTTCTGTGTACAGCAAATAGCTTTACTGAGTACTAATCAGCTTACTTGTCTTACTTAGATAGAGAAGTGGGTTCTCCAGCATTGGCTACCATATGTAAATAATGCCTGCAGTGGAGAATAGATGGATAGATGGTGTGGGTAGCAAGACAAAGGATAAAAACTTACGTAGCTGCAAGATGAAGAGGTCAGGCTAAGTAAGTGATGGCGAACCTTTTTGGGCTTGGGTGCCAAAAGGGTGTACACATGTGCTATCGCGTGCGCGCCTACATCCATAATGCAATGTCCTCCCCCCGCGCATATGCACAACCTCCCTGCTGCCCCACTGCACATGTGCCCAACCTTCCGCGCATGTGCACAGACCTCACTGAAGCCTCCGGACTTCCGGTAGGCCCGTTGGGCTGTTTTTCGCCATCCCCAGGGTTCAGGAAAGGCTTTCCTGAACCCTGGGGATGGCGAAAACGGCCGAAAAGAAGGCCGAAAATCAGCTGGCCAGCACGCACATGCCCGCTGGAGCTGACATAAAGCAATGCCTCACGTGCCCTCAGATATGGCTCCGCGTGTCACTTGTGGCACATGTGCCATAGGTTCCCCATCACTGGGCTAAGTCAATCTCCTGCCAGTTCACAAGCAATTAAAAACATGTGTAAGAATATTGGGAAGGCAGGTGTGAATAACCCTTATACAGGTAGTTATCGACTTAACAACAGTTCATTTAGTGACTTCAAAGTTACAACAGCACTGAAAAATGTGACTTATGACCGTATTTCACAATTATAACCTTTGCAGCATCCCCTTGATCATGTTATCAAAATTCAGATGCATGGCAACTGGTTCATATTTATGACCGTTGCTGTGTCCCAGGGTCACGTGATCCCCTTTTGTGACCTGGCAAGCAAAATCAATGGGGAACCCAGATTCACTTAACCGAGTACTAACTTTATCAACTGCAGTGATTCACTTAACAACTGCGGCAAGAAACGTAAAATGGGACAAAACTCACTTAACAACAGAAATTTTTGGTTCAGTTGTGGTCATAAATTGAGGACTGCCTGTGCTCAATGAATCAGGTTACTTTAAGGAACCCAAACAACAACCTCCACCCCTTCAGCAAGTTTTGTGTGTGAATTCCTTAGTGCATTATGTCCATTAACAAAATTGGGATTGTGGAAACAGCCTTTGTGAAAGTCACTGTTCCAGTTTGTTTGCATTGGAAAAGCTGCTTAGCAAAACCTAAATTAAAAGTGAGTGATTTAAAAATATTTCTTATTTCAGGGATGAAGAGAGCATGTTTCATGTCAATCAGCACAGGACAAGAACCACTAGTATGACTTCAGTACGGAGCACTACAAGCCAATCAACAATTCCTCCTGTAAGTTTTTACATAATGGGTCTCAGGATCTTCCCCCCCCCTCGCCCCCCATCATCTACTGCCAAGCCTGACTGCAGATTCAGTAACACTTGTTCAGTATAATTTCACATGCATTATATCTTTACTAGGAAATAGAAATTTAATATTCTTATCTTAGTAAATATTTTTTCAGCTATTGTCATTAAATAAATTGGTTTTAAACTTCACAGGTATAGTATGTTAGCGGAGAAATAAATCCTCCTGAGGTCGATGGATCGTGGCTTCTTTGAAAACATACTTACTTAGAAAATAAAACCCGAGATTCAAATCTAATTAACAAAATATTTATTTCAGTAGAAAAATAATAAAGAATTCTTATTAAGACTACATTGTATCGGCTAAGGAAATAAATCAGTTCTACCTTCGGTAGAAATGGCGATGAGAAAGGAAAGGAGGAAACCTTTGGAATGCAGACATGCGTAATAGAATATATCATACGTTTGCTTGACCATAGATACAAGAAAACAGTAGAAAAACATAGAGATGCACAAACTGACAATATTCACATCGTGACAGTATATGTGGTACCTTGCTCAACAGTAATAACTGTGAGCGGGACCTTGGAGTCCTAGTGGACAACCATTTAAATATGAGCCAGCAGTTTGCCATCACGGCTATAGTGCCTTCAAGTGGCTACGTATTATATAGAGAATACAAAAAAGCTAAAGCATGCATGGATTTTTGAGAATTAATGCTTTACTTTCTTTTTAAACAACATTATACAGCATCCTTGTTTGCTCATTCCAGTACATGCATCTTCACTGTTTTGAGGTTTTGGTAGTGCATAGAAATAGGAAAAGGCCGCTACTAGCCCCCTTCCATGCCTAAACAGATTTCCGAGCACAGCTTTCCAAACTAGCACAGATGGGGAGGTATGAATTCCTCCTTTGTTTTGGTAGGTGACCAAATGAATGTTGTGTACCCCTATTGAAAGCAATCTACTTAACAAAAGAGCTCTCTCGCTTCTTTCAAAAAGATTTTCAGAGTGAAGTTTGAAAGGGCAAAAAATTGTCTCTCTGGAATCCAGAAATCCCCAAACAAAAGAGATGGACAAAAAACCTACATTCTTTAAATTCCTTACAAATTACTGATGGTAAAGTAATTAAAAGAAGAACAGTATTGTATCTTCAGCATTGTATTCTTCAGGATCCTTCCTTGAAGAATCCTGAGATGCAAAGCAAGTTGGAGAAAAGAGCTGGTATTATATTGCAGGAAAAATGAAATTGGAGAGAGAAAAAGAGAGAAGAGGGTGTAATCTAATTCCCTAGAACCACCTTCTTTTCCTTGGTTATGATTACTGGGATTCCTTCTTTTTGTCTTCCCTTCAGAGTATTGAAAACTCTGCCTTGAAATAGATTTGACCCAGTGGTAAAAAGCCATCTTTGTATCATGCCGATGTCATCCATAAAATTTATTTTTGATAATACCTCCATTAAGCAAAGACTTCAAATTTCCTTAAATATAAATTTGTTTTGATTGGTCATTCTGTACAGATCCCTAATGTTTTGTATCAGTGCTTTTAACTTTCTTTTTTATAATGTCCCAGTCTCCTTTTGGAGAAGTAACTTGGAGCAATGTCAGTGAGAGTCGCCTCTTTGTCTTATAAGCCTATAATATGTTTGGTGCTCCAGAGAACTTACAGATTACAGAATACAGATTGTAAGAGTTGGAAGGGACCTTGTAGGTCATCTAGTCCAACCCCCCACTCAAGCAGAAGTCCCTACACCATTTCGGACAAATGGCAGTCCAATCTCCCTTTGAAAGTCTCAAGTGTTGGAGCTCTCACAACCTCTGCAAGCAAGCTGTTCCACTGGTTGATCGCTCTCACTGTCAGAAAGTTTCTCCTCATTTCCAGGTTGAATCTCTCCTTGGTTAGCTTCCATCCATTATTCCTTGTCTGGCCTTCTGGTGCCTTGGAAAACAACCTGAGCCCCTCCTCTCTGTGGTAGCCCCTCAAGTATTGGAACACTGTTATCATGTCACCCCTGGTCCTTCTCTTTGCCAGACTGGCCATGCCCAGTTCCTGCAGTTGCTCTTCGTATGTTATAGTTTTCAGTCCCCTAATCATCCTGGTTGCTCTCCTCTGCACTTTCTCTAGAGTTTTTATAACTTCATAACTAAGTGGAAATTTCAACCTGAAGATAAAACTCAGCATTCTTAGCACTTCACCACATAGCCGCTAATGCCAGGCTCTCCTTTTATATATTTTCAAACTAAAATTTATGTATTGTAGCTGTGCTCATTAAATTATTTTTGCAATGTTGAATGAAGGGAAAAATTTCATCCTATCTAGTGAATCAGGTCTCAGAAAATAGTTTCTAATCTATTTGTGTACTTCCTGGGCATTCATTTCTGGGCATAGCCACAAGAGGGACTAGTATTCTTCCAGACAATCTCAAAACACATCTAAAACGTCTTTGCATGACTTGCTTATTCTCAAGTACATTGGTATTTTTTAACCTATTACAGGTTTTTGTAGACATCGAGAGAAATTAATCATGAGTGCTCCCCAGAAATTGTATTTTGGCTGAAATAGGATAACGTGTAGGATGAATTGTAATGTTTTGATATTATTTCATTGCAAACAAGACTAATGTTTTGATAAAACTGTTATTTCAGGAACTGGTAAAACAGAAAGTAAAACGCCAACTAAATAAACAACAAAAAGCTGCTTTCAGACGACGACTGCAGAAAGGAGAAGCTAATGTTTACACCAAACAACGGCGGGAAAACATGTACAATATCAAATCAAGTTTGGATTCAGCCAACTTCTGGGAATGACATCCTATGGAGAAATTTTATCTTTTTTCTCCCATCTCACAAATCAAACGAATCTTTTATTTTGAAGAACTACTTGCAGAGAGGAAATGTCCAGAATTCATGAATGTCATTGAACACAAAAATGATCACATCCTCACAGCCTGACATAGATTTATGTAATGTGCATGATGACTGTCTTACACAAATGAGGCAAATGGCAATTGTCCTTTGTGTAAGACATCACAACGCAAACAGTGTCAATTGCTGTGGAAATTTGGTCCATCGCTTAGAAAGTCCATTGCATAAGTTTTCATTGGAGTGATATATTCCGTTCTTGTATCCTGAGTGGGGTTTTTAAAAATTCCTAAAGTAACAGGCTACATGAGGGTAGGGGAATAGGACTGATCTTGAACCCATAGGGTAAATCATGGCAGACTTTTCAAGTCAGTCCATAACTTGGTTAAAACAAATTGCTACTTAATTTGACCGTGTGTAAATTGCCTCGAGGTCTATGCAATAGTTGATATAAAACTTTCAATGATGCTTGAATCTTGGCGTTGTACAAATTTAACACTTGCACTAAATCTAAAGTTCTTTTTTCCAAATCCCAGAGGTTACCAATATAAACCCCATCCAAACTGTGTCAGGTAATGAAAATGATATTGCACAGATCTTGCAAGAACATTTCAAAAAGGCAATGAGGTACTGCTAATATTTTTTTTCATATAGTTAGTCAACATTTTACTAAATGGCCTATTGCCTACCCTATAGGTAGGCTTATTTAGCCAAAATGTTTGTACCTTTAGAATATAATAAAAAATAGTTGGCATGTTTGATCTGATCTACCATTATTTAAGAAAAACATAGCATAGAAATTTGGATGCATCCCAAAAAACTTTGACATATATATATATATAATCTATGTTTTGGAAAAAAAACCTACAGGAGAACAGAGTAATATTTTTTTTTTAGTATGTGATGACTTAAGAGATAAAAAGGTCCGTGGAATAAAAACTTTAATCACTCATTTAACAAGTTACATGTATAACAGAAAGTACTATTTTATTAAACAGTAATTGTTATTTTTGTGTTATGAACACTTCTTGATCTTTAAGAACTTTGTACTAAGAGTGTTTCTGTTATTTCAAAAAAATACATTAAAATTATCTGGTATTTTGAAAAATAATCAATTTTCAAGTGGTATTACTTCCTACAGTTAATCAGAAGCCTATCATATGGTAGTTTTATTATGTGACACAACAATTTCTAATTTGCAACCAGACAGTCTGCTAGATTGTGGTTCAGTGAGATCCCAGGAAGTAAATCAAACCATGATTAACTTCACCAAGGGTAGTGTGTAAAACCTGCTTTCCAACAGCATGTTTAGGCATTTGCCTGTTCTCTGTTCCTTTCTGTCATTCTTATTTAATACTGCTCCTTCACTTCCATGCTGATAAGAAAATTTAATAGGGGGGGGGAACCACTCTTAAATTGGTAATAGCTCAGGCTCAGGTACACATTCAGGGGAGGGGGTGTTTCTCCAGATTCTGGAAGATATGCACTAAAGCAGTGGTGGCGAACCTTTTTCAGCTCGCGTGCCAAAAAAGAGGGGGGGCACGCGCTCGCATGCCCACACCCATTCTCCATTGGAGGTTGAAGCCACCATTCAGTGAGGGTTGTCCACAGCCAATCACATCAAGGGCTGAGTCTGTCAATCAAAACTGAGCCTCTGTCCTCCTCCTCCTTGGATATTGGCCCAGTTTAGACTCAGCCCTTCAAAAAGGCTAGACGTGGAATTTTTCCCTCATTGACTGCTGGCTTCAAACTGTGAGTTTACATCCAAAAAAAAAAAAAAGGGAGAAATAGATATATCTCAAGGAAATTGTTTAAAAAAAAAAAAAAAAGAAACAAAACAAAGGGGGGAGTCTCAGCCTATAGGCCTTATTGGTCTTTGTCCCCAGGCTTGGCTAGGGCCACTTGTGGCCGCTAAAGCCTAAAGCTCTGTTTCTAGCCCTGTGTAACACGGGCAGCGACTCATCCAACGGAGCGTGTACAGCGGCTCAGGTGCTTGCATCCCCGCGGTGTACTGGAGGGACTGATCACCCGAAGTCCTATCTCAACGGAGATTGGGAAAGGGTGTCGGGAGAGGGGGCGATCCATTTATTCCCCCCTCTCTTCTCTTCTCTGCCGGCTAGCACAGGCAGCGGGTTCTAAGTTTCGAGCCGAGCCGGAAAATTCAAACGGCAGTTTTCCCGCGTTTTCCGGCTCCGACGAGGCGCCCGCCATTTTGTTTTTTTGCTCACGGCACCAAGAGCGCGCGCGCAGCCCTAATTTGAGCGGAATCACAATGGCGGACACCAGAGCTCCAGCGAAGGCGGCAAAGAAGAATCCAAAGCCGCCGAAGGTCCCTGATTCTGGGGAAGAGATCCTTCCAGCCCCCGCAGAGGCAGGACAGGCCAAGTCAGCCCCCACTTCTAAAGCGGTCGAGCGGGATGAACGCCGCCGCGATCGTGCACTGCAACGCATGGCAGACAAGGCAGAGAAGCAGGTAGAGGCCATGGCCCCCCCGCAACACCAATTAGTGGTGCAGGCCCAAATTCACAGCCTGGATTCCCCGGCTCCTGGACTTCTGAACCCTGATGTGTGGGGGGAAGGAGGCCTGGTCACCTCGGTCCAGGGAGGCACCCAGGATGTAGCTGCAGCCTTTGGTCCAGATTGCCCTGTGGCCTCTGTTCCCACTATTGACTGGGCCCAGGCAGCTAGGCCCCCTACAAGTGTGGCTTCCAGCTCCATGACCTCACAAGCAGGCCCCTCTCAGCAGCCTGAGCAGCCAAGCTGGCAGATGGTCATGGCTGCAACTGTGCAACAGTGCCTAGCTAGATTCCAGCAAATGCAGGCCTCTGCTCGACCTGTCTCATCCAGATCTTCTAGTCGAGCGCACTCTCAACCTCTTAGCGGAGCGGCTATTGCTGAGGATTCATCTGATGATTCTAGCGAAGACATCAGACCCACAACCTTGGAAGAAGGCGAGTGCGATCCCACGGCACTGTCAGAGGACGAAGGCCTCTTACCCGAACAACCCACTTCAGTGGGACTTTTCCCACCGGCGTTGTTCAAGTCGCTGCTTCACAAAGCCAGAAATGTGGCTGGGTTGCCTTCTGCTCCTGCACCACCCGAATCTACACCTTCCACCTCCAAGGTCCCAGTCTTCGAGGAGCAGGTAACAGAGCTAGATGTCATCCCTGCTCCGAAGATTTTTTTGGACAACGTTCAGCGACAATTCGCGGCCCCCACCTCGGGCCCTATGCCATCCGCACAGGACAAGCGGTTTTTCAACACGGCGGCTGAACTGACGGCTCTACTTTCCCCTCCATCGGTGGACGTCCCAGTAGCAGCACTACACTCTCCAAACCCCATACCGGGGGAAGCGGAGGAGCTCCTCAAACCGGATGATCGACGGCTAGAACAACTGTTGCTGAAATCGCACCAAGCGTCGGCCTGGGCGGTTCGCGCCTCTTCTTCTGCATCCTTCTTTGCAAGATCCTCTCTACTATGGTTGCGTCAAATGCAAGAGATGATTCCCTCATCAGAACTTCGCATTCATCAAGACCTCAACAAAGTAATAGCTGCGACTCAATTTACTGCTGACGCTACTCTCAGGGCGGCACGCTTCTCTTCAAAATCCATTGCGGCCGCCACGGCAGGTCGCAGGGTGAACTGGCTCAAGAACTGGACTGCCGATGCTCGCCAAAAATGGCGCCTGGCTTCTAAGCCGATTGCGGGTCAATCCCTCTTTGGGGAAGTTTTAGATCCACTACTGGTGGAGTCTAAGGATCGTAGGAAGGTCCTTCCAACTTATAACAAAAAAGGTTCCTTCCGCCATACCCCATATTCTAGGCGGCCCTTTCGATCGGCTGACCAGGGTTCCAATCTGCCCCGAACCCCAGGTCAGTATGGCCAGAGGTCCTCGTACCAAGATAGATCGGCCAGGGGCAGATCTTACAAACATCCCTATAAGGGATGGGGTAACAAGTTTTCCAGACGAGGCAGATAACTTCTCTCAGGAATTGCCAATTGGGGGTAGACTAGCCAGGTTTGCTGATACCTGGGACTTAACCACGCAGGACGCGTGGGTTAGACAGACCATACGTTTTGGGTTATCAATAGAATTTTGGTCACCACCTACTCCAAGTTTTATACCCTGTCATAGTTCTGGAGTTCCAGAAAAACGCCGGCTAATGGAACAGGCCGTTCGTCACCTCCTGGAGATTAGGGCCATTGAACCGGTCCCTAGGGAACAAAGGGGAACAGGGGTCTACTCGATACTTTTCCTGGTACCAAAACCCTCCGGGGACTGGAGACCTATACTTGATCTCAAAAGGTTAAACCAGTTTGTCAAATATCGTAAATTCAAGATGCAGTCTCTACGTTCCATCCTCAGGGGTATCCATAGGTCTGACTATCTAGTCTCCCTAGATCTTTCCGAAGCATATCTTCACATTCCCATAACACCTGCAGATAGGCAGTTCCTCCGGTTTTGCCTTGCTGGAAGACACTTCCAGTACAGAGCACTCCCCTTTGGCCTTTCCTCCGCTCCCCGAGTCTTTACAAAGATCTTGGCGGCATTGGAGGCTCACCTTCGGTCCTTAGGGGTTCGGGTTCAGTGCTACCTAGACGATATTCTGCTTCAGGCCTCCTCTGCATCCTTGGCAGAGCGTCATGTACAGGTAGTGCTGGAGGAGCTCGACCGACATGGCTTCTCGGTCAACTACCGTAAGAGCTGTCTGGTCCCTGATACCTCTATTCTTCATTTGGGCTCAATTATTGATTCCCAACAGTGCAAGGTTTTCTTATCCCCCGAGCGACAGGACAGCATTAGGGTCATCATAGGTAATATCAACCGCTGTCCCTCAGTTTCTCTAGCCCTGTTAGCCACTCTGCTGGGAAAAATGATATCTTGTATCGATATCGTGCCCTGGGCACGGTTGCACTCCCGTAGATTACAATGGTTCTTACTTCCTCTCGTTCCCCCGGGGCAGCCCCCTCCTACAGTTTGGGTTCGTTTGCCCTCTCAGGTTCGACAATCCCTACTTTGGTGGACATCTTCTGCCTTGGAAGAAGGTTCCTCCTTCCTTTTACCAGATAGAATTACAGTAACCACAGATGCCAGCCTCTCAGGCTGGGGAGCACATGTTCAGGGCCAACTGGCCCAGGGTACCTGGTCGAGGGAGGAATCCGAATGTCCCATTAACCTACTAGAACTTCGCACTATCCGTTTAGCGTTAAAGAGTTTTAAGAATAGAATAGAAGGTTCTCATGTGTTGGTACTTACCGACAATGTTACGGCCAAAGCCCATGTTAATAGGCAAGGGGGAACGCGTTCAGCGGCCCTGCTAGAAGAGGCCTTGTCCCTGGGTTTGTGGGCAGAGAAACATCTGATTTCCCTTTCAGCGGAATATATTTCTGGGGAAGCCAACAAGCAGGCTGACTGGCTCAGTCGTCGGGATTTAGATCAAACCGAGTGGCAATTACATCCAAGAGTGTTTCAAGATGTTGTTCATAGATTTGGTTTGCCTTTAATTGATCTGTTTGCTACCCCACAGAATGCACAGCTCAGCCGGTTCTACTCTCGCTTCCCGACGGAAGGCGCAGAAGCAGTCGACGCCCTCCGCTCACCTTGGCCCCAGGGACTCCTGTATGCCTTTCCTCCTCTCCCTCTGTTATCCAGGGTCATCCAAAAAATAATGAAACACTCCGCGGAGGTGATTCTAATTGCCCCTCACTGGCCACGCAGGGTTTGGTTCGGGGATCTCCTTTTCCTGTCCCGAGGCCACCCATGGAGACTGCCCCCCCTACCGGATCTGCTCCAACAGGGGGAAGTGGTTTACCCGGACCCGCAGTGGCTACGCTTGACCGCATGGCGGTTGAGCGGGAGGTCCTAAAACGACAGCACTATGATCTCGACACCATTGAGGTCATCTTGGCCTCCAGGCGTCCTTCCACTAATAGAGTGTATCAGAACACCTGGAAGGCTTTCTGTGAATGGTGCAGTCTGGAGGGTATTTCCCCCCTTTATGTGCCCATTCCTCTCCTACTCCGTTTCCTCAAAAAAGGACTAAATTTGGGGTTGGCCCCCAACACCCTTAGACGCCAACTGGCTGCACTCTCCACCATTCTTTCTTGCCCAAATTGCCCGTCTCTGGCACATGTGCCCACGGTGCATAGGTTCCTTAAAGGAGCCTCCAACATCTGCCCACCAGTCGTGCACCGTTTTCCCACCTGGGACCTACCGCTGGTACTGGAAGCCCTGACCGGCCCCCCTTTTGAACCCTTAAAAGAGGCGCCCCTCAGCCTCCTATCTTACAAGGTAGCTTTCCTCGTGGCTATAACATCAGCCAGACGCATCTCCGAGCTCTCAGCTCTCTCTATTCGGCAGGACCTTTGTCTCTTCCATCCGGACAGAGTGGTCCTCTGTCTAGACCCTTCCTTCCTTCCCAAGGTCAATTCCTTATTTCACCGCTCCCAGGAAATCGTTCTCCCGTCCTTCTGTGCCCACCCACGCCATCCTAGAGAGCGTCAGTGGCATACGCTGGACGTGAGGCGTGCCTTGAAAGCCTATATCAACCGTACTTCGGCTTTTCGTAAGTCAGAGGCCTTGTTTGTTGCCTTCCTTCCCCGTTCCATGGGGCTTAAGGTTTCTTCCCCTACCATTGGGAGGTGGATCAGAGCCACAATCACTAGAGCTTATACCTCAGCTGGGAAGCAGGTACCGGAGACTATCACGGCCCATTCCACCCGCAGCGCCGCCACGTCGGCTGCATGGAAGACTAGGGCTTCCCTTGAGGAAGTGTGTAGGGCAGCTACTTGGGTTTCCCCTACTCAGTTCATACGCCACTATAAAATTGATTCTTACGCTTCTACAGAGGCGGCCTTCGGCAGGCGAGTGCTTCAACAGGTTGCTGTGCCTCTGTCCTAGTAAACACTGGGGAGGAGTGGTTGCTTAGTTGCCCTCCCTCGGGACTCGTAGCTTGGGTATGTCCCTCACTGAATGGTGGCTTCAACCTCCAATGGAGAATGGGCGTTTACTTACCTTGATACGCCCGTTCTCGTTGGTTGAAGCCACTATTCAGGCCCTCCCTTAAGTTCTCTGGTTCTTCTGGACTTCGTTCTATACTGTTCTTGCACCTTACTTGTTGTTTTTTCATTAATAAATCTGGGTTTTGTTACTTACTGCCGCAGTCTGAGGTGTGATTTACTTTCCTATTGACGCAGTGTATTGTATGGTTCGGTTAACACTGCTTTTCTCCACGTCGAGTCTGTCTTTCAGCTTCGTCTAAACTGGGCCAATATCCAAGGAGGAGGAGGACAGAGGCTCAGTTTTGATTGACAGACTCAGCCCTTGATGTGATTGGCTGTGGACAACCCTCACTGAATGGTGGCTTCAACCAACGAGAACGGGCGTATCAAGGTAAGTAAACGCCCATTCCCTCCCCCCCCACGCATGTGCACAACACCCCCCCCATGCTGCCCCCTGCGCATGCGCACACACCCCCACCCCCGCACAAAGGCTTACCGGAGCCTGGAACGACGAAACCGGCAAACCAGAAGTGCGAAAAAACGCACTTCCGGTTTGCCGGTATGCTGTTTTTTGCACTCCGGAGGGTTCAGGGAAGCTCCCTGAAGCTCCGGAATGCAAAAAACTACAAAACGGACAAACCGGAAGTGCGAAAAAGTGCACTTCCGGTTTGTCCATTTTGTAGTTTTTTGCATTCCGGAGCTTCAGGGAGCTTCCCTGAACCCTCCGGAGTGCAAAAAACAGCACACCAGCAAACCGGAAGTGCGTTTTTTCGCACTTCCGGTTTGCCGGTGGGAACCCTCGCGTGCCGGCTTCTATGGCTCCGCGTGCCACCTCTGGCACGCGTGCCATAGGTTCGCCACCACTGCACTAAAGCATAGATCATTCGGGTGTTTTTAACTGGCAATATGCAGAAACAATTGACCAAGTAAATGGCAGAATGGCCAGAGAAGGTGCCATCAAGGGAACAATGAAACCAGACACAATTTATCACCAAGCACAAAATATAAATGTTCACAACAAACTGAGAAAGTGGACCAATCAAAAGAGAATAGCACCAAATTCAATCACTGATCAATGGATACTTCCCAAGAAGTACCCAATCGCCAACCAACTCCCCCAAAATTCAGATCCTCACAAATGGTAAATATGGCAAGAACTCACTTATGGATCACTGCGCTTCTGAAACACATAGCAAAATGTCTGCAACACTTGGGACATACACTTCTGTGCAGATTTTCCTGAGCCCAGAGAATCCCAAAGAAAGTATGTAAAAACAAAACTGAATTTGAGACTTACGAATTATGCCTAATTTTAGCTGACACAGTACAGTCTTTAGAATGTGACCAAGACCCTATAAATAGAAGTAGTGCCACTATGTAATGTTTGAGTTACAGTGAATCATCCTGTTGGAATATAATTACATATTGCATTTATCAAAGCATTTTTCCTTCATCCTAAAAGTTCAAATGAAAGATTTTGCTGTTACAATACGATTTTTGTATTCACACACACTAGTAAACCAGGTTTAACCATAGTTTGATAAACAGGCCATTATGATTTGGCTTGCCTAGCACCATATTATATGAAGCAAAAATCAAACCTATATCATTAAATCTTAGTATGATGCATAAATAATCTAGCTCTGGTCTAATCTAAATGATCAATTTAATCCAAAATGTGGTAAATCAATATAATTTTTTCCTTCCTTGCAAAACAAACTTTGAATTGATTCAATTCAATTTTCCAACTCAATTAGGAAAAAAAATCAAGCATCAGATTCAATTCATACATCTTGCTATTATTTCCATTTGGTAAATTGATTCCATTCAGTTATTTGGTTTGATTTTTTTTTCTAGACACTCAGCTTTTGGCTTGTTCATAAGCTTTTTCATACAGTACAGAAAAAGTCACTGAAAGATGAAAGCTGTACATAAAAAAATTAAATATAAACATAAGAATTTGGCTCTTAATCCTATGCATATTCTTCAAGGTTATGCACCATTGAACAATTAAATTTACTTCTGAATAAAACAGCACTACTTAGAAAGGTATGGCCAAAAATAACCAATGTTCCCTAACTCCACTTTTATTTAGATTAAAACCTGTCTCTTTATAGATAGGAACAAGAGTTTAACCTCAGGTTTTCAGTGTATATATCTTTAAGAAGATTTTTGAAATATCTAAAATCTAAAAGGTCAACATGGTCATTTATACAAAGCATGAACTCAACCGTGCATCGTTCCTGTTTCATATACATACATTCAATCAAATTTATTTACTAGGAACTTCAGCAAACATGTAGGCTAGATGAATAATGTTCCTAACAATCTGAATACAGCTGTACGCAATAGGTGTAAAACATTCCACAGAATGAAATTCTTCAGTATTTTTCTTGCTGTATTCAGGATGCTTATCCAACTAATCATTGCAGTTTCAAAAGTTGCAATTGTTTACCAAACTGCTTAATGTTAAATGTGACTTAGATTTTAGCAGGCTAGTAGAGATTTGTACTGTGAGTTTTAATACACAGAAATTAAGGAATTAAATAACATTTGATGAAAACAATACCATAGAAGTTGGGGAAATCAGATTACATGGTTAACTTGGAAATTATTTATCTTCATTAATAGAATAACTTCCCTGGCAATAGTATTATTTCCAGGTAAATTCTAAGCGCTGTTTATGGCTTGCATTATACAGATATGGTTAGGGATGATTTCCTGAAAAATTCTTCCATAGGAGCCTGCCCAATTTTAATATCCTTGGGGAAAGTCCTGCTTTGAAAGGC
Source organism: Diadophis punctatus similis (assembly GCA_023053685.1). Lineage (NCBI taxonomy): Eukaryota > Metazoa > Chordata > Lepidosauria > Squamata > Dipsadidae > Diadophis > Diadophis punctatus. Next base: position 38,010,078 of record JALIGW010000002.1, on the reverse strand, counting down.
AGGGAAAAGGGTGGGAATTTTAAATAGACTAAGGAATAAGGGAATTTAAAAAAACCCGCTCCCTTCAATCTTCCTAGACACAAGAACAGTTTTTCCCCCGAACGCCATCACTCTGCTAAACAAATAATTCCCTCACCACTGTCAACCTATTCACTAAGGCTGCATTACTATTACTATTAGTCTTCTCATGGTTCTTATCACCCATCTCCTCCCACTTATGACTGTATGACTGTAACTTGTTGCTTGTATCCTTACAATTTATATTAATATTGATTGTTTCCTGATTGCTTATTTGTACCCTATGACAATCATTAAGTGTTGTACCTCATGACTCTTGACAAATGTATCTTTTTTTTATGTACACTGAGAGCATATGCACCAAAGACAAATTCCTTGTGTGTCCAATCACACTTGGCCAATAAAGAATTCTATTCTATTGAAAGCCACAACCACCAGAAGCCCATTTCTGGGGAATCGAATAGCTTGGAGCCTCTGGAACTACTGGGCTACTTTCAGATATTCTTTTGTCACAGACAAGAATATTTCTATCTGGGCAAATTTCAGGTAGTCCTCAATTTACAACAGTTCATTTAGTGACCTTTCAAAATTACAACGGCACTGAATAAAGTGACTTACTGACCAGTTTTTCTTTGCATTTTTTCACAGTTTCAGAGTTTTTCACAGTTACCACCTTTGCAGAATCCCCATGGTCATGTGATCAGAATTAAGCTGTTTGGCAACTGGTTCATATTTACAATGGTTGCTATGTCCTGGGATCATGCGATCACCATTTGCAATCTCCTGACAAGCAAAGTCAATGGGGAAACCAGATTCACGTAACAATCGGCTTACAAATTTAACAACTGCAGTGATTCACTTAACCATGTCGTAAAATGGGGCAAAACTCACTTAGCAAAGGTCTCACTTAACAACAGAATTGTTGGGCTCAATTGTGGTAAGTTGAGGACTACCTGTAATTTGTAAGTGTGGGCCTTTTTACATTTTATAAGTCTACTTTTATTTGTTTGTTACTCTTCTTGGCGGCTTCAAGTGCTGTTCTCTACAAAAGCAGTGAAATGTAAATGAAAGAAACAATGTTGATCTACCAACAGCTACTCTTTTCAGATTCATCATGATACTAAAGTAATTTCTTTTTTTTAAAGTTTTTTATTATTATTTTTTCCACAATCTCCATATACACATCCATGCATATACCATAAGTCATATCAAAACATACATAATTATACATTTCTGTCCAGTATATCATAAATCAATATCCTAGTTTTACACCTATTTATACTACTATTTATCAGTCTGTTTTTCCTTCATTTCATAGCACTCCCCTCCCTCTATCTCCCTCTCCTCCTACCTTCTTTCTCCTTCTCTCCCCCTTCCTACTTCCCTCCTCCCCTTCTCCCCTCTCTTCCCTTTCTACTTCCTCTTTCTCCCTCTTAATCTTTCCCTGAGTGATTCTAATCATAGTTCACTGATAATATATACTCCTACATCATTTAATTACCGGTGCCCCTTCTAGACTCATATACTTTCTATATCATATCTATACATATCACTTCTTTTTTCTAGGTATATACTGCTCTTCTAAAGCTGCCTCCTCTACAACCTATTTTTGTCACCTGGGTCTATCACATTTTATTCTCCATTTTCTTCCAATTTAATCAGTCCAACTTAACTTCTATACATATTCATTTTCTATCCAATCATAAAATTTCACCCATACATTATAATATTCTGAATCTTCCTTGTCTTTAATTTTCATTGTCAGTTCTATTCATCTCCGCGCAATCAAAAATTTTCTTGATTACCTCTCCTTCAAAGTAATTTCATGATGAAATTTGGAGGCAAACCCCATCACGAAGAAAACTTCAGAGTGGTGCCAAAATGTTTGAAGATGTCAGGAAATAAAGGAAGGTATTTAAATCAAGTCCATGGAGTTGACAGAGGCAAGTCTTAGTCCACCGTTGTGGGAGGAGTTTGGGCCTGTTTCTCCTGAGGATGTGGACAGAGCCATGGGGGCAATGGGGGCCTCCACCTGTTTATTGGACCCGTGCCCCTCCTGGCTGGTTTCGGCCAGCAGGGAGGTGACACGCGGCTGGATCCGGGCAGTGGTCATCACTTCTTTGGAGGAGGGATCCGTACCGCAGTCATTAAAAGCTGCGGTGGTGAGACCCCTCCTGAAGAAGCCTTCCCTGGATCCAGCCGATTTGAAGAACTATCGTCCGGTCTCCAACTTGCCTTTTTTAGGGAAAGTTGTGGAGAAGGTGGTGGCCACTCAGCTTCTGCGGCTTCTGGATGAAACAGATCATCTAGATTCCTATCAGTCAGGTTTCAGGCGCGGCTACAGTACAGAAACTGCCTTGGTCGCTCTGATGGATGATCTCTGGCGGGCCCGGGATGGGGGAAATTCCTCCATCCTGGTGCTACTTGACCTCTCAGTGGCTTTCGATACCATCGACCATGGTATCCTTCTGCATCGTCTCGGCGAGTTGGGAGTGGGAGGCACCGTTTTACGGTGGTTCTTCTCTTATCTCGCCGATAGGATGCAGTCGGTGTTGGCAGGAGGGCAGAGATCCACCCCTAGGCCCCTGTTATGTGGGGTGCCTCAGGGGTTGGTTCTCTCGCCCATCCTGTTTAACATTTACATGAAACCGCTGGGGGAGATCATCCGCAGACATGGGGTGTGTTTCCACCAGTACGCTGACGACACCCAGCTGTACATCACCACCCCGTCTGACTTCAGTGTGGCAGCCGATGTAATGTGCCGATGCCTGGACGACGTTAGGATCTGGATGGGGAGGAACAGACTCAGACTCAACCCCGACAAGACTGAGTGGCTTTGGATATTGCCTCCTAAGGATTATGACAACTATCCCTCCTTGGTTCTCGAGGGAGCGAAACTGACTCCCTCGGATCAGGTCCGCAACTTGGGGGTCCTCCTAGACCCACAGCTAAAATTGGAACACCATCTCACTGCTGTGGCTAGGGGGGCCTTTGCACAGGTTCGCCTGGTGCACCAGTTGCGGCCATACTTGGAGAAGGAGGCTCTACTCACAGTCACTCATGCCCTTGTCACCTCCCGTTTGGACTACTGCAACGCGCTCTACATGGGGCTACCCTTGAAGAGTATCCGGAGACTCCAGTTGGTGCAAAATGCGGCTGCGCGTGCTGTGGTGGGTGTGCCAAGGTACACCCACGTGACACCTATACTCCACCAGCTGCATTGGTTGCCCATTAGTCTCCGGGTCCAATTCAAGGTGTTGATCATCATCTTTAAAGCCCTTCATGGCTTAGGACCAGGTTATCTCCGGGACCACATTCTGCCTCATACTTCCCTCCGACCGGTTAGGGCCCACATAGTTGGCCTCCTCCAGCTCCCGTCAGCCAAGCAATGCCGGCTGGCGGGTCCTAGGGGGAGAGCCTTCTCTGTGGCCGGCCCCGCGCTCTGGAACCAACTCCCTCCAGAGACCCGAACCATCCCCACCCTGCTGGCCTTCCGAAAAGCCGTTAAGACATGGCTCTTCCTGCAGGCAGGGGGTAGAGCTTAACCCCATCTGCACTCTCCCCCGGGTATGTCTGGTGATTGAATGGTTCTTTTATATTGTAATTTTTAATTTTTATATTTTGATTTTAATTGAATTTATTGGTTTTCTTGTATTTTTCCTGTGTTGTAAGCCGCCCTGAGTCCCTTGGGAGTGGGGCGGCATATAAGAAACCATAAATAAATAAATAAATAAATAAATAAATAAATAATAAATAAATAAATAAATAAATAAATAAATAAATAAATAAATAAATAAATAAATAAATAAATCCAGGCAAAGCATGTTGTCATTTAAAACAACAGCATTGCCAATAGCCTAAGCAAATCTGTTTGCATTTTACCACTGTTTGAATACGTGAAATTCTACATACCTTGTCAATGTCTTTAATTTTTCACCTTTGTTATTAACGTTATGAGTTTGGATTCTTACTTAAGTTAACAAAAATCCAAACTCTGGCTCTGTCAATCTCAGGATGAGGAGAGGAAATGCTTTTCTCATGATTAGCTTCTCCAGCCAGCCAGTAGGTGGGTGTGTTTCACAGAAGAAAGCGGTAGTCAGCCTCCTTCTCTTCCCTAATTAGCTCAGCCAACAACAAAGATAAGTGAGCCAGGGAGGGAGACCCCCTGAAGGGTCTTTCAAATCTGGCCAATGTCTGATTGGCAGATGTTGAAAGGGATTCGTTGGTAATCCAGTTCCATCAATGAGCTGCATAAATTCAAGACAGGACTGGAAGAATTCCGGCATGTGGACACTTGGCAGGGGCAGTCTGGTAAAAGGCAGCTCAAGATGGACAGAACTTTGGAATCTCTACAACACATCATTTCTCAGGTCTTGCCTCACAGAGACCCTACACTAGCATTTAAAGACTGTAAGTACCAAAGTTTCTGCACTATTGGGAGGATATTTGCTGAAAACTGTAGGACAGAGACATTGCAAAGATGTCCGTAATGTTTTATGCACAGATTCAATATTGAGAAAGACTAAGAGACTGTGTATGGTATTTTGCTTTCTACCGGTAGCATATTTGACTTAATATTAATTAACTTGTTTTACTGTCTTAGAATTCAGGGGGGAAAAAGCAACTGATGTACGGTTTATTATATTGGGAGTTACCTTTGTCTCTAGGTAGTTTGAATGTGTCATATAAAAGGCTTATTGCAAAATATTAAGACTTCAATTTACATTGTGATCTTTATATGAGATCATATATAGTTTTGTGTGTATGTGCTATTTTAATACATTTAATACAATACAGAATCTCAGTGAAACATGATTTTAGTGTATGTACTCATGGAGACACACAATTACTGCATAGAGCGTTTAGTTTCACTGTAGGAAATTCTAAATTGGTGTTACAATTTGTTCTGTGTTTATTTTTCCCATTAACGTTTGTACTATAATAAATTTAGCTCTAAAAATGCTAGATATCAATATATAAAAGCTTTCTTTCTTCAATGTAATCTGATCTTGCTAGTTTTGAATCATGCTTCTAAATATTCAAAGATGAACTCTCTTTTTTTAAAGACTATGTATTTTACATCTGAAAGAGGATCGGGATCCTGGAATCCTGCGTTCAGAAAAGTAAAATTCTTGAATGCTACAGAAAATCAGTTTGCAAAATTTCTTAGGTTTATTTAAGAATGTTACATCAACTTCTTTGATATTATTTTTTGTTTACTGTGAGTATGAGGTAGAAAGACAATGGAGAGAGAAAGGAGGAGGCAGAGGAGCAAGTCAGTTTTATCCTAAGTTTCACATATTTTTTTTCAGAATAGCATTTTTAAAAATAGCTAATCATGAAATATGTTACAAAACATTAAGGATATGCTTAACTCTTATGTTAAACGACACTGCACAGAATGATTCTTTCTAAATTGAATGGGATTAATGCTTGAAATAAGCAGCTGGCAATGAACAGTTATGTATTTGTTACTGCATACATAGTTTGTCAGAAATCAACAGTTATATAAACAAACATGAACAGAACTTCCTTAGCCCACCCAGAATTAAAACTCCCTCCTGTTGCAACCATCCTACATTCAACTGAGGGGGTTTTTTTTTACTCTGAAACCTTGTATGAGCAGATGCATCTTATAAGCAAGAAACATTTGGTGTAGAAAAGATGGGAAGCTTTCTTTCCCCTTCTTTGTGGTGAATTCCTGAAAATCATCAGGCAAGGTTTTGATTGAAAGTATATTTACTGGCCTCTCAGATGGTTACTGTGACCACCCATAGATTATAGGGTGAGAAAATGGCTATAATAAAGCAGAAAAAGCACATGTCAAACAAGATGGGTTTAAAATGTCATTTTAATGGAATCTTACCACAAAAGTGGAGCCAACCAACAAAAAGAGTACTTTAGCAATCTTCGCACTCTTTAATTATTTCACTACTTCTTATTTGCTGTGAAAACTGATTGCTCGAAATCACTTCTAAAGTAGAAAGTATCCTTTAGTAAAGCAGAGGGATTGGAAATCTGGTAATCATATTTCAATATAAGTGGCAAATGTCCTAATCTTGAAAATGTGGAATCCAGTTATAAGTTCTACAGAGTACTGTAGAAGTACTCAGAGCACTCTACAGGGTACTGAGAAGTAATGGGTCTTCGTCAAACTATTTCTTAGTTCTCCAGATGTACCTCAAATTTTCAGTCATGTTATGTTATGAATCTTTAAAGCATGCTCTTGGTTTGGTAACTATATTTACCAATTCTTTGGTAACTATATTTACCAATTCTTTGGTAACTATATTTACCAAGGGCAGATCTACATTTTGTACCCCACCATTTTGACAACAATGAAGTGAACATCAACACTGTATGTTAATTTAGAACATGTTTTGTGAGTTCTACAAATATTGCAGTTGTCATTTTTTTTATTTATTGTCTTTTAATGACCCCCGTAATCCCTTGCATCAGGGTGGAGTTGAGGCAACTGAATGGAGCTGCGTGTTTACTGGCCGGATGCCCTTCCTGTCGCCAATGCAGAATTTGCTGCAGATATTTTCTCATTGTGCCCAGAGAGAGAAATATCTGAGCAGATATATACACTGTATTTTTCAGAGTATAAGATGCACCTTCCCCCCCCTAAAAGTGGGTGAAAATTTAGGTGCGTCTTAAAGACTGAATATGGGTGTTTTTTGCCTCCCGAACCCGCCGCACGTCGCGTTTTTGCCCTCCCCGGCCCCCAGAAGCACTTTGCAGGCCAAAAGTGGGTGCATTTTTGGCAAAAATGGACCAGGCAGAGCACTACAGAGTGCTTCTGGGAGCCTGAGAGGGTGAAAATGCGACACACAGAGGGCTTGGGAGCCCAAAAATGGGCCCTTTTTTTGGCAAAAATGGGATGTGAGGAGCACTGCAGAGTGCTTCTGGGGGCCGGGGAGGAGTACCTTCACTTACCTTCGCTACCAGTTTGGAACTGTAAATGCACACACGCTTGCTTTGCTCGCGCATGGCCCTTCTGTGCATGCGCAGATCATCCGTGATGACATCCGGGTGGGTGGGCGGAGCCTCCCGCCGCCACCACTACCAGTTCACCCAACCCAGGGTGAACCGGTAGCAACCCACCACTGCCGGGGAGCAGTGGTGGGTTCCTACCGGTGCTGTCCAGTGCGCCGTTCCAGTAGGGGCCCACTGATCGTGCAATGTTGGTGCGACGGCTCCGGTGCTTTCTTTGCCAGTCTGTGTGTGCTGCCAATTTTTTTTTAATTTTTCATGGTTTTTGGCTCTCTGCACATGCGCGGAAGTAAAATTGTCCTTCTGCGCATGCACAGAGAGCCGAAATTGCACAAGAGGACGTGCGCACACATAGCGAGCGCATGTGCGTACAACATCGCAATGCACACCGATAGGAGAAGGTAAGAGGAACCCGCCCCTGCTGGGGAGGGCGAAAACACAACGCGGGGAGGCCAAAAACTATTTTTTGTTGTTTTCCTCCTGTAAATTTAGGTGTCTTATAGTCCGGTGCGTCTTATAGTCCGAAAAATATGGTATATATACAGTATATTAAAAAGTGGTACTATCACTTTTATTTATGGGATATCACCAGTGGAAGAATTTGCTAGTTATATTATGAAAAAAATCAAGATGGAAAAATTAATTTGGCAAAGATTACTTTGGTGGAAATGTCCAACTCTGTTATTCTGTTAAAGGTTTCTTGCTATAAATATTGGTACTATAGAGACACCTACAGTATGTAGGACAAAAAGTATTTCTGCCATTGTTCTGTGTGTAATCAGTTAGATAACACCTGAATAAGAGTTATAGCTTAGTGTGGTGTATGCATCCAGGTAGCATCATTTAAATGTGTGAAAACTGTCTTTTTCAACTTGGAATTTTAGGCATAGTGATCTCAGAATCCATCATCTAACCTGGATGTTGACATACTAGATGAAAAATCTAGGAATTATCCTAATACAACAGGAGGACAACTAGCTGGGGAAACAGCCTATGTCTTATGGGAGTGTTGTTAATTTGTCTAAAAATACCAGAGCCAAGTTACCAGTCAGTATGCCTCCATTCATATTCTAATATGGCCCTGAACTAGATTGACTAATTACTGGTAATCCTCAATTTATCTGTCACTTAGTAACTGTTCAAAGTTATGACAGATCCCTCCAAAAGGTGTTTATGACTGGGTTCTGAAGTTTCAACAGCTGCCCCCGATGGGCATATGGCTGCATTACAGGTGTTCAGCAACACAGCTGTTTATAGCATCCTATGTTCACATGATCACGATTTACAACATTTTTCGATGAAAACTGACATTTGCTTCCAATTTTCAGCAAAAATGCCCCATAGCAAACAAGCGCTTTGCTTAATGACAATGGGTTCACTTAACAACCATGATGATTCACTTAATGACCACAGCAAAAAAGGCAGTAAATTCTGGTTGGTCATGTGATGACCCACTTTAGGACCATCACAACTTATAATGGGCAGGTTCCATTATGGTCGTAAGTCAAAGACCATCTGTAATCAATCAACAGCTGTTTCAAATTGAAAATAAATAGGAAGCCATGTGCTTTTTCTCTTCTCTTCTTTACAGTGATCTTTCATGAATCTGTGTGGATGATTGAGTTGATGGAAAAGATATTTGTAGGCAGGCAGACAAAGACATCTAGATGGTTGCCAGGATCCTAAATGTTGCTCGCCTGTATAGTAGAAGAAAAACATTATCGTCTCTTTTTGTTTCCCACACCAGAACAATTTTGAATTCAACCCATCATGGAAATGTCTATGAAGAGTCTCAGTCATCCAGGTCATGGTTGTCCCAAAGGTGCTTTTCAAAAGGCAACTGAACTTCCTTTGTTTTTTTTCTTGAAGAGTTTTCATTTATCATCCAAGAAGCTTATTCAGTTCTGACTGAATGGTGGAGGATGGAAGGATTTATATTCCTTGCAGTTATCTGGTCGTTAGCACTCTTTCTGAGAGTCATTGAGGCCACTTTGAGATTTATCTGTGCCCTCCCGGTCACCTCAATAGTGCAAATAAGTGTGGAACCTTCTTGGAACTGCTGAAAGGACTGTGTTGTAAAGAGGAAATAGGTAGTGTCGTATCCCTCCCCCTCTGTTGAGAGAGGCCTGTTCAATCTTAATTCAGGGGTGGCCAAACTATGGTTCTTTGAGGACCTGTGGACTTCAAATCCCAGAATTCCTGAGCTAGCCATGCAGCTAGCCATGCATGCATGGCTGGCTCAGGAATTCTGGGAGTTGAAGTCCACAGGTCCTCAAAGAACCATAGTTTGGCCACCCCTGGTGTAGATGGTCTCTTTGACTCCTCTTTCAAACTAGTGGTCCTTTCTGTCCACATTTCTCGCTTCTCTGGGTTGACTCTGCACACTTCTAGAAATCAGAGAGTTTCCCTGAGGGTATCACCACTGAAAGAATCACACTACTACTTAGGACTCGAGCTTTCTTGATGATAGTGTCCCCACCTTTGAGACACCCTACTATTTCAAATCATCTCATCTTTATCAAGCTTTCCAAAGAGTTGTAAATCATAGTACTCTAGGTGGACATTTTTGGAATAAATGAAGACTCTAAGGACATTGTTGTTTTGTTTTGTAATTGATACTATTTAATTGGCTCTATTATTATGAAGAATGTACTTTACTGGACATATGCTCAGCATGAGTGAGCAATATCTAACAAACACCACATTCCATTGTATACCACCAGGTGGTCAAAGCAAAAGAGAAAGGCCAAACAAAACCAGGTGCCAATCATTTCAGGAAGACCTGAAAAACATCAATCTTACATGGAAGGCTGTGGACCAGTGGTGGGTTCCTACCGGTGCGGTCGACTCTATAGCACCAGTAGCTGCGGGCTGGTGACATCACCAAGAGGTTACCGAACCGGTGCAGTGGTTGCCGGTTCCTAGGAGCCGCTATCTTTTTTTCAGAATTTCTGGGCGATTTTTTTGCTTCTGCGCTTGCGCGGAAGCAAAATCGCACCAAAATCTTGTGAGGGGATGCATGCACAAGTGAGATTTTGGCATGCATGGAAGCAAAAAATCACCGAAATCGCACACACGCATGCGTCCCTTCACAAGATTTCCCCTCGCGTACCCTTGCATGCGCGTCCCCTCATGTCCCCTCGCTTGCACGTCCTCTCGCATGTGCGGAAGCAAAATTGTGCAAGGCGCGTGAGCGTGTAGTAAGCGCGCGTGCACACAAAGCGTGGTGATGCACATGCAGTGCACCGGTAGCAAGGTAAGAGAGCAACCTACCCCTGCTGTGGACACTGTAGCTATGGATTGAGACTTGTAGAGTATGCTTATAGCCCAATAGGCTTAGCACAGGACATAAAAGACAAATTATTATTATTTTAATCGTATTCATTTCAGTTTGCTGTAAGCCAATGAAAACCTTTTGATGGTGATTGGCATATGCATCAAAGTAAATAAACTGTTTTGCTTTTGTTGTTATTCCTGTATCTATATAGCTATTTCAGCATGCATTTTTCTCTTCATATACATTTAATGTGTGTGTGCAGAACTGAGAACACCTTTTGGAGCTTCAGTGTGAGGTATCTGTTAAATTATAGCCCCTAATGGGAGGCAGCTGCCAGAAGGGGAACATTAAAGTTATGTATGTTTAAATTACCTAATTTTACTGATTACGTGCTGCAGATTGATTGAGGAAATGGGAGGCAATTTTAGTAGCCTTGCATTAAAGAATTTTCCTTTAAAAAAGAGGGTGAGGGGACCTTGAATATATACTAAACTCCAAAGGACTGTTATTTTTCCTAATCAATAGTCAAACAGTTATTTAATATTAATCTGACAAGTTAAATAAAACAACCTTTCTCTTGAAAAGTCTTTTTACAATTGACTTAGCAGGAAATATATACTGCTTGTCTTCTTTATAAATGGTTTACTTGTGACCATGAAAGCGTCTCAGGGTTGTCTCAGTACCAGACACAGCTAGGAAGGTTGCAATAGGCCTCTGCTCTAACATTCCTCCATCAGTTCTAACAATTTATTCCTTGGCTTTGGGTGGTTTCCTTCACTTCTGTGTGGTCTCTTTATTGCAAGTTAAACCTGAGACTATTATCTTCTTTGCCTCTTTGATGCTTTATGTATCCAGTGCAAGTCTCCCTTATTTTTGCTGATTTCCAAGGGGCCCGCTTCCACTTGATTGGTAAGGGCACTGACCTAGGAATAAACCTCCACTGAAAGCAATTTTAACTAAAATTCCATGTACCTTTGAGATGTTGCATGCAAGTCTATAAAGGACAGAGTCACATAAGACAGTCAGCCTGTTACTTCAACAATCTATTATCCAAACAAGAGGCAGGTGGAAACTGTCCTTTCAACCCAGAAGATACTGGCTTCTCTGAGTTATATTCCATGGACAGTAGAAAGAGATGTAGGAATCTGAATCCTGACTTTGCTATAAATAGATTTTGTATTTAATACATAGCAGTTGCTGGGATTATTTCATAATAGCTCCATTAGCTGTTTTATAATAAATCTAATCAGAAGTTCTTGTATTCTGTACATCTTGTTCCCAGTTCATCTTATCAAGAAATGTAATAATCTCACAGGAAATGATCAGGACTTGTTCTCTCTAAATCCAGAGTGCAAGAAATGAAATTCTGTAATGGATTTAAGTTTGTTAATTTATTCATGACAGAAGCATCACAATTAAAATAAGACAAACAATATGACAAAATGTAAAACATAAAATACTCTACAAGAATAAAATATGTACAAATTAAACAGATCTTGCCCCAAAACTAGCAACATTAATTGGGTTCTGTCAATTAATTGGGTTCTGTAAATCCATTCTGAGGAATGGATTCAAGTGATAGGAAATGAATACAGATTCCAACTGAATATTAGGATCCCCCCCCCCCAAAAGTAAGAATAGTTCATCAGTGAAACCAGTTTTCCAGAAAGATGATAGCCTACCTTTCTCTGGAGATGTTCAAATACAGGCTAGACAGCCATTAACTATGTTTTACTCTGGATTCATGCACTGAACAGTAGGTTGGCCTCAATGACATACTAGGCTTCTTCCAATTCTATTCTTATGAAATCAGGAGCATTGAAATAATTATTGAAGTTCTACTTTAACTAATCAGCTTTCCTACTTGGAATGAAAAATGCCGGTCTATGTGAATACTTCAAATACTGAATCGTATTTGGGGATATCTCCACTTGTAAGACATAAAGCAGAGTTCCCAATCCTTAGGACTTTAAGATGTGTGGACTTCAACTACCAAAATTCCCCCTGGCTGAGGAATTCTGGGGATTGAAGTCCACGCATGTTCAAATTGTCAGGACTGGGAGCCCCTGCCTAGACAACTGCTTTCTAGCTACAGGTTGCTCAGTTCAACAGTGGCATAACTGTTGTTTTGCCTTTAGTATAGTGAAAAGACATTTTGTAGGCAATGAATTGTGACTAAAACATTCACTCCTATATTTTGATAGTGAACGTCGTGGCAATGCTTCAGGAATTCTGGGAGAACAAACAGAAACAGAAAGGTGTATTTTCCAGTGAAGGCACTGTGGTATATGAGTCACTAAACTTGCCTGGGCCTCCGTTTGTAAGTTATGTCACCCTGCCTGGAGGAAGCTGTTTTGGTAACTTTCAGGTAAGAATGTATAAGGTAGTATATTTAATGACAAAGTATGAAATATGGAAGAAATCTTATTTATCATATCCTGAGCTCATCAGAATTATGTCAATATCACGGGCGCCAAAGGCCAATACAGTTGTGAGGCAATGTGGGAAAAAGATCAAATGACCTGGTGAAACCTATATCGAATTTCCCTCCCATTGGCAGCCCAGACCTTTTCCGCATTTGTTCCTCAAGGTCTCCCTATCTTCTGGAACAAATGCCCAGGACCAGGAGACTTCAGAACGGTGGAAGAATCAATGATATAACTGCTTCCCTTGCCCATTTTGGTCTGTGGGATTCCTCAACTGGCTTAGAACCTCCTGGGATTGGAGGATCCTTTCATTTACAAAACGTTCATTGATACATCTAACAAAAGTAGCAACATGTGGAGGCCAGTTGCTAGATAGCTTTTTCAAAAGGAGCATTGGCAGATAACAATCACCAACTAGATCCTTTAAATCCAAATATAATATTTGTCTCAATGTCATATAGCAGGCCTTCACCTTCTTATCCTTTTCATGTAGACATCTGAGTTTTTAAAAAATTCTTAGAGTACAGTGTACAGTCTTTATATTATCTAGAGTAGTGTTTCTCAACCTTGGCAGTTTGAAGATGTGTGGACTTCAACTCCCAGAATTCCCCAGCCAGCAACGCTGGGAGTTGAAGTCCACACATCTTCAAACTGCCAAGGTTGAGAAACACTGATCTAGAGTATTGGATTATTAGATCTAATACCTAATATTAGATCAGGTCAAGCTCACAAAGCAGTCAAGAGTATATCAAATGTGAACAAAGCAAACATGAAAGATATTCAAGTATTATCATTTAAGCTTTCAGCTTCAGTCCCTCTATATTCTCTCCCTTCACCCCAATGTCAAGCCACCAGCAGTTCAAATATTATATAATTCTATGTTGTTTCCAAATGATGAACATGTAATGTTCAAAAAACAGCAATCAGAAAGGTGCCTTCCATTTTAAGAATATGTGTCTAAAGGAAATCTATATACCACTAATAATATTCTTATGCCTGTAACTTTTAACTGGGTAAAATATTGCATTATAGGGTAACCATTTTTGACCTAAGGGGCCTCAAATAAACTAACTTACAGAATGTGTTCAAAATCTGGATCCCATGACTCCTATGGAATTGAAATTTGACAAATTTTATAAAACATTTCATATATAAAATTATGCATATTATGACATTAAAATTATCATAAAACAGTTCATGACATAATGCAAAATATCATAAAACATTTCCTGCACTGATGTTTGACTGCTATATGGGCTGTTTTCAAAAACATGTACCTCTCTGAATGTATCCCAATTTTTCCAGTGAAAAATTTCCAGTCTTCTACATTAGAAGTTCTGTCATTCTTGAAGGTATTGAAGAATCTGCTAAGGAAACATCTCTGAAAGGATTACCCAATGAGTCGGGGGATGTCTAGCACACATTATAATAACAACCGAAAGTTACTCTTTGTTGAAAAGAGTATTGTATTAACAATTCTTCTACCTTGATGCAAACAGGATTGAATTATTTCTCTGAATTTGGAATAGTTGCTGTGTTTTTAGCTACCAGGGATTTGCATCTAATGAGAGAAAAATAACAGGAAGTTTGTCACTAGTTTGCCTTTAAAGTTTTTCATAAAAACTGTGCAATTACTACCTGTTATGCCATCATCACTGTATAATATTTCACTCTGCTTTGCTAACATTTGCAACTGTGTCAGTACTCCTTCTATTAGTCTCATCACCTAAACTAATGTTTCCTAAATGCATTACGAAGGAGCTGATGATACACTTTGGATGCTGTTAGTTGACATGGAACATCCATTCTGTTTAGCCTTCTTTATAGATAGATATGATTCATTATCGAGTCTAACAGTGGAAAGCTTGAAAGGGTAATTAGACTGATTAGACAGGATAAGCCTGATGTAGTTTTTAGACGGGCGCCTCTACTTTTTTATTTTAATAGATTGTTTCAGGAACAAAGTAAAGGGAAAAAAATATCCTAATTGCAAGACCAATTTCCAAAAGTGGGAAGCAATAACACTGATTAATGGGTTGGCTTTTAACGCAACCCAGTGCACAAACCACCTTTCTCCTTTTCTACCTATGAAAAACTCTCAGCAATAACAGGCAGAACATTCCACTGACTAGGGATCAAAGTAAGAGCTTGAGGATATTTTTGGGGGGTGCATCTGAACTACCTTGCCAAGACTTGCAAAACCCTCTACATTGATGTTAGCTAATAAAATATGGGATTTGAACATTAAATTTATCATCTTTTTTTTTAGTATTTGGGTAAAAGAAAAAAGCTCACTATAGTGTTGCAGTGACTTTATTTATTTATTTATTAATGAGATTTATATACCGCCTCACAGTGCAAGCACTCTCTAAGCGGTTTACACCATTAAGCAATGTATATTTACATTGCCCCCAACAATCTGGGTCCTCATTTTACCTACCTCGGAAGGATGGAAGGCTGAGTCAACCTTGAGCCGGTGAGATTTGAACCGCTGACCTGCGGATCACAGTCAGCTAAAGTGGCCTGCAGTACTGCACTCTAACCGCTGCGCCACCTCGGCTTCACACTGAGATTGGGAAGAATGAGATAATTTTTTTTCTTAATAATTATAGTTACATTAGCTCATATCTCAGCTAGGGTGCTTTTTCTAATTAAATATCAATATTGGGTTTAAGGACTTTTTAAAAACGGAATCAATTAAAATATCTCTCATGCATATTTGAACAGTAGCTCGGAAAGGTCTGGGAGTAATGAAATTACCTGCCCTCTGCGACTATGTAAAATCCAAGAAGTTTCATGGATCCATATCATTCTTATTTTCTTGATGCCTTTTATCCCAGGCATTAGCAGAAAAAGCCACCCATGAAAATGGTACTTCATTTTCCACTTACTATACAGGAGGGGCAACCAGAGGCTTATCTGATAAGCTTTTGGCTCTCCTTTCACTGAACTCTGATGTCAACCTATTCATTATTCTAGCAGATGGTTTTGCTTTTTTACTAATAAGAATGTCACTCACAAAAGTATTTACTTCCATAAAATGAAGAAATTTAATTTATCTTTAATTATAAATAGGTTTTAAATTTTCTTTTAACATTTAGGAAATAAAGAATTCTTGTAAAAGCCCTAATCAAAATTCAACTAGTATTGACATTAAGCTAAAAGTTCCTACACTACATCATTTGTGGGCATATTTACTAGGTATCATGTATCTGCTTTAAATTCATTCTAGATGTTTATATATATATGAGGTTATATACAAAAGGTTTCTACATGTTGTATCAAGAAGTAATTAGCTAATGGAATCAGGAATCCCATCTTAAAGGTGATTTTATTGTTTTATCAATCAACCCAAAAATTACTAATTTATCAATCTCTGTGTTGCCTCAAATACAGGAGTAACTAAAGCGAAAAGCAATTTCCGCTTTAGATTAAAGCAACCTTGAAAGTAATAAAATACAAAATAGTAAATAGCCATTTATTAGGGAGAATAACCAATTCAATATAATTATAACAATTGGGAATAAACTACAAAGGAGTAAATCATTACACTAACCCTATCCTGCTGAAAGAACTAATTCAATTGGGCCAAGACTATATGAACCATGTGAAGCTATAGAGAAGACATACCTTCTAGATTCCACAGGATGACAGTTTTTTTTACAGCTGGAACTTGAAGCATGCCAACTGGTCCAGATTTTAGTGGTCAGGCAGATCCCAAAGGTTACCAATTGCTAAACCGTGTAGAGCTTTATAGGTGAGCCAACACTTCGAATTCTATTGTAATCAGAATGCCTCTCCTATCCTATTGGCGGTCATCCACAAGTATGGTCAGAGCCATCTTGGTGTTCTACTCTGACTAATGGGATTTCTTTCACCTGTTTTTCACATATTACTGAAAGTTCCTCTTTCACATTCTGTTTTTAATCCAACAATCCTCCCCGCTTTCATATTCTGTTTTTACTTACTTAGCCACTTTCAGACAGATAGCAATAGTGCTAACTAATCAGTAATGTTTTGTTTTAAGGCTTAAGCTATAAGTGGAACTGTGGTGAGTAACTTTTCATCCACACTATATGGAAAGCTATCCATATCCGTGAATGTGACACAGCTGCAGCAGACCAACAAAACACTGCAGGAAGAAGTCCCTAGAAAGTTGATCAAGAGCTCTACTTCAGAGGTCCTTGGCTAGGGACCTAAATTTATTTTAACTGGATCCAAACTTACAACAACAGCTGATAAGTATCATCATGCATGCATTTATCTTCTATATGAGCAGTACACTGAACTATAAATTCAAAGGGGAAACTTTTAGACATAAATAGGTCAGAGCAGGAATCATTGTGCAGGAAAATCTCATGAATGAACAATTAAATAGTAAATATGATCTTACTTCAAAAAAATCAAACATCTTACTCCAAAATCAATCTGACATGATTTACAATAATATAATGTATTGATGGGAAAAGCTGATTCAGAGCATATGCTGTAGTTGAGGTGCCACTGACTATAATGCAATCTGTTTCACATTTTAGCTGAAACATGATCATGATAAATAATGTTCTAAGAGAAAGTTCAGCTCTTTATTTAGATGAATTAAAGGAAACCTGAATATAAGATTCAGAGTTTGTATTACAGCTAAGAAAATGAAAAGTAGCTAATAGTTAGGTCAATTTAAATCTTAAAATGCATGTTAAAGTTAATGCAACAAAAAAAAATTTCTAGAACTTGTTAAACTTTGCATGCTTGCAATTGAAAATTGCTAGGGAGAAGTGAAAGCAATATTACAAAGAAAAGACCACATGTTTTAATAGATTGACCTAACAGCATCATGTTGGGAAGCATTGTTTTATATTTAGCACTATATATTTAGGTTTTGTGAGTAATCCGTTGAATTTTTTAAAACAATCTTGGGATTAGGCAAAGAATTATAATTTCAGGAAGATTATTCTTTCTAAATAGCAAAAGCATTTCAGTTATGCCACTGGAGCGAAAAATAACCCTTCAACAAAATCTGATATTGCCAATCTTGGAATTTTGAAAAAAAATGTAGTAGTGACTTTTACCTGTGATCTATTATACTACTAAACATAAGGCTTGGTCTCCGGACACATAGGAGCTTTGCATTCAAAGTGTGGAGGGGGGGTTGGTTCTCTAGTCTTAACTATTTGCTGAGAGAATGCTTTGCAAGACATTGATTTCTGAGAGACCAATCTTGTGGTCCATATTTTTCACAGATAGGTAGAAAATGTGTTCAGGCATTTCAAGCATTGCAAAGGGAATGGGGGATAGAATTGCCTCAGTTTTCACAAAGTGTTTCATGTGGTCTTTTAGATCCCAGCCAGAATTTACCAGCATCTGGCATATTCAAACTTCACTGTCTCAAAACATGGGGAACATCTGCAATGATATCTAAAGTTGATTGCAACTGCTAGGCACAACTTCAAAAGCTCTTGTGAAGAATAAATAGCATGAATGTTTGTTTAACAGATAGCAAAAAGTTGTACACACTACAAGATTTCATCAGTATCAGTGCTGAAGATTGATTCATAAGGCATCTTAAAGTTTGCATTTAACTAACTAACTAACTAACTAACTAACTAACTAACTAACTAACTAACTAACTAACTAACTAACTAACTAACTAACTAACTAACTAACTGTAGCTGCCCATCTCACAAATTGTGACTCTGGGAGACATACAACAAATAATGACAAATATAAAAACAGACAATATAATTTACATATTTAAACTGGTAACAACCAAATCATTCTAATTATAGTTATTGTAAGGGAGAGATAAATTGACATTCTGAAATAATACCTTTGCTGGCATGTGCTTAAGTGCTGCCTGCCATCATTTGGACTTCAGTTAATGATTCCTTCCATCATGGTGACTCACCTGCCTTCTCAACTTTCTCCTTGATCAGATTTCTTTCTATTAAAAAGAGAATTAAAACCTGCCTATTCACTCAAACTTTGTAGGTAAAGATCCTTAAATCACTCTAAGACCTAACAATATGTAGAAACTCATATACAGTATCTAGTTGTATAGTTAATACCTGATTTAAAAAACAACATTCCTCTCAGGAAAAGAGTAGAATGTAATATTTTAGTTTCTGGGAACAAGATACAAATATATAAAACAAAATTTGGCGGAGGGTAACATAATGAATCTATTAAGGAACAAAATGCAAATATTCTACATGAACAACCTTAAGGCTACTTCTGTCAGATATACCACAGGATAATTTTCTATCCCCCTTTATTTTCTTCAGATTTTTTTAAGCCTACTCTTTTCAAGAAGTGCCTGAGTTGTTATATAGCGCAATAGTTTATAACATATATACAAACTAATTGTGTCCCTTCTTTTCACTCTACTCCATTCATTTCAATATCCACCTATCTAGCACTGATAACCTAACCCTTTTCACCCCTTGAAGATTCATTCATAATTAGAAAATGAAACAGAGCTGAAGCAGTGTTTAAACTAAGTACTTTTAACTTAAAATATATTTCTACAAAACTCTGAGATATATATAATAGATCTTTTTACACAAATAAGCATTATTTATTTCTACACTAGGAAGAGCTCAGTTTTATTATTCCCAGTTTATTGTGATTTACAGAAATCTTTAATTCACTGGCCATGGACAATCATCACCTAAAATACATGAACATATGGTTTTCATCTCCCTCATTGTAGCCTTAGGTAACTTCCTGAAACCACATCCTTGACTCTTAGAAGGCATGCAATTGGGCCCCAGTCTCTACCTTCTGTTTCTATCTAGTGATATTTTGTATACCCTTCCTTTAATCTCCAAGCTAAATATAAGCTGCTGTGAGGATTGTGACAAATAAGATCTTTCAATTATAGCCCCCAAACCACATTTTCTTCAGTTTCATTTAAATAAAAGGATTTGGGCAACTGAGTAGCTGCATCATATTCCCAAGTTATAACTTCTTGGGTTTATGCCTCCTTTTAGGTAATCAAAATATATTCCTATACCTGTGAAATATTTTAATAGATGCAGCCGAATTTTCCAGTCTTCAGGGTCAGTGAATCAAATAGCCATCAGGAAGCTCAGCTATGTGTGGAGGTGGAAAACAGAGGAGACCTCTTCACATTTCCATGGTACTGCAATCTCATTTCTGCTATCCAGTGGTGGGATTCTACCAGTTCGGACCAGTTTGGGCGAACCGGATGCTCCGACGATCAGCTGGGAGCAAACCGGTTCGCTCTGACGATCAGCTGGGCCCGCCGGCCTGCCCCTGCACTTTACTCACCTATATCTTCTCAGCTGATTCGCACGGCACAGCGGATTGCTGCGCCTCAGCTGTTACACCCCAGCAGCAACGTGGAAGTTAATTTTTTTGTTAAACTGCGCACACGCGCGCAGCGAACAGTGAAGTGCGCGATTACAGAACCGGTTGTTAAACCGGCACAATCCCACCACTGCTGCTAACTCTCTGAAAATAACTCTGGACAAAGAAGAGTCATAGCTTATTCTGATTTTCTCGAAGAAGCACAGCTCAAAGAAGGATATTGGGAAAGTGGGAAAGCATAATTTTCACATACAAAATTCCTGTGATAGACAAATTATTTCTTACGAGATCACTTTCTATGTTCCTTAGACAATGCAAGTGTATTTTCTTCCCATGGAAGTGTAAACAGATGCTAACATTTTTGCTTTCTGTTCTCATTCCATGCTTCCTTAATTATGAAACACATTTCTGAGATGTCCTCATTTCTATACATGACAGTTAACATTCCCTAATCTAATGCATGTAGTGGTGGGGATACTGGTCCATAGACAGGCATAGGAAAGAAAGCAAGATCAATTTCCCTATATTCCCTTTGGTTAAGAAATGGATCTAGATCTAATATTATTACCGTATTTTTTGGAGTATAAGATGCACCTTTTTCCTCCCTAAAAGTGGCTGAAAATTTGGGTGCGTCTTATACTCTGAATGTAGCTTTTTCAGAGCTTTTTTCCCAGCCCTAACTAGGTGCTAACGATCTTCCCAGCTCTTACCGGCTTGCAGGCTCTTTCATTGTTACTCTCTCCGAAGAATGTTTTTCCAGCCCTAAGTCTTTGAAGGGTTTTTTTCATTGCTCTACTTGCTCCGAATAAGTTTTTTTCTAGCCCTAACCAGGTGCTAATGATCTTCCCAGCTCTTACTGGCTTGCAGGCTCTTTCATTGTTACTCTCTCCGAAGAAGGTTTTTTTAAGTCTTAACCAGAGGATAAAATAATGTGCTGAAGCTGACCAGACTAAGGATGCTAGCCAGATGAATACCTGGTAGGCAGATTTTTCCCCCTATTTTCCTCCCCAAAAACTAAGGTGCGTCTTATATTCCGGTGCGCCTTATACTCCGAAAAATGCGGTAAGTGGCAGTAGCCATAAGGATAGCAAAAACTTACAAAGAAGACCAACACAACTGATAAAACAGCATATTCATGGAACAAGCAGAGAGCTTTCAGTACAGCAAATAAGCCTCTCTAATTTAGAATTAATTGTTTGCATCAGGCAAGCAGTACATGGACACGTGATTCCATTCCTCCCAAAGTCAATGTGAATAGCAGCATTTTTCAGAAGATGCTTTACAATCAGAAGAGCCCGAAATAAATGACAAGAGAATATGAGAACATATTTCTGAGATCACTTTTTGAATTTCTTGTTAGCCCAAATCAGTTTCTAACCATTCTGCTTTCAAAGTTATAAGTAGTGAATTGCAATTAAAGATATTTTAGATCCTTGTGGTTCCATCTCTCCTTTATCTATGGAAGAGAAAGAAATTGTACTAAGATGTTGGTATCTTAAGAGGAATCTGGAAGCAAAAAGATTGAAATAGAAAGTATTGGGAATATCAGTTCAGAAGCAAGAGAATGTGCATGAAAAGCTGTATAACAAGAAACAAAAGACTCAACTTTCCATTGATTGATCTGGTCCATACGATGTTCCCTTGAAAATAAAGTTTCACAGAATGTGGATTTAATAGACATGTAGGGATTTAATAGGTTCAAGGCTGATTTCACCTGAAATCATCTTATTTAAAAAAAATAGAGCTTAAATTCATTGGGACTACCTTATTGGTTTGATTGCAACGTATCTGTATTACTCATTGTACAATACATTACAGACTAAGGCTGGACACATGCAACAGATGCCCAAATAGAAGCCTTCTAAAACTCTTCAGAGTCCATAAAAAAATCCTACTCAAATTGTTTTGGATTTAAAAGGGAATCACAAGGAAATGTGTTTACTCTGCAGGAGCTTCTATTGTTGTTGTTCAGTCGCTAAGTCATGTCCAACTCTTCATGACCATGGCCCTTCTGTCCACCACTGTCTCCTGGAGTTTTCCCAAATCCATCTCATCCTCTGCTGTTCCTTTCTTCTGCTTTCAATCTTTCCCAACATCAGGGGTTTTTTTCCCAATGACTCATCTCTTCTCATTAGGTGGCCAAAGTATTTGAGCTTCAGCTTCAGTATCTATTTTTCCAAAGAACAGTCAGGGTTGGGTCTAGGACAGTGATGGCGAACCTTTTTCGGCTCGGGTGCCGAAAGGGTGCACGCACATGCGATAGCGTGCGCCCACCTTTCCACAACCCATAATGCAATGCCCTGTGCATGCACACAACCCCCCCTGCTGCTTCCCCGTGCATGCGCACAGGCCTCACTGAAGCCTCTGGATTTCCAGTAGGCCAGTTGGGCTGTTTTTTGCTCTTCCCAGGGTTCTGGAAAGCCTCCTGAAGCCTGAGGATGGCGAAAAATGGCCCAACGGGCCAATTGGAAGTTCAGAAACGAAAGGAAGTGGAGCTGCCCTACTACTTACCTTCAGATAGTTGCAACCAGGCTTCACACAACTCGGCCCATTTCTTCTGCAGCCGGGAAAGCTTTCCTGAAGGCCTGTGTAGCCAATACACAGTTTTCATATGCTGGGTTGGGAGGATTTGAAGTGGCCCAATGGCGAGGCGAGGCGGCTGAGGAAAAAGCCGCCTCTCTGCTCACTCCTCTCACAATCTTCTGCACCTTTCCATTTCTGCGCCTGGATTCTCCTCAAAGTGGAGAAAATGTGCCTTTCAGCGAGGGGGGGGGATTGAGATCGCTAGGATATCACACCTTTTCTCCACTTTGAGGAGAATCCCAATGCAGAAATGGAAAAGCAAAGGGTAGAATGGGGAGGGAAGGTGCAGAAGGTTGTGTGTGTGTGTGTGTGTAAAAGGAAAGCAAGGCAGGGTGCAGAGATGTGTGATTAGCCTGGTGAGACTTACTTCCGAGTAAACCAACTGTTCCTCTCTGTATTGGTGGGGGGGAGGGGAGGCTGGGGGGAGAGAGAGGAAGGCATTTTGGCAAATTACTTTATACCTCTCTCCTTTCGCTGGATTTATATAAATTGTCCTCTAAAGAATTCTTACTTCTGAGTAAACCAACTGTTCCATTTGAAATACTAGGCGATTATTTCAATCCTAGCATTGAATTTAGTGAGACTTACTTCCAAGTTAACCAAGTGTTCCTCCCTCCCCCCCCCCAATAGCTGGTCTCCAGTTCAGCAAAAAGATCACTAGGATATCACTTCCTCTCTCCTTTCGCTGGATTTGTATTGGGGGGGGGAAGAGTAGGCCCTTCTAGCTGATTGGTTGGGGGCTAACTGTCCAGGGAGGTGGAACACCCAGGACGGACCTTCTTTCTGGGAAACAGCTGTGTTGAAGGGTGTGGGACGCAGATGCCGGTGACCTGTTGCCCAGGGCAAATGGGTGGAGGCGTGTCACCTGAGGAGATAAGTCGGGGGATAATCGCCCAAGGAGAAACACCCGAGGAGAATGAAGAGTCAGAGACAAAAAGTCCCATTCCAGTCAGGGTTGATTTCTTTTAGGAGTAACTTCTATAATGATTATTAATGCATTGTCATTGAGTCTGGTGGTGAGAACCATTTTAAAATTATACTATTGGTCTTCTTTTAGGCTGAAAACATCCATATACCAAATTGCCAAATTCCTCAACTTTCTGAAAAGTCCACCTTGCCCAGCCAGCCCTCAGCTGCCTGGAAATTTTCACCCTTGTCTCATATGCTTGGTTCCTGCACTTCATTTCTACTGCGAATCCATTGTCCTGACTTAGAATTCTGAGTTCCTACCTAATGCTGAATATTGAAATTTCTTTCATAGTTGTAGAGTATCCACTGTAAACAGTTTGGTGTACTATCACACTGCTTGGCCGCATCTAATATCTACAATTGTTTTGTTCTTTTAGATCAGTACATCACTGCGTGGGAGTCTAGAACACACCATACAACATGTCCATTTATTTATTTATTTAGCATATGGCATACAATGTCAGAGAAACCTACATGCTAGACACAATGCAGTCCTGACAACCTAAATTGCTAGTCCATTCTATTTGGCGCTTGCATGCCTATCTTTGGTGCACCGCAGGGGGCAAACTAGCTTACACCAGCTGACTAGTGGCACTCGGCTTGCTGGCTCTTCCAGGCTCCTCTCCCAGTCTTGCCTTGTATTCAGGGGTGAAATCCAGCAGGTTCTGACAGGTTCTGGAGAACCGGTAGTGGAAATTTTGAGTAGTTTGGAGAACCGGAAAATACCACTTCTGGATGGCCCCAGAGTAGGGTGGGAATGGAGATTTTGCAATATCCTTCCCCTGGAGTGGGGTGGGAATGGAGATTTTACAAAATCCTTCCCCCAGGAGTGGGGTGGGAATGGAGATTTTGCAGTATCCTTCCCCTGCCACGCCCACCAAGCCACGCCCACCAAGTCACAGCATGCCTACCAAGCCACGCCCACAGAACCAGTAGTAAAAAAAAATTGAATTTCACCACTGCTTGTATTGCTTTGCCTCCATCAATTAAAAGGGGGTGGACACCCTCTCATGTTCACACTAACTATTTCATTCTTTTCACCTAAGAATATTGCTACACTTTTTTTAAACACTTCTGTAGAACAATCTGTGGAAATACCTTTGTCCTCAGGGGAAAAAATGGCTAAGATTTCCACAGTTCTCATGAATTCCCAGAATGATGAATATTGCTTATATGAGGATGGGTATTAAGAAGGTCACAGGAGAAAACATAGGTACAGGAACTAAAATATAATGTTCAAAACTACTTAAGCTTTTGTGTCACCAATTATTTTCAAAAAAGAGGTAAGAATTATTCTTAATGTGTAAATCTCTCAGCCTGCAAAGATTTTCTATTTGCTTTTAAATCTATGCAGTCTCTTTGATCTGTTACTTTGCTGGTCGTACTTAAAATAAATAGTTTCTTTTATCTTGCCTTTTTACTGGGTTTAGCCTTTGCAAAGATGGTTTAAATCTAAATTGTTTGGATTGGTTTCTATTATAAGGTTTATTATTAAAAGCATGCAGTTCTGAATTTTGTCTAGGAATTTGAAAAAGTAAATATTCATATAACCCACAAGAGAAGGTTAAAACTAATAGAAGAAAACTGGTGAATTACATTGACTTAGGCAATTCAAGAAAGTTGTAAAAGATGTGCAAGAAAAGGTTCACAGATTGTTCAGGAGTCTTTGTACAGTACTTCTTAGATTTTTCAAAATACATTTGAACTAGCAAGTAGGAAGGAAAATGAATTTTATCTTTCTTGTAAGGATTTTGTTTAAGAAAAAAATGCTAGCAATTATAACAAGCACAGGCCAATGCTACCAATATTTAATCACACTGAAGAATGAACAGTCTTCACTGCATCAAGGGAGTGTTGAAGCATCTGTTTCTCTACTAAACTAAACTTATGCAAAATTCAGCATTGCAAAAATTTGGCAGTGGCAATGAGCTTAGATGGTAGTAAAAAAAAGATTGGATAAGTTTAGGAAATGGAGCAAAAAACAAATACTAGCCATTCTCTTGAACTATGCAATTAACCATAGACTATGTAAATTGTGGAAAAGATCAGAAGTTAGGACTAACAAACTATGTACAGCTACTGCCTATCTATAATTTGTTACCTGTTCTTGCTAGTCTTTCCCATAACTAAGGCAGTGAGCCAGCATTCAACCTGAATCTCCTGAATGCTAGTTTAGCAGTGTGCTACCACATGTTGCTTGGATTGTGCCCATTAGTTTCTTTGCCAATGGACACCAGTAAACCAATTATTCACAGTCTACTTGTATTATTCATAGTCTACTGGGCTCTCCAAGCTAGGTTTTTTTTTAAAAAAAAAACTTTATTTATTTATCAAATGTTCAGACCATCTCACTCTGGACAATGTAACATTAAAAATGTGAAATTCATATTAAATACTTCAATAGCTTTTTTGAGTTATCCAAAGAAATAAACTTGGTATAAGATCATTGGTGTCAAACTCATCGCATCACATTGCCATCACATGACATTTCATGATGTTTTTCCCATTCACGGAGCTAGGGTGAGCGTGGCCTGTGCGTGATGCATCCGGCCCATGAGCCACCAGTTTGACACCCTTGGTATAGATTTGTTTCAAGTGGAACAAGTGCTGGATACTATTGACAGAGTGAACAAGTTTGTAAGGACAAGCAGGAAACATCAGTGAGGAATTGCAATTTCATTTGCACGAGCATCATAGTGCGTATGACATCATTCTGACTTCTGTAGTTGTAAACAAGCCTCCAAGCTGTCTATAGTATGCTTCCTAAGTTGTCGATTGGAAGACATGGTAGGAGTAAATGTCATGTGTTAACTTAGTCCTTGTTTTCTGCTAAGCCAGAATCCTGATAATTGTGATTTGGCATGGCATACAAATATGTATGGTGTTGTTGTTACTATTTGCCTGTATCAATATATGGCCCATAAACTTCATTGCGTTTGCCTTGAGTTTAAATATTCCACCTGAGTGGAAGAATGTGACTTTTATTCTCATTATGCACTGTTTTATAAATCTCATCTCCCCACCATTGCTTCTTTTTTCTCTAAACTTTAAATCTCCAAATATTTTAGTCCTTCCATAGAAGAAAGGTGCTCCAGCTCCTTGATTATTTTGGCTGCCCTTTTCAACACCTTTTGCAGCTGTCTAAGTTATTCTTATGAGATGGGTGAATGACCAAAGCTTCAGAGTATTATTGGAGTCTGTACAAAACAAGCAGTTCCACATGAATTACAAAGAAGCAAAATGGTTCTTCTAACCCCAGAAGAAGTGAAAACTGGCAACCCTGTGTGAACGTTCAGCTGATGATGACTCATCTCAGAAGAATGATTTCTTTTTAAGATTTCAGGTCATCAAGTATTCTTCTCTTTGGTGTTAAGTACAATAAGGACAACCTCAATCTTATAAAGATGGGAAATATGTTGCCCTAATTCTTACATTTATTTGTATTTTAGTGTTCCCTGAGTAGGGCAGAAGCACGACGAGATGCTGCAAAAGTGGCTCTTATCAATTCACTGTTCAATGAGTTGCCTTGTCGCAGGATCACAAAGGAATTCATTATGGAGAGTGTCCAGGAAGCTGTGTCTTCCACCAGTGTAAGTATTAGCCATCATTTTGTGTGCTGTATTCCTATGTACTGTATTTATGATAAAATTACAAGCAGGAAGGAAATTATTCACGTAAGGGTAGTATGAGAGGGCCTCGATTGATATATTTCTGCCACTATGATGAATGTGTCCCTTTTGACCCAAACACCCTTTTCCTCACTACATACAAGTCAAGGCTACATTTTCAAAATCTATAATCTGTTTTGTTTCTTAAGAGGAACGTATCTGGTTTTCCCAGCATATTGTTGAGTAATAGAAGTTACAAGCACTGATCTTACTTACTTACTTACTTACTTACTTACTTACTTACTTACTTACTTACTTACTTACTTACTTTTTATTATTTTATTTATTTATTTATTTATTTATTTATTTATTTATTTATTTATTTATTTATTTATTTATTTATTTATTTAATATTGCCACCTATTCACTCAAGGAGACTCAAGGCGGCTTACAGAATATAAAATCACATTTAAAACAATCAAAACTAACAAAAAGAATCAAATAAATTTAATATAGTACAATATAACAAAATCACCCTCCACCTTCCACCCCCCGCGACAGCAGATCACACAAGCCATTTAATGGGCTCCATCCCACTCTGCGTTCCCCAGGCCCACTGGCAGAACCAGATCTTCAGCGCCTTCCTGAAGAGTATTAGACAGGGGACCATTCTAATCTCTGAAGGAATGATGTTCCAGAGAGAGGGAGCCACCATGGAGAAGGCCCTTCTTCTGGGTCCCACCAGGTGTATCTCTCTCAGGGATGGGACCCGCAACATACCCTGCTTCCCCGCTCTGATGGGTTGGGTAGATGTGCCTGGCAAGAGACGGTCCCTAAGATAACCTGATCCCAAGCCATGAAGAGCTTTAAAGGTGATAACCAGCACCTTGAATTGCACCCAGAAGCAAATTGGCAACCAATGCAGCTCCCACAGGAGAGGTAATACATGTGCACACTGGGGTCTGCACAAACCATGCAGGCCGCTGCATTTTATTGTATACTTATTTATTTGTTTATTTATTTATTTATTTATTTATTTATTCATTCATTCATTCATTCATTCATTCATTCATTCATTCATTCATTCATTTTTATTTCATCAGGCATGTATTAGATAATAGATATAAAAACATACTTATGAATACATGAAATGGATATGAATAAAAGGGAACATTAGGACAGGGATGGTAGGCATGCTGGTGCACTCATGCACACCCCTTAAAGACCTCTTAGGAATGGGGTGAGGTCGACAGTAGACAGTCTAAGGTTAAAGGTCTGGGGGTTTGGGGAAGAAACCACAGAGTCAGGTAGTGCATTCCAGGCATTGACCACTCTGTTACTGAAGTTGTATTTTCTGCAATCGAGTTTGGAATGGTTTACCATAAGTTTGCATCTATTGTGTGCTCGGGTATTTTTGTGGTTGAAGCTGAAGTATTCATTGACAGTAGGACATTGTAGTGGATAATTTTATGTACTATGCTTAGGTTGGGTCGAAGATGATGAAGTTCTAAGTTGTCTAGGCCCAAAATTTCAAGTCTGGTGGCATAAGGTATTCTGTTGCAAGCAGAGGAGTGGAGAACTCTTCTCGTGAAATATCTCTTGACTCGTTCAATTGTATTAATGTCCGATATGCAGTGCAGGTTCCAGACAGATGAGCTGTATTCAAGAATTGGTCTAGCAAAAGTTTTGAATGCCCTAGTTTGTAGTTCAATATTACCGGAGAAGAAGCTATGCAAGATTAGGTTAACAACTTTTAATTCCTTTTTGGCAATGCTGTTACATTGAGCTCTGGCACTTAGATCATTTGAGATTAATACTTCAAGCTCCTTGACAGAGTGAGGGTCATCTACGAGGTTGTATCCACCCAGATTAAATTTTGTGTTCTGATTTTTTTTTGCCAATGTGTAAGACAGAGCATTTGTTGGTTGAGATTTGAAGTTGCCAATTGTTTGACCATTCTGACAGATAGTCAAGGTCTTTTTGTAGGATAGCAGCATTGTCGGTGGTGTTGAATAGTTTTACATCATCTGCGAAGAGAACACAGTTGCTTATAATATGATCGCAAAGGTATTTATGTAAAGTATAAAGAGTGTGGGTCCTAAAACATTTCCTTGGGGAACACCGCTGTTAACAGGTGTAGGGTTTGATAGGGCATTCCCCATTTTGACTACTTGTTGCCTGTTTGATAGGAACACAGCTATCTACTTATGCAGGGATCCAGAAATGCCATAAGATTTTAGTTTTAGAAGTAGTTTATTGTGTACTACTGAATCAAAGGCTTTACAAAAGTCTATATAAATTGTGTCTATTGCTCTACCCTGGTCAAGCTGTGAAGTCCATATGTTTTTGCAGTGTAAGAGTTGCAGGTTGCAGGACAATTTTTTTCTGAAGCTAAACTGCTTGTTAGAGAGTAGGTTGTTTGTCTCTAAGTAGAGGGTAATGGATTGGTTTATGATTGATTCCATGACTTTGCATGTGACGCAACATAATGAGATTGGTCTATAATTTTCAACTAGGCTGGGGTCACCTTTTTTGATGATAGAAATGACCGTGGCTAGTGACCATAAGTTAGGCAAGGAGCTGGTTCTGAAAGATATTTCATAAATTATGCTAAGAGGTTCTGCTATGGTGGTTGAGAGCTTTTTTAAGAAGTAGGCACATAATCCACCAGGGCCAACAGATAAAGATGGTTTTAGGTTGCGTAATGCCTTTTCAATGACATCTTCTGTGAAATTGACATGTAGTAGATCGTTGTGATTAGTTGTGGTACAATTGGGAAATGTGGGGCATGATCCGTTGCTGTTTACAAAGACTGAACCGAAGAATGTGTTGAAGAGGATGGCCTTAACAGTTTCATCATTACAGTCTTTCCCGTTTGGCCCTTTTTGCACTAACTGGAGCTTCCGGATGCTCTTCAAGGGGAGCCCATTGTAGAGCACGTTGCAATAGTCAAGACGGGAAGTGACTAGGGCATGAGTGACTGTGAGTAGGGACTGTAGATCCAGGAAAGGGCCAGAAATAAGGATTTTTTTAAAAAAAAATCAGAGCTGCAGTTTAGGCTTTAAAACTGTACTGTCTCCAATAGAGATGGGAAGATGGTGATGATATGGTGATGTCAATGGGATGTAATGTTGAACATTTTTGTTTGATTGCAAGTAGGAAAATAGGTGTTCAGATTTAAGACACTCATACTGTATTTTCACCAATGTTACACCATCAGTTACATTTTGCTTGTGATGAGATATAGAGTGACAAAATCAAAGTGAACTATATGGGGTAGAGGCGGGTTCCTAATTTTTTTACTACCACTCTGTGGGTGTGGCTTATTTTGTGGGTGTGGCTTGCCAGCCATGTGACCGGGTGGCGTGGGCCTTGGGAGCTTGGCAGCGGCCGGAGAAGCAGGGAAGCATTGCCCACCCGCGATGCAGCCCCCATAGCGGGAGCAGCAAGACCGCAGCAGCGGTTCTTCTAGGAGGCTCTGTCCAGCCTGAATGCTTCTCCCCATTTGATGATCCTAGGCTCCTGCCGCCCATTCCCCCTCCCCTCAGCAGCTCGAGAAGCCTCGAACATGCGAAAATGCCTGGAATCATCACCAGGCGTTTGTGGCTTCTCGGACTGCTAAAGGGAGGGGAATTGAGATAGGTCCTGCCGCCCGTTCTTTCAGTATCTCACGCGCTCCCTCAGCTATCCTCCCCTGCTTGGATTCACTGTGGGGTAGGAAGGCAGCGCATGCGCAGTGCCGGAAGCTCGGCTTCTGGGCATGCGCAGAAGAAAATTTAAAAAAAAATTGAAATTTTTTTTTTAAAATGGTGGTGCCCAGGCACCAGCAACCGACCGCACTGGTACTGTGATGTCACCAGCAGGCCGCTACCGGTGCTATAGAGTGGACCGCACTGGTAGGAACCCACCACTGATATGGGGTCTAGTGCTCTGGAAGTGATAAAAAAGAGGCAAAAACTGTACGTGGACTCTGATTTAGCTTTTCGACATATCCCAACAACAATAGCAATAGCACTTAGACTCATAGACCACCCCATAGTGCTTACTGCACTCTCTGGACATTTTACAATGTCAACATATCCCCCCCCAAACAATCTGAGTCCTCATTTTAAAGATTCTCAGAAGAATGGAAGGCTGAGTCAACTTTGAACCCATCAGGATCAAACTCCAGGCTGTGGGCAGGGTTAGCCTGTAATACTGCATTCTAACCACTGTGCTAACCAGGGCTCCTACCAACATTACCCATTTTGAAATAAAGCTGTAAAGATAAAAAGTAAAATAGGCACCAAAACTTAAATACAAGTTTTGATTTGATTTGACTCTGAAAAGCTGAACTCTAAAAAGACTTAGATTGGGAGACATGTTGGACATAATTTCCACATTTTACTGGAGCTAACAGCCACTCACTATGCTGTGTAGAGCACTCACAAAAAATAGGACTCAGGAAGTTGACCAGATCTGTTCTGAGTCACATCAGTGCCTTGAGTATCCAGTTTCAATACAGAAAATGTATTTTCTTTTCAATAAAAAGTAGAACATTGTATATAATCCAAGCATAAACCTGAATTAGAAATATTTTTTACCGATCACTAGGTCATTGAAGCAATGAAAGGAAAAATATGTACACTCAATAGTCACTCATGCATACTTAGTGTATCAATTAATTTTAATGTTATTAAGACAAATGCTTAAAAATGTCTAGTTATATCCTGCCATTCCCTCAGGGACTATATACTTTCTTGAAATGAGTTATAAAATATAAGCAAAGTCAGTAATGGCCCAAAGGCTAAAACAGAAGTATGAATTATCTGAGCCCTTTTATTCATTTTCCTATATTTCTGTCCTTTCTTCTTTATTATTTAACTGCCTCTGGCAAGGAAATAAGTTAGCAGGAGCTTTTGTGAAACAGAAACAGAATCAGATGTTAACATCTGCATTTGGGGTTACCTCCATATTTTTCATATGTTGGTTTAGAGTTACCGTATGTTGTCATCAACTACTGTGTTCCATCATGGAAGTTTCTGCATTTACTAATAGATAATTTTTTAAATAATAATTATGCTCTTCTTGAACAGGCATTGTATATGTTTCCTAGTTGTAAAGATATAAAAGCATCAAGTAAGTGCAGATTATAATATAGGGATTTTTAAAAATATATTCTTTATATTATATTATCCATTCCTTCCCTTGAAATAAGACTATGAACAGTTCTAAACCCTCAGTTAGATACCTCTATAAGTTTTTTATATGCCAGCCAAAGATTCCAGTTTTTTAATGCTGCACAAGTAAACCTTAGAGGATAAATATATAATTTGGTTTTGGTGTTCCAAATATTTCTAGAGGACAATTAATTATGTATATATAAAAGCCTATACATATAACAAGAGTAGGTGATCCAAGGCTTTAGAATGCCTTGTCATAGCTTCAGAAATTCATGTGGAGTGAGGGAGTGCAATATTTAGTGCAATTCAAAAACAACATAAGAAAAAGTTGCTCATTTTAGTTATGGAGCCAATAGACACACTTGGTTCCTGCCAACTTCCGTGATTCACAAATAAAATAACAGAAGGAGAGACAATGAATTCATCTCCTCTCCATCCCCATAATCAGTGGTGGGTTCCTACCGGTGTGGTCCAGTGCGCCGTTCCAGTAGGGACCCACCGATAAAGGAATTTGCACACGACGGCTCTGGTGCCGTCTTCGCCGGTCTGTCACGCAGCGCCATCTTTTTTCTGGAATTTTTGGGCTTTTGCTTTCTGCGCATGCGCGGAAGCAAAATCTCGCAAGGGGATGCACGAGTGTAGCGAGTGTGCATGCAAAACAAGATGATGCACGCACAGCACACCGGTAGGCAGGTAAGAGGAACCCACCCCTGCCCATCATCATGATGGAAGTATATCTAATGAATTTGGGATTGATGGGTAAAGATAATCTTACTGGAGCCATATTATATCTTACGGTTATTGGTAGTAGGGGCAGAAATCTATTTCAATAAAAGCATGTGGATAATCTAATCAATAATGCAACAAAAGTTATAGGAAGAAAATAAATATGCTGAGCTCTGCTGAATATATTACTTTAGTCTCCAACAAACTGAATGAAATATTTCCCTCTCTATGGAAGAAACTGTGATAGGAAAGGAACAGGTGGACTGGAAAGGAGTGACCCTCTGGTAAAATAGATAACATTCTTCCTCCTCTACTAAACATTTTTCTTGTATGACTCTAGGTAGATGGAGAAAGTGTTTAACATTATGATGAATTTATAAAGTAGAGGAGGTCTGCAAATGAAATACTTTTTTCTTTTCAAATCTCTTTACAAGTCCTGAAAAAGGCTTTTAAGCATCCGGTTCTATTTTTGAAAACAATGCTATACACTTGGGGAAACTAAGCCATTATTAATTTACATGTGACTT
This sequence comes from Diadophis punctatus similis, assembly GCA_023053685.1. NCBI lineage: Eukaryota > Metazoa > Chordata > Lepidosauria > Squamata > Dipsadidae > Diadophis > Diadophis punctatus. The sequence continues at coordinate 37,976,460 of JALIGW010000002.1, read as the reverse complement.
TTTAAAGAAAATTCATTTCGTGCAATATGTATTTTTTTCAATGGAAATTTTCTAAGGGAAAAGCTTAAAATCCCAGAGTTCTAAGCAGTGGTCCTCGGGGATATTTAAAAGCCAGCATAAATATTGTAGCAACAGCATGCTCACGTTCTTGCATTTCCAAAGCTATAAATCTGCTAACAGTTCCAGTGCAGAAACGATTTTGTGGACAATGCTCTGTTCAGCTTTGCACAGCTTCTCCAGAAAGATTGTTAAAAAGAAAAAGGGAATAAAATCAGCAAGTATTTCATCTTAGATGGTTGCCACAGAATGGAAAACAATAGCACTGGGTATAAAGCTTTGATTCAAGCAATTTAACAAACTCCACAAGTCTGCTTACAACAATAGTTTTGAGTTGAACTTTAAAGTCCTCATAAAAAGGGAAGAAGGAGAAAGAGAGAGAGCAAAGGAAGGTTCCAGAAGGTATTATCCCTTCCACAAACATGTAGCTTTCTCACACCAGGTTTTTGTGTACAAGAGAGGGAAAGAGAGAAATGCATATAAATGCAATTCCATCTAGACCCTCTTCCTGGGCAAAGGTCAATATAGTGGTTGTGAACACACATTCACACACACCATTTTTTACATGTGAAAAGGACTGTGCTTTCAATGTGTGATCCAAGCCTCCATCTTGACTTTTTTGACTCCTCCTGCAAACACCTCTGTTCTGTTACATTATTATTCTCTGAGTTACTATAACAATTCCAGTCAGTAAGTTGCATGTACTAAATAAGTAAGTAATACGGTAGCTAAGTAAGTTGGCCTTGAAGAGACCAGGTAGATTCTCTCATTTATGGAAAACATTTGCTTAAAAATCTGCTGCTGTCCAGGAGAAATTGAAAATCAGATCTACCACAACTGGCTTATATCAGACCACAACTTCTAACAGGACAATTATTGTAATTGCTCTTTTTTAAATACGAAAGGAAGATGTGGATAAATGCTAAGAAAGTAAGGTAGGCTTTGATTTACAACCACAATTGAGTCCAAAATTTCTGTTGCTAAGTAAGACAATTGTTAGGTGGATTGTGCCCCATTTTATCACCTTTTTTCCACTGTGGTTAATGAAATCATTGCAGTTATCAAGCAAATCTGGCTTGCTGGAAGCTATCTGGGAAGGTTATGATGATCACATGACCCTGGGGCAGTGCAACTGTCATAAATACATGCCAGTTACCAAGTGCTTGAATTTAGATCACATGACCATGGGGATGCTGCTACGGTCAGAGGTGTGATAACCAGTCATAAGTCACTTTTTTCAGTGCCATTGTAACTTTGAACAGTCACTAAATGAATGTTTGTAAGTCAAGGACTACCTGTTCACTTAATTAAGGCTTAAACTAGTTTTTATATAATGTGTATACTTTACATAAAAAGTATCTCATAGCAGGGGTGGGTTCCTACCGGTGCGGTCCGGTGCTGGTGCTCCGGTAGCAGCCCGCTAATGACGCAATTTAGGCATGACGGCTCCGGTGCCATCCTTCCTGGTTTGTGCGCGCCGCCATCTTTTTTTTGCTTGAAATGTCCTTCTGCGCATGCGCGGAAGTAGAATCGGAGCTTTTTTCCTGGTTTGGATGGCTTCTCAGCTGTGTTTCGGCTTCAAATTTCCTTTTGCGCATGCGCGGAAGTAGAATCGTGCGGCGGGAATCACGATGCGCACCGGTAGTGAAATGTAAGTGTAACCCACCCCTGTCTCATAGCTTTTGTTGGAAAAGATTACATGAGGTGTAAAAACTGAATAAATTTTTTCTCTGCTTAAAATGAGCTTTCATAATTCAGTTTTACTTTCTCTCTTTCTCCTTTCAAGGGTACTTTAAATGATGCAGATGATCCAAGCACAAGTATTGGAGCATATCACTATATGCTAGAATCAAACATGGGGAAAACAATGCTAGAATTTCAGGTATTTGTGGTGGCCTTTATGTGATTCATTTGTCCAGAATTGTCAAGAAATACAGGATGATTTTTATATGTACTGTTTTGTTTTGTTGTTGTTTTTGTTATTTTGATGTTCCATCTCTCTAACCATGTCTGTCCAATGAACAAACTTCCTTTCAAAGTTTAGCTCTTACAGCTTTGCTCTTGGTTTCTATTTTCTTGGGTTCCTCTTGCTAAGAGTAGAATAGCCAGATCAAGGGATGACTGTGTTTTACTGGAATAAATGACAAAACTTTTGCAGAGTGGACCATTGAAAATATTTCCTTTTGTGAAGGGCCCGTGGCAATCCAACTGCAACACTCATGGTTCTATCACAATAGTTTCGTAACTGTTATTTTTTTCAACAACCACTGCACTGAAGTAAGAGGGAAAACATATTTATTTTTGTAATAATTTATTTAATTTATTACAGTAAAAGGCAATAAAAGAGTGTAGCATCCCAAAAGCTATTTCTTTCAATGGATGCACGTCCAATAAATGTGTATGATAGTACAACATTAACAGAAAAAGGATTTGATGTTTGCAATGAACTAAAGCCACTTTTAAAAGGAGAAGTCTGTAGAGTTAAACCACCTGTTGTAAAAAAAATAGAGAAATAGGCTTGCGCTTAATTCTACTGCTCTAGACCCAAAATGTATAATGGTATTTCTATGGTGATTTGCAGAAGTGTAATCCATTGCTTGCACGCCAAATCCTGCAATATTTTCACTTTAAAAAATGCTGCCCAATAACTAGTTGTTAATAAAACTCTATACATTTTCTAAACGTGGCTTGAAACCAGATTCTAGTCCTGGGCTTCTGAATGCATCCTCCTTGTTATCTCCCCTCCATACCCCATTCCCCCTAGGAGCTTATGATCGTGTTTCAACTTCTCCACTGGAATGGAAGCCTTAAGGCTCTGCGTGAAACTAAGTGTTCTCGGCAAGTAAGTAGCCTCCTAAAATGCAACACTATTTGTCAGTTATTCCCAGCATTTGTTTTAGAAAAGTCTACTTGAAGTTCTGCGGTGTATTGCGCTTCCTCTTTTCTATAAGTCATTTATTGTGGTTGGTCTGGTTCAACCGACTAGCAATTTTCAAGTCCCATTGCTAGAAAATGTTTAGTTTAAATTTACCGCTTTTCCATTTTGCCATTGTTTGTAATCAATGTTGCTCTTAGACATTGGAGCATGAACTGGGCATCACAACTCAAGAGAGCAATCATTGAAAATACAATGTGGAGACAGAGACCTCCCAAGAAAAATGCTGTAAAAATATATAATCCGAAATTGTGGACAAGAGTTGGGATGGAATGAATAGGATCTACACGTATAAACACTGTAAAACATATATACATAACACCAAACATTAAAAAAAATTAAATAAACACAAGAAATCTCTGATTTCAATAATAGATAGTTCTGGCTTATGTTGGTAGTAAACAGAATTCAGTAGGAAAAATTCATTTCATATTAAACATATGCTGAGAAATAGCTCATACGGTCCAATAAACATGTTTTATTTTTATTACTGTAAGTAATTACTATGTTAATTAACAATCACAGCTAACTTCAGTTTTTGCTGGTGGTAAAGTAGTAAGGAGGAATCCACTTGGAGAGAGCCTGGATTCTAATAATACTGTATCTAGATGAAAAACTGAAATGTTAATTCTGTAGCATAAAAGATCCCATTTTTAAAGTACCATGGCAGCCCTTATTAACACAAGCCTGCACACCATTTGGTGATTCACTTTATGCATAGACAAAAAGCATGCAAGATGGGCAGATCGTGAACAAATAGGTATGGAAATATGAAAGCAATAATTAAAAGGGCTTTAAACTCTTTTAAGTTCGTCTAATTTTATGACATTAGGAAATAATTCTGTCCTTACTGTACATTAACCTAAGGCTTTTGGGTGTGCCTTCAAGTCAGTGATGACTCCTGGTGACTTCAGAAACTGTTGCCTTGTATGAAGTAAAAAAAAAAGGATGACCTTGACAGGTGAAGGAAGTGCAGACCTGCAGGATTTTGAAACTATAGCCAACCTTAATAAAAGTATTTTTAGCCCTATGTGGATTTTCTTTCTTGGTCTGCTCTACGTCATATGGCTGACATTGCAGTATTCTTTGCAATATTTTCAGAAGTGGTTTGCTATTGCCTTCATCCTAGGACTGAGAGAGACTGACTGGCCCAAAATCTTCCAGCTAGCTTCATGCCTAAGGCAGGACTAGAACTCACAGTCTCCTAATTTCTAGCCTAGTACCTTTAATCACTACACCAGACTGGCTCACAGCCCTTTTAATTGCTCATAAAGCTCCTACACAACTAGGACTGCAGTTCATGACATGTGTCTTTGGTGGGATATGTTACCTGGTTCTCCAACATTATATTTTAGGATGTGTTTAATTTCCTATATTGACTGCTAACTCTTCTTTTTGGGGTGGGTGGGTCATAGGAAGTGATTTCCTACTATTCCCAATACAATTTAGATGAACGGATGAGAAGTCATATGGCACTGGACTGGCTCATGAAAGAGCAAGAAATTCCAGGCATTATATCACAAGAGCTACAAGTGGCACTTAGAGAGCTCGAAGAAGCAAGAAAAGCCGGGCAAGAGTTGCGGTTTTACAAAGAAAAAAAAGAAATCCTTGGCCTGGCACTGAGTCAGCTGTATAGCGATTCTGCAACTACCTCTTCAAATGATGATCGCATGAGCCTGGCCCTCAGTGGCTATCGTTAGCCTACATTTGAGAGATGGGATTATTGTGTGGCTGCATCTTGGTTAATCAGATCAATAAGAAGTAACTGTTTACCTTACTTAGTGTACCGTGTAATGTACTAAGCTGAAAGTCTCCAATTTCTTCCTTGATGAGAAGTATCCCAAGTACAAAAGGACTCCTTGTATAACAAACTAAAGTTCCCAGGAAGTAAGGAAAGGACATAGGCTTCAGTTTATCCTTCTTTCATCAGATGGGCAATGCCTAAAACTGACATAATACAATTTGAGAAAGGACCGAGGGACTTTTTATAGTAGCTATTTAAGTAATAACAACATTTAGGGTTCCAAATTTTTTAAGAAGAAGCACAGTTAGTTAAGTATTGTTGATCAGAGCTTTCGGTGTACTAATTGGGTTTATTCGCTGGGGAGACATTTGAGAAAGAAGTAATATCCTTGCAATATGCAAAAAACCAAAACTGTGTAAATTTACTAGTCTTTTTAAATAGAGAACAATAAAGTTTTCATATTAAAAATAGTGACGTGTTCTCAAAAACCAATGAGATCATTTTAAAATATACTTAGTTGTAGCAAATCTATATCAATTTCTTTTGACCTAAAAAAAGGAGGGGAGGAAACTCAGGTAGTTGAAAGAAGCCAATTTTGGTCTAATTTGCTAAATAAATTTGGGAAATAACAGGTCAAGCTTGTTGCCTCTGAATAAGGAATCAAATGACTGCATTGTTTGTGAGAGTATTTCATTTTCCTCTACAAATCAGAAAAAGAAGGCAACGTCTTTGAACCGCAATTGAAATAACTACACATCTTGTTCAAAGTTCCCATACAGAAACAGGTTCTGTAAATACTTAGCAGGGTAAGACTGGCTGCTATATCAACACAATGTCAAATCAATGCTGGAAGAGTCAGAATAATACTAAAGTGTATAGCTACCAGATCTGGACTGCAGAGATTCAAATTTGGATTCCTTAAAGCAGATGCATCCGTTTTCAGGATTGCACAGAAGCCTCAAAAAAGACGGATTGCTCTGCAAGAATAGCAGAGAGGTGCTGCTCTCATGCAAAGTCCAAAACACTTTGGAGTCACTTCTCAGGTGTTCTCAGCTTTACTGACTGTCACCACCACAACAAAATCACATGTATTTTGGCATTGAAAACAATAATTTAGAATCATTCAGCATATTTCCTGCAACAGTGTTTTGCATCTATCTTCACATGAAGCAATGATAATTTAACAACTGAATTTTAATCTGCTTTTAAGATTGCTTAATTTAAGACCTTCAAGCAAAAGTATTCAGTGCTATAGCATTTCATTCATCATGGATTTCTGATTTAGCAGTAATCTTGGCTGGTTAATCTTCACTGTTTCTGTATCACAATACATTGTTCATCAAGCACAGCCCAGACTATCTACTCTGATTGTCAGATGCACTGTGGTTATCCATAATACAAAAGAGTCATGTATATTACTATATTATTGTGAATAACTTTATATTCACAACATTGCCACAAAATGCTAGTAGCATACCAAGTAAATTGGGTGATTTCTTTTAGTGTTCATCTACAGTTGTCATCCTTGTGCTACAGCAAAGTATTTTAGCATTAAAATAAGATCCATTGTCTATACAGAATTACAAGAATGGGCAAATGAAGGAACCATCGTATTAAAAATGGCTATTGTGCATTTCATTAACGCATTCTGTTTGATCATCCTCATATGTAGAATTTGGACAGTAATTCTGCAAAATAAAGTGTTTGAACCCTTCTCAGAAAATAAAGCAAATGAATGTTTTGCATACATGTAAAACACAGAAAAAAGAGACTTACTGTGATTCCTTATTTCTCTGAGGCATAAAAACTTATTGTAAGGCTTCTTCCCTCTGATTTTATTTTAGACATAAAATATGAGTTTTCTGAAATCTCTAAGCAGTTTTGCATTTGCATCCAATGTTGCCAGTTGCTTTCAACCTAAATTTTCTCTTCTTGCTATTTCTTAGCTTACCAAATCTAAACCTATGTTTACCTTGGAAACACGGGGTGGAATGCAGGGGCGGGTTGCTCACTTACCTTGCTGCTGGAGCCATGCGCGTGCATCTCCACGCTTCGGGGGGCATGTGCTCGCTATGCGCGTGTGCCCCCTCATGTGATTTTGCTTCTGCGCATGCGCGGAAGTAAAATTGCGCTGAAATCTTGCGAGGGGGCGTGCGTGCGGATGAGATTTTGGTGCGATTTTGCTTCCACGCATGCGCAGAAGCAAAATTGCCCGAAAATCACGGGGGAAAAATGGTGATGTGCCGGGTTGACTGGCAGAGAGAGCTCCGGAGCAGTTGCGAAATCCGCCGCTCCCTACTGGAGCTGCGTACTGGACAGCTCCGGCAGGAACCCACCTCTGGTGGAATGTCTCAGAAACAAAAGCTGTGTGCATCTGTTTGTGGATATGGGGAGTGGAGTAGAAGAAAATGTCACAGTTTATGTCAGCTCCTCTGATTCACCAGCTGCCCTCCTATTGTATTCTTGAAAAGGGGAGGAAATTGAAAGTAAAATACATATGTGCCATGGCTCTTTGTCTGTAAGTTTCATTTTCATATGGTGGCTTTCTCCTAGCAGTAGGAGACCTTGCTGATTGTAATAAAGATCTACTTGAGTTCACCAGTTGTTTGTAAAAAGCCAAGGCTCCTTTGCTGCTATGCCATTGAAGAGGGGCTTGAGGAGACTCTGTCTGGCCACATGGGCTACTTCATCCCAAGCATTGCTATTTTCGCACACATTGAAGGTTGGGTTAACAGGATCCAGCACAAATGGCCTAAGAGAGAGAGAAAATACCCCATATTGGCAGGTGATATTTAGTTATTGGACATTCAAATATGCCATGCGACAAGACACTTACCGTATTTTTCGGAGTATAAGACGCACCGGAGTATAAGACGCACCTTAGTTTTTGGGGAGGAAAATAGGGGAAAACAATCTGCCTACCAGGTATTCATCTGGCTAGCGTCCTTAGTCTGGTCAGCTTCAGCACATTATTTTATCCCCTGGTTAGGACTTAAAAAAACCTTCTTCGGAGAGAGTAACAAAGAAAGAGCCTGCAAGCCGGTAAGAGCTGGGAAGATAGATAGCACCTGGTTAGGGCTAGAAAAAAACTTTTTCGGAGCAAGTAGAGCAATGAAAAAAACCCTGCAAAGACTTAGGGCTGGAAAAACATTCTTCGGAGAGAGTAACAATGAAAAAGCCTGCAAGGTAAGAGCTGGGAAGATCGTTAGCACCTAGTTAGGGCTGGGAAAAAAGCTCCGAAAAAGCTACATTCAGAGTATAAGACGCACCCAAATTTTCAGCCACTTTTAGGGAGGCAAAAAGGTGCGTCTTATAGTCCAAAAAATACAGTAGTTGAGTCCATCTACTCCTAATGTTCACACATACATACATCCCTTCTCATCCAGTCTAGAGTTCCAACTCTCCCTGCTCATCCCATTCACAACTCTTCTTCATTCTCATGTGCTATTGCTTTGGTACAGTATTGCCTTCGGCAGCAATAACTTGATCCTTCAGATGGCTATTAAAATGTGTCTGGAGCAAAACCCAGAAATATAGAGCAAGCAGACTTGTGCTCCATAAGTGAAACAGCAGCCATATATTAATGAGAGCATAGAACATTGAATAAAATATCACAAGCCCAGTCCTTCCTCCTGTTTTCTAGACTGGGACTCTAAACGAAGAACAGTCAAATATGCGGAAACCAGAGGTGGGATTCAGCAGGTTCTGTCCAGTTCTGGAGAACTGGTAGTGGAAAGTTTGAGTAGTTCGGAGAACTGGTAAATACCACCTCTGACTGGCTCCACCCCCATCTATTCTCTGCCTCCCAAGTCCCAGCGGATCGGGAGGAAATGGGGATTTTGCAGTAACCTTCCCCTGGAGTGGGGAGGGAATGGATATTTTACAGTATCCTTCTCCTGTCACGCCCACCAAGCCATGCCCACAGAAACGGTAGTAAACAAAAATTGAATCCCACCACTGATGGAAACCTTAATTACCTGCTTTGCTTCAAAAACATTTTCTGGAAAATTGGAAAATTTGGTCTGTAGTGTCTGTGCCACGTGATGCATATCTCTTGATACTGAGTCAAAAGCTTCAGGACAGCTCTAACCCCCTGTACAAAGCTGAAAAAGATGGGCTTTCCAGCCAGTTCCCACACGTAAATGGTGATCAGTTCAATTGTATAGGAAGAGGGAAGCCTGCGAAACCTAAATGCACAGAAAGAGATTCAGACAGAGAAGTTTCAATTGCAAGGAAATGGTTAATAGGAAAAATGCTAAACACCAACAACAAAATGTCATTTTGTTTTTAACTTTCAATTTGTTAACTTTTCCTCGCATAGGAAGAGCTGTGGGCTTAGCTTTTTTCATATTTCCCCATTGCCACCAAGGAGCCGAGGTGGCGCAGTGGTTAAAAGCAGCACTGCAGCCTATTTCAGCTGACTGCTAGTTCAGCAGTTCAGCTGTTCAAATCTCACCGGCTCAAGGTTGACTCAGCCTTCCATCCTTCTGAGGTCGGTAAAATGAGGACCCAGATTGTTGGGGGCAATATGCGGAACTCTGTAAACCGCTTAGAGAGGGCTGTAAAGCACTATGAAGCGGTATATAAGTAAGTGCTATTGCTATTGCTTTTGATTTATGTTTTCTAATTTATGTACAAATTAACCATCGTATGGAGCTGGAAAAGATATGGAAAAAATTATAAAATTCTGTGAATCACATCTCTACTGTGTTAAAGGTATTTCCCATTATAAAGCTGGGAAACATGAAAATATGAATTTTTTAAAAAACGAGAGCGTTAAATGCTAGCAACTTACTTATTTTCTTCAGTTGATTCAGCAAATGAAGTTTTGAACCAGTGCTTCATTAAACGTATGAAATCCTTCACTATTTCTGTTGATGCTTTGACAAATTCAACTTGGTATTTCAATAAGGCCATGGCATACAGCTGGATCTCATCATCATCACTGCAAAGGTAGAGCTTGTGATAAAAGCTCCCTTTTGGACCTGTTAACACCAAGCAATCTATAAGACTAATGATGCTGCTTTGACCTAATGTACCTTTAGATCTTAACCAAAACCAAACCTTACAAATTGTGAGCACCTGGAAATATTGCATCAATCTAAAACTAAATACTGACGTAGAACTCCCAGTAGTGATGTTTTGGTGAGAGGAAGAAGAACCACTTTCCCAAATTATAGCCACATCTTACCTGTTGATAACACAGATGCAAACATGCCATAGCAAGGCATGATGTCAAATGAGTGACCATGATGATTTTTATAACACTTAAAATAGAACCTCAAGGAAAACTTGGTCTGTTTCTGCATGACTAACCTTAAAAGAGGAAGAAAGTAGAAGATATAATGATGCTTTAATGTTAACAGTTTTACTGTACAGGGCGGGGAGAATCAAAGTAGATGACAAAAACACATGAAACAAATATAAGTTCAAACCTGCTTGTCCATGAGGATTTTATCAGGGCATTTCCTAACTCTTCTAGGACCTCTGGAGTTGTCCTTTGGCAGTCTTCTAAACTGGCAAAAGCTTTGCTAAAAAGAACTATGTCCACATCAGAAAAGTCTTGGGTGTCCGTTCCTTTTATATATGAACCACCCTGTTGTGTGGAATATTATCCAAAAAAACTGATGGTTAATACTTGATTTTAACCCACATACTCTTGAACATTTTAACAACAAAACAGAAATACCAGCTGCACACTTGCAGTATTTTAGGCTATTAGCAGAAAACAGGTGCAGCAGGGTAAGCTGCTTATACTAAGGATTACTGGACCTTCACAAAAGTAGTTAGTGCCGTATGTCTAAGTACCTTTAAGAACATGATTACTCTAAGAGCAGAGATCAAATATGAAGGCAATTGTTTTCCTTTACTATCATCCCCAACGAAGGAACTTTATCTCATCTCAACTCTAAAAGAGGCAACTTAGAACTGGAGATATCCAAATTTGACCATTGCAAACTACTCTGGTGCATCATGCCGACTATCTTGTGATGCCAAAGATTTACTCACTAGCATTACAGGCAATTGCTGTATTGCAAATATGAATGACTCTAACTCAGTGAATGATTCTAACTCAGGCCAGATGCATCGCATGCTGGCCACGCCCATGCCATTTAGCGAAGGGGGGGAGTTGTGATACATCACGTGACGACGCCGTGATGACGCGGGTTTGACACCCCTGCTCTAATGGAATAAGTCCTATACAGGTTTATTGCCTATTTTTGTTTTTGACAATTAGTCATAGCCCAGGCTATTCAGAGACTATCAAGTTTTGTTTGCAATTATTTATACTTCTTCAATTGACATTTCAATATGGACTTTTGTTCCTGTTGATTAATACAGTTACTTCTGCTGTTTACATGATTTGGAAAATTATGAATTTAACCCATTCAACAAGATACTATAGAAATGAACCATTTTCTATCCCTTATGCTAGATTTGTATTCTGAGGGAATATGCCTTCTTGTCATTACGAAGACATGTTCTCTCAGAATATACTTGACCAATTTTTAATTTGGAGCAACATCTTGAATTATATACATCTTGCTTATATAAATTTCTTTGTTGATTCATCTATCAAAGAATCTGAGTATCTCATGGAGATCGGAAAATAATTTTGGTTTGAACAGCCAATTTTTTTTTACTTTGCTTTTTGAAAGGGACCAGATACTATTTGCTTTTCCTTGTATAACCCAACACAACTCATGTACTTAATAAATCTCAATTTATATGTCTGGAGATACTTCAGTAGTTTAGTCTAACATTAAAGTTTGATGCAATATGATTTACCCTATATTGCCACACATTTTTTTAATTTAGCCCTCCCCCATTTTTCTGCATTTCTAACCATTTTCCTTGATGAAGAATTCTTTGAAATGTGGAACCTTGCTAGTAGGTCTAATCTAATCAAGGTATTACTTTGGTATGGATTTGTGGGTTATGGTTAAGACTTAAAGAAAGTTCCTTGAATCCAATGATCTGGCCATGACCATGTTAGCCCCATTCTCCTGAATTCTGGATCTGTATTAGATGACTAGGTCTCCCTGTTCTATCAGTCTGGCCTTTTGCCATCTTCTGAATCTTGATTTTATCACTGAGTGTTGGCTAATTGCATTAGTTATGCATGGACTTTACCACCTTATAACAGGATAATTAACTATGAAGCTTTACTTAATGAAATGTGGCATATTTCCAGGACATATCTCATGCACCATTGATCCATAAAATTAATTGTCTGGGGATGCAAGACTATCATCTGCTTTATCAGTTGCATTGCTTCTTACAGATAATACATACACTATAGCTGTCTTGCATAATGCCCATCCAGGCGTTCATTTTGCTTCCATAGGCATAATAGCTCACTGCCATACATGTGAATGGAACACATTTGCTCAAATCAATTCCACATGCTCTTTTCCTTAAACAGAGATTAAGATGAAGAATATAATGTATGAAGAAACCTTAAAGCACTTGATTGAATTAGACACCACAGACCTCAAAAGTTCACAAAGCAATAGTGACTCAAAGGATGCAGAAGCTGTATTTTATTCAAAAATGTATATACTGCTTCCCATGAGATATTACCTAATTCTTAACTTTTGTCATAATAAATCATATCCAGGGTTGGCATCATATCTGAATGTTAAGGAAGGAATTATTCAGTCCCATATTCACTTCGGTCACGGCCACATTGACACAGGCAAGATTGTCTTTGCATCAAATCTCATGAGATTGAAAGAGGCAGGCTATTGCAATAGAATTTGATGAAAGGGCCACAGATTGTTAATTTAAAGAATATCCAAATATTCCATCAGATGATAATAATATCATACTAAAATATTCTGGGCAAAATCTCTATCCAAGGGGCAAATGCATACATTTCTCTAAGTAAATTGAGTGCTCCTATAACAGATCAATCTCACTGCAAAGCATTACTCTTGAGAGAAAATAGGAAATGGATGATACTAATGAGAAACTAGTGTATATATTTTGCACACAAACCTACTAATCCAATTATGTGGACAATTAGTAAAATATGGAATTCCAGATTTAAAACGAGTTACTTTTTAATAGGAAATGAGAATGTACTTCTGTGATCAGTCTCAAGACAGATGCATAGCAAATATAAATACCTTGATAATGGAAGTTATTGGCAATGGAAAAATTTGTTTGATAAATGTAATAATGCCTTCAACATCTGATGTACAGGCTAGCCTTACAGGACCCAAAATGGGTCTGAGTTTTTCTTTCACAAATGTATTTATCTCCATTGGTGTTGTATATTCCAAGAAGCTTTCAGGCTTAAAGTTAGTGGCCATTTGAGCTGTGCCAAAAAAAGCAAAAAATAAAAATCAAGACAAATTACAGGTTTTCTTAAATTATGATTCATGGATATTCTGCATTGAATTAGTAACACCTTTGAAGCTTACTGCTATCATCATTACCCTAATATAGATTTCTAAGCGGAAAAAAGTGGGGCTCTTTAAAAGAAGTTTCCCTTAAATTTGGGAATATTCTGCAATCAGGGTTCCAGGATGTAAAAAAGCCGAGATAATGGATGATGCCAGTGGTGGGTTCCTACCGGTGCGGTCCACTCTATAGCACCGGTAGCGGCCTGCTGGTGACGTCACAGTACCGGTGCGGTCGGTTGCTGGTGCCTGGGCGCCGCCATTTTTTCAAAAAATTCTTTTAATTTTTTAAAAAAATTTCTTCTGCGCATGCCCAGAAGCCGAGCTTCCGGCACTGTGCATGCACTACCTTCCTACCCCACAGTGAGTCCAAGCAGGGGAGGATGGCTGAGGGAGCGTGTGAGACGCTGAAAGAATGGGTGGCAGGAGCTATCTCCATTCCCCTCCCTTCAGCAGTCCGAGAAACCACAAATGCGCGGTGATGATCCCAGGCATTTTCGCACGTTCGAGGCTTCTCGAGCTGCTGAGAGGAGGGGGAACAGGCGGCAGGAGCCTAGGATCATCGAATGGGGAGAAGCATTCAGGCCGGATGGAGCCTCCTGGAAGAACCGCTGCCGCGGTCTTGCTGCTTCCGCTGCAGAGGGCTGCATTGCAGGTGGGCAATGCCCCCTCCACTTCTCCGGCCGCTGCCAAGCTCCCAAGGCCCATGCCCACCCGATCACATGGCTGGCAAACCACACCCACAAAATAAGCCACGCCCACAGAGTGGCAGTAAAAAAATTAGGAACCCGCCCCTGGATGATGCCATTTGAGTTGGGTAGCTTTGGAGTTGGGGCCAGAATGGCAGTTCTTTTTCTCCCATTTTCAATTATATGAAAGGAACCAATTTGATCAGCCACTTATCTCAGCTCTTTACAGCAGCAAGGCTTTGTGTGACTGTGGAGAGAGAACACAACCTTTCACATCAGAGTAAATATCCCAAATGTTGTTGAGGTCAAGATGACTTCCCCTCAAATCAGAGGTGGGTTCCTACTGGTTCTAACCGGTACTTTAGAACCATTAGTAGTTCACCGATGACATCACGGAGCTGGTTCTGTCGGTGTCTCCATGGGCGCCGCCACCTTGGATTTTGCTTTAGCGCATGCGCAAAAGCTAATTTTTGCTTCTGCGCATGTGCAGAAGCTATTTTTTTATTGCTGCAGGCGTGCACATGCATGCAAAGCAAGTGTGTGAGCATGGCGCGACCCTGACCGAACCGGCAGCAAAAGGAACCAGAACCCACCCCAGCCTCAAATCCTTGTATCCTCAAGATGTTCTTAACCGTAAACCATTCCTGTTTACTCAGCATACTTTAATCAGTCAAAAAAGAGTGAGGCAACATACAAATTAGATGTTTTCATCAGAAACCTTCACACTAAAACAAATCCATTCTGTCAGGCATGTCATACTGTATGAACAACTGATTCTTCTCCATTCTGAGTAGAAATGAAAACCTAGAAAATGCTGCAAAAATAGGCCATCTTTAGGAAGTCTATCTCTGTTGCATTTTAATTTTGATTCTCTATAGTGGCAATGAGAAAAAATTCTGGAAAATAACAATCCCCCAATTGCTTCTGAGATACATCAGAGTTCTCATGAGAAAATGAACCCTCATTAGTTGATGGTCATTGGAAATTGTTACACAGCCAACGTACAGAGTTGTGTCCATAACCAATACATCAAACATGTGATGGAATGTAGTCTGGATTCCAGGGGGAAGGGGCTGCATTCCAGAGGACCAAAAGACAGCAAAGTTTAGATAGTTTGATTGGGAGGAACAGGATCAAAATAGTTCCATCCTAGAAGTTCTCAGAGTATGGTGCAAGTAGTTTGCTTTAGTTTGGCAAGATTCTGTCTATAGGTAAGGAACAATAAAGGAAACTACTTAAAAGAAACTCTGTGTGCTTTTCTTGGACTTTGGGCCTGACAGAACATGAGAACCATATGTTTAATAGTTTGCCTTGTTGTTGTACTAAATATTATAATTTCATGGTAACTTTTGTAGTGGCTTTGGAAGGTCATAATTTGCATACCTTGTTGTAGGGAAATGCAACATATGGGGAAACTTTAAAAACTAGAATTGAAATCACACAGACCTTCACCCATGAAAGATCTCAGAGCTAAAATTTGAAATAAAAATATCACCTCTTTTATTGGCTGTAAAGTGATGCTTCTGTTTCTCATGGTGTTCCCTGGCGTGGACTGATCCAAACCGCTTGCAGCACATTCTGCAAGACGTGGCTGTTCCCATGGCGACAAATTTTGTTTCCCTTCTCAGTGTCATATTCCAACAACTCCTTTGATTGTTCACCAGTACCACTTCATGCTCAGCCTGTTAAACAAATTCATTATGTGAGTGAATTAATACTGAATCACCTGGATCAGGGGTCAAAGAAATTCATAACTTGAGGAACAGAAAGCATAACAAAAAATTAAATTTTATTGAGGTAAATTGAAAACCATGGGAAGCTAACATTCTGTTTCTACTATAGCTAACCAGACACTCATGGAAAGTTTGCAAATTTTACACAGAGGCATTATCTTCTCCTCCTATGCCCCAGATATTAATTGAAAATACAGCTAGTATTCATTTAGCGACCATAATTTGGACCACTTGTCGGTCATTAAACAAATCTGTCAATAAGTGAAACTGCAGCTTTCCTTTGCTTTACAGACCCGTGAAAGTTGTAAATGAAGAATTGGTTGCAAAGTTATATTTTCCTCACTGTCGTATCTGCGCATGGTCACTGTCTGAGGCGGTTGTTCAACAAGGACCAGTTGCAGGAAATGTTTATCATGACTAGTTGCTTTATGAAGCTTTACACTCCTTGAAATTGTTCCATGGAGCTGCTGATCTTTGCAGTCCTCCAAAATAGTGCCATCACTTTATTTGGGGACAAAGAGTAGGTGAATCATTTAATATGAAGAAATAAGTCCTTCAATCTGTTCCAAATTTTCCACCGTATAACTTTCATGAATGTCTTTAGTCATTAGGAGGGAAGAAAGCTCCATTTCCCATCTACTTTCTCCATATGGCATATGATTTTATGTAACTATATTATGACTCCTTCCAACCATTTATTGCCCAAACCCCTGAAAATGTTGTAATCCTATCTCACAGGAAAGCCCTTTGATCGTTTTGATAGTTCTTTTGTCTTTTTTTTCTGTTCTACTACACTGTGATCAGAACATCACAATGTTTAAGACACACATTTCTCATTTTAAATCTCCCCCCAGGAAGGCAAATTCCCTAATTTTGACCCAGATTTAGAATTTTCAACATGCAATGAGTGCTTAAACCTTTTGTAAGACTTAACATAGCATTTCATCCCTTACCACTTCCTCCGTAGATTGGTCCCACCCACCATCAGCTGCCAGAGGGTGATCAACTGCAGTCAAGCTGGCAGGAAGTCAGAAGTTGCTCCTGTTCCCAGTCTTTGTTTTTCCCTTGACCATTCTGTTTCTCTCTTTAGGTAAGAAATATCTCTGAAACAATGACTTAATGAGTCGGAGGTTGTCTAGTGGTTCATATTTTCTTAGGCAGCTTCCCAGATTAAATCAATCATGCTTACAAAGCAATCGAAACAAACCTGATTTTTCAATTTGACTATAATGTGCTCCTAGTACAGCGGTTCCCAACCTGGGGGTTGTGACCATTTCCCAGGGGTCGCCCTGGCATTCTCAGCCCCCCCCCCACTACCACAAGCCTGGCCATATCAGCTCGATTCGCCTGAGCCCTCCAATTGTTCGGGAGAGGTGCCATTCGGCGAGAGGCGTTTGTGTCTGATTTCCCCCACCTCCCCGGCCGAGGGACAGGCCTGCAGGAGAGCCCTTCTGACTGGCGGGAAGGCAGCGCGGATGAAGCATCTTTCCCTGCCTCCCATGCTTGTCTGGCACCCGCACCCCTCCTCCTGACTTGACTCCCTCCTGCTCTCTTGGGGCCGTGGCGCCTGAGGTCTCCTGCTCGAGGGGACTGGAAGCGGTGGTCCTTTTGTTGCACGTGCTTCGGGAGACAAATGGGGGGGTGCAGCCTCTGTGCTAGGAGCAGGGGGGTTATCCCACCAGGGGCCCTTTTCTGGAGCATCAACCCCACGTGTGAGGGGGGAGGGCTGGCGCTCCAGCCAATAAAGAGAAGAGCCGCAGACGGAGCCCTGGCGCACTTTCAGCGGCAACTCTGTCTGCCTTTGGGTGGCGGGGGATCCCAGCATGGGCATCGCAGTTTCCAGCCCCACTCGCTTCGCGTGTTGCCTCTGGGAGCTTTTCGAGCCCTGTCATGAAAGGCGTGCATGACTTTGGCGGGGCTGGGACATTTCGCGCACACACGCTCCTCTCTCTCTCTCTCACGCGCATGCGCATCCCCTCACACGATTTCACTTCTGCATATGCTCAGAAGGTGAATTCAGCCTGAAACACAGCTGAGGAGCTTATTAGCTGTGTTTCGGGTGAAGAAATAAAGGTCAGTATTAACCCGGGGGCAGGCGGGAGGGCTTTTTTCAAAGCACAGAATGCTGTGAAGCCATCCAAACACAGAAAAATCAGCCGAAAATTCAGAAAAAAAGATGGTGGCAAGCACGGACGGGCACAAACAGAACCGGATCTGTGACGCCAAAATTACGTCACCAGCGGGTTGCTAACAGTTTGGACGATCTGGTCCGAATCAGGAGGAACCCACCCATGGTACAATTGTATTTTGATGCTGCCTCTCCCACCTTTTTTTCTCCCAAAAGCACTTCCAGATACTTAATAAAGTCATTCAGTGACAACAGCAAAAGAACTTACCATAACTAAGAATGAATAAAGTAACATCTTCAAGCTTACCTTTGAGTCACGTGAAGAGGCCTCACATAAAATCTCTGCACTGCATATTTCACAATGAACCTTTCCAAGATGTTTAGCATGAAAATGGTACCTCAGAGCCGCACGGCTAACAAAGTCATTCCCACATCTCTCACAGTTATATGACTTCTGCTTGACACCCCACATCCTGTAAAAACACAGAACCATGCTTTTAAAGAGAACCTTTTAACACTTTTGATCATAATACAGCACAATAATATGCTATGTACACAAGAGCAACCAAATCTGAACAAATTGCCAAGATGTCAGATAATGTCCATATTTAGAATCAAACTGATTCAGTTCTGATCAGCTTGGAAACAGAGAAACCATCTAGATCCTAAACTATTTAATTTTTTAAAAGAGTGCTGATTTCTTTTACAGATTCATTTTTGTGTCCCTGGTTTAAAGGGACAATTGGAAAGGGGACATTTTCTGCCAAAAAGAAGTCTTACTTGCCAAAGTCATTGTGTCCTTATTTCATGCAAGTGTGTTTGTTTCATTATTGCCCAGTTACACTGCCAGCTGCCAAATCATTTCTGTACCACCCTCACTGGCTTGGAATTGTGGGTGTTGTAGTTTATGCTACCTTAACAAGAGACTTGAGAATTTGACTTCATAACAAACTTGGTTCTAATTATAGCATTGGAATAATAGCTATAAACATGCAGTGTGCATTGCAGCTCCTTTAGGGCTCTTGCACATTTTATACAGTGCCTGGAAGAAGAGTTTGATAGGAGACCTTAATCCATATTATTTATTTATTGTCAAATTCCAGATATTTTGAATAATATGTAACTGGAAGTTTTGGAGATGTGGGCAATGCTTTGTCACCAATTTTTGGATGTGTTTTTCTCCCATATTCCCACCACATAAACTGTTTGATTGCAGTGAAGAAGCTGACAGCTCCTTTTACTTTGTTAGGCAGGTTACAAGTAAAGAACTGATTCGGTAAATTAAGATAAGAAGAAAGCAGGAATGTGATCTCTTTCTGTTAGTCTAATTCTGCATGCTTTATTTATGCAGATAAAGAGATATGTAACTAACTGAAATATGGATAAAACTTAAAACTAATGAATGTAATTAGTTTCTTAAAGTAAGATAATAAGAATAATAGTGATATAAAAATACAACAATAAAAATACAATGATACGTTAGACTGCTAAATGAAAAATAATTAGATATTATGTGGTTTGTTGAGTTATGCGGTTTGTTATGTTTGTTATGTCTTTTGTACAGGTTTGTAGATGTATCTATGTATCTATGTATATATTTATTTTTCTTTTTTCAGTATGTTATATGTGATAATTTTTTAAAACTACTTAATAAAAACTATTTTTAAAAAAAGAATGTATCCTAACTAAGCCATAGCTTGGTTAATTTATTGTCTGATGAACAAATCACTTGGGTGGATATACACATGGGATTTTTTGCTTTAAATTACGATTTTGTTATTTTAAATATTTATCTTGCTTGCTACTGTTGGGATTCACTGTGCTGTTATTTCAGGTGTTTTATTGATGATAGGAATTGCCTAGAATTATGTAGAGAATATTAATTTTTTCAGCCAACATTAACAATAAAACATAATTTGCAGTGTTCAATGTGGCCAGGTTCACATAACGTGCTAAATCCAAATAAATCAAGCCATATTATACATTAAGTCTGATACATGAACCTAGTCACTGTCTTATTGCCAGACCAGATCATTCATCCACCACCCACATCATGGCCTGTATGATTTCAGGGCTGCCCGTCAGGACTTCAAGTACTCTGAATGAGTATATTAAACATTCATCTGTGACAGGGGCGGGTTCAGGGGTAGGTTCCTGCCGGTACGCTCTTACCTGTTGATCGCCGCAGAATCGAAGAAGCCGGTGGCGTTTGCGGCGCGGGGCTTCCCCCACCCGCTTTCCCCCGCCTGCCTAGACACCGCAATTTGCGTTTTTTTGCCCTCTGCGCATTTGCAAAACATTCTGCTTGCGCAGAGGGCAAAAGAACGCAAATGGTGGCGTCCAGGCGGGCGGGGGAAAGCGGGTGGGGGAAGCCCCGCGCCGCAAACGCCACTGGCTTCTTCGGTTCTGCGGCGACCAACAGGTAAGAGCGTACCGGCAGGAACCCACCCCTAGGCAGGTTGCCTACTTATTGATACCGGTGCGCTGCACATTTCATGCGCGCGTGCCCTCTTGCGCAATTTTTGTGAGATTTTGCTTCTGCGCATGCACAGAAACAAAATCTTGCCAAAATCTCACACTCGCGCACGTTCCCTCGCGAGATTTCGGTGAGATTTTGCTTCCGCACATGCGCAGAAGCAAAAAATCCGAAAAATTCTTTTAAAAAGATGGCGATGCGCGCAACTGTCCGGTGAAGACGGTACCAGAGCAGTCACGCACAAATTGCATAATCGGTGGGTCCATACTGGAGCTGCACACTGAACCGCACCGGTAGGAGCCCACCCCTGATCTGTGAGGATTTTGTTAAAATTTCAGGAATTCAGAAAACCTCAGGCTTCTACTATCTGCTTTCTTTTAAGTCAGGATGATTTTAAGTTGTCGTTGAGTACAGAACCCTGGTCAGCTGAGAATTCTCAGACCCTGGAATGCTGGGCTGGACAAAGACTGATGATAGAATCAGAACCAGAAGCATAAGAACAAGGGAGCATGGAAGTCACACCTCTCCAATTCTTGAATTCAGCTGTTTGAGATATCAAGTATACTTATTTTTTTTATATTGCCCAGACTAATGTGAATACTGATGTTATTCATTGTAAGAAAACACCAAAAGGAGGAATTCTGGTCAGTCTTGCCTAGAATAGGAAGAGTTGATATTATTTTTGACATATATGTGTAAAAGTATTTTTAATTTGATTTCTTGGATTTTTCAATTATCTATGCAAGTATATCACAATGTAATGTAATTTGATAATTACATCAAAGAAAAGAGAACTGTACTACTTTTTAAGGCCTTTTGGGATGATCTTTTTTCAGTATGTCTTTATGCATCCATTCCTTTAGTGCGGGTGATTCAGTTATGGTAAAAAAAAACTCTTCTTACCTACTCCATTCAAGCTCTCTTCAAAGTATTCCCTCCGGTCTCAGTTTTCAAACACTCTCAAGGTTGGCTGCTTGCCATCTCTGCCAGTCTCATAATATGTCAATTATGATGTGTGAAATGGAGGCCTGACCCACCCACCCTGCCAATAATAAACAATCACAATTGCCTATACAGACCCATCACAACTGCCTTGTCAATTTATCTTTTGTCTCTGTCTTCACTTTCCATTTCTAAATTCTTCTAGCTAATTTAGCACACTGCTGAGAAGAAAACATTTGCTATGTCTGAAGAGAACATTTTGTGGCACATGTACAAAGAGTGTGAAAGAGGGATATTTGAGGCTGATATCAGAAGGGATAATGATTTGTAATTAATGAAACAAGATGAAGCACTGCTAATCAAGATCAGTTTTCCTGGAATGGATTTGAGAAAGAAGCACTGAGTGGACACATATTCCAGCAAAGTTTCTAAGGAATATTTTTCAAAAATGTTCATTTTACCAAATGTGTAGTGACTTAGCCCAAAACATACAGAGCTTACAAAGCTGTAAGTAAAAATCATATAGAAATGCAAAACAATTTTTAAAAAACCTAGCTTATGGTAAGAGCGCCCCACAGAAAGTATATATCCTTGTTGATAAATTATTTATATCAGCTAATGGCTATTGGGGAAAAAAATCTGTATAGATGTGAAAGGAAATTGGTAGAGGTTAAAAGCTGGAGGGCCAGGAAAGAGCATGATTGTGTACAATTAGAAAGTGATATCTTCTACAAAGTAAAAGACCCACACACACCAGATTTATTCTATTTGCATTAGGCACAGGGCACTCATGATGTGATGATAACATAACTACACTACAGCTTTGTGTTTAATTCTGCTCTATTTGCATGCATACCTCCCTCATTCTTCATTTCTAAAGAAAGTCCAACCAATAAATAAATAATATATGTATGTATGTGAATATTATGTCATTCAGCTTCAACAGATGACCTGCTATTCAAATCAAGATCCCTGAAACATAACAAGGGGGGGGGGAAGAGAGTTCTTTTGAAACATGTATGGGCAGACTGCTAGTCCTGCATTAGAAAGAGAACATAACTTGATACATAAACTATGAAGGAGGATAGGAAGGGTGTGAAAAGTCAAGATAGTAGCTACAATCATGTGACCAATGCTCCATTTTTTGTCTTCTGCACACACCTTGGACTGGGGATAAATTATCATGTGATGTTAAACCTTTGGATTAGATACAGAAAAGCCCAGCTTCGAGGGTATTATCAATTATAGGTGGTTTGGGGCCAACCTCAGGGGTGGGTTCTAACTTACCTCGCCGCTGGTTCACTTCCTTCCAGGCCGCATGGGTGCGCGTGCATTGCGTGACACGTGGCTGCATCGCACAAGCATGCACGCATGCGCAGTGCCAAAAACCAAGCTTCTGTGCATGCGCAGAAGCAAACAACAGCTTTTGAGCATGCAGAAGCCAAAAACAAAATGGCGCCGCCTATGGCACCGCCATTAGAGCCGGTTTGGGGGTGTGGCCAACCGGCGATCGTTCCAGGTTCGGCGAGCAAGGGGAAATTCCTGCTACCAGTTCTATAGAACTGGTCTGAACCGGGAGCAACCTATGTTGTACTGTTGTGATTGTAGAGAAAAGTAAAAGAAAGGAGTACTGCTATACTGCCTTGAGTTCCTGAATGAAAGGTGGGATATTTATTTATTTGGTTTTGCTAGCGAGCCTGGGGAACTCAGAGTGGGATTGGAGCCTATCAAATGGCTTATTTGACTGTGTGTTGGCGCAGGGGTGGATGGGTGGGAGGTTATTTTTTATTATCTCTACTGTGTTTTTATGTTTGTAAGCCGCCCAGAGTTGCTGAGCGAGTAAGCGGCTATATAAATTTTCTAAATAAATAAATAAAATTATTTATTATTCAATTTACATGCCATCCCTCTCACCAGTAAGGCAACTCTGGGCCTCTTACAGATAGCAAATGAATGAATGAATGAATGAATGAATGAATGAATGAATGAATGAATGAATGAAAGAAAGAAAGAAAGAAAGAAAGAAAGAAAGAAAGAAAGAAAGAAAGAAAGAAAGAAAGAAAGAAAGAAAGAAAGAAAGAATTAAAATTTTAAACTCCATAGAAATATTAGAACCAAGGAGATGGACATCGGGATGATATCTTCTTCTTACCCCATCAACCATTTCCAGTGATAAGCACCCCCCTTAGGGCCCTAAGCCAACCAGCAAAAGCAGGTTTTAATACTCTTCCAGAAAGGTGGGAACAGTTCTCACTTCCAGTGGTAGAATGTTCCACAGGGCCAGGCTCACAGCAGAAAAAGCTTTTCTACTTGACCTTGCTAACCAGAATTCCTTGGCCGATGGGGTCCGCAGCATCACCCTTCTGCTGGAGCGAGTATTGCAGACCAGTCTCATTGGGGCAAGATGGCTCCTCAGATATCCTGAGATATAAACCTAATAAATAATGTTTTTAAAAATGTACTTAAACAACAGCCCTTGTTATTGAAACAAATATTCTTTGTTCATTCTTAATCAAGAATTTATGTCATCAACAGATTTTTACCATCCATATCTTCAGAGGTGGGTTCCTGGTGGTTCGGACTGGTTCTATAGAACCAGTAGCGGGAATTTTCCCCCGCTCGCCAAACCGGCAGCGATGGCTGGCTGGACACGCTCCCGAACCGGCTCTCTCGGTGGCGCCATAGGTGTCACCATGTTGTTTTTTGCTTCTGCGCACATGCAGAAGCTGTTTTTCACTTCTGCACATGCACAGAAGCTTGGTTTTTAGCACTGTGCATGCGCGCACAAAGCTCATGCGCCCACACGCCACATGAGGAAGTGAACCGGCAGCGAGGCAAGTCAGAACCCACCCCTGCATATCTTCCATCTTTTCCTCTTATATTTTGCATATATAAGCGTGGCATATTCCATTTCTTCATTATATGAAGAGGATAAAAATCATAATTATAGCCTTATCCATCATAGACAGTTTTTAGGTCCTTGTAGAGATTCTTTTCCTTTCCCTGGAACATGTTTCTGTTCCTGTGATTTAGTTGGCTTTTTGATCTTTTAAATGATCAAAATTTAAAAGCTGTATTTTGCTATAGGAAAAGAAAAAAAATAGAGAAAATTTGTAAGGTATAATACAGTATTACTGCAGAAAACAAAAATGATGCAAATGCTTTTATTCATTATTAATCCTTCAGCTTCACTTAAGGATGCTGTACATCAGGTCACAGAGCCCCCAGCCATCACCTTGTTGCTGTTTTTAATATTTGAAACTCTGCTGAAGTGAATGGGAGCGATTATGCCTCAGAATACTGATGAGGAGGAGGAGGACGGAGGAGGAGGAGGAAGAGGAAGAGGAGTAGTTTAGAATAGTTGTTAAGGTGTTAGGCTACAAACCAGGGGCGGGTTGCTCATTTACAGATACCAGTGCGCTGCGTGCACATCTCCACATTTCGTGCGCACATGCGCTTGCTACGCACACACGCCCCCTCGAGTGATTTTGCTTCTGCGCATGCGTGGAAGCAAAAAAGCCCAAAACCTCTTTTAAAAAGATGGCGACGCGCGCGACGGACTGCCGAAGACGGCACCGGAGTGATCGCGCGCAAATAGCACCATCTGCTGGCCGCTACCGGAACAACAAAGTGGACCGCACCGTAGGAACCCACCACTGCTACAAACCAGGAAACTATGAGTTCTAGTTTTATCTTGGACATGAAAAAGTAGCTGGGTGACTTTGGGCCAGTCACACTCTCTCTCAGCCCAATTCACCAAAGAGGATTGTTGTTGGGAAAATAGGAGGCAGAAGCATTAGGTATGCTTGCTGCCTTGAATTGAACAAAATATACATAAAAAGGCAGGATAAAAATCTAATAATACTACCTTAAATATATATTTTTCAATTTAAGAACATGAGCATTTGTGACTACATAGAAGCATTTTAACTAATATAAGATAGCTAGACATATCTACAGTATCTACGTATGTAGTTAACTAGCTATGCATTTCAGCAACTTGTTGGTACTGACAGTTCCATTCCTGTTGTAGTCAGACAATAAACATTGTAAGGGACAATCATTCATTTGAAATAAACCTGGATAGCAACCGTTTTACTGTTACCCAAGAGCACAAACAAAATAATCTGCTCCAAATCTGCCAGCATTTAAATACAATTTAAAAAAACCCTATTTTTTAATGCCCCATGGTTTGTTATTTTAAACATACACAATATAGTCAGATGTTGAAATAGAAATATGTACCATGTGGAGGAGTAAAACAGCTCCATGAAATGTGATATTGAAGGTCCATGAGTTAACATATACATCCGGATATATAAATGCATACAAAAGTGTATGGCTAGATGAGGCATTGTGGTTTTATGTTTCAGAGTGGAATGAATGATAGCATCAGGAAAGAAAGAAAGAAAGAAAGCCTGTTCCCTTTTTAATACGGATCAAGCAAAAGGTGTACGTATAATCATGTACCCATACCTCAAACATCGCTTCTTGAAGCCCAAATGAAAGTCAACCTAATTATTTAGGTTAATTGTTATTACACTGTATTTTATGTTGCATTTGAAAGGCACATACTTGTATATTTTACATAACATTTAAAAGGCACATTAATTCAACCTTGCTGGATTTGTCTGCAAAAACAATTGATCAGAATGGGGGAACATTTGGTTTTAATGAGAGGTTGTATTTGTTCTAGCTGTATGCAAAATTAGTTGCATAAGACTGAAGAACAGTCTGGTAGGAGTTAATGTTGGAATAGGATCTGGGCTCAAATATGCACTGGGCATAAACTAATTAAACTACATAGTATTTTCCAATTAGAGTGTCAATGGAGGTTAAAATAGAGGGAGGAAGTCTACCTGCCTTAAATTAACCTCTTTGGAATAAATGGGGGAATAAATTTAATAATTTAAATATGGGATAGTTATTTTGCATCCTATATCTTTTGACTATCAGACTCTCACTCTTTCAAAAAAGTATAGGTGTTCTTTCAGATGTTAGTGAGTTACAGTTCCAGATGTTAGTGAGTTACAGTTGATACTCAGCAACATTGGGGAAGGTTCAAATTCCTCAGGCCTAGTTTAAACCAACTTCATCTGTAGCATCAGTTGGAAGGCTTTAGAAACAAGTATAGGTACAGAATGTTCACACATTGTTCTAAGCCAGTTCATGGAATTCGCTTAATATGCTAAGACAAAAAATATATAGTTTAGAAATCAGAATGCCTGGATTATCATCCCACACTAAGGCATTACAAGCCACAATCACAATGCTTGGGTTCACACAATGTACTTACCAAAACTGACTGCACATTATATTTTGTATAAGCTATCTTATATCTACATACATATCTTCATATAATATTTTGTGTAGTGGGCTTCAGCAGGCAAGAAACAGACCATAATAGATACAACAACATTTATTGACTGAAAACTGGAACTGAGGAACTGCAGGCAAATCCCTGAAATTTATACTCTGGGCCTACAGGGCCTTAACCAATCATAATACTTGAAAAAACCCACCCAAATATGAATGTTTTAAGTTTGAGTTAACAGTTAGGGTCATCTAAAGGTTAGTTTCACTTTAGCAGGGCTTAACACAACTATATATATTCAATAAATAACATAATGTATGTATGTAGTGTGGAAGAACATGCAAGTGACTGAAAAGAAACATTGTAAAAGACTGATTTACATGTGGCCATACTGCTGACTGATTAAGGAACTCGTCTGAGAACTTACGTTTAAGCCATTTTCTCAGTTTTACTAGCATTTTCCTGTAAATCAGATAATGGAACTAAACCAGATCTCTGAGACCAAGAGATGCTGGAAGAATAAAAAATAGTAAGATCACACAGTATATGAATCATAAATGGAATATATTCTGCTTACGCATTTAAAAGTGAAAGAAATGTAAGAAAAACAAGGTACTAATGTAAGTTCTCAAGTGGGAACTTATTATACTGTAAATTCAGAAATAAGACTCAGAGTGAGATTTTTTTTTGTTTCTTCTGAGTCAATAGATCTCACCAGATGGTCACAGCTACTGCCCCGTCAAGGAATATATGAAGGCTACAAGAGGTAGCTACAAACTTAACAGTTTCTCATGGAACTATTAAATGAGAGGCTACCTTAGCTGACCAATTCTTACCTCGAGTGAAAGGAGAAAACTTCAGATTCAGAACAAAAAAATGCCTTCAAACTTGCCAAACATATCTTGGTTACAGAGTTAATGCTAGGAGAATGCACAGAGAGTTTTGGGAGATGAAAAATGTTAAACTTTTATGCTGCTACTGAATAATTTTATTTTTAAGTTTAGGAGTGCTGAAATGCAGATGTTAACAATTTGTAACTGAGCTCCCGATCCCATTCAATAACACTGAAGGGGTGTTTTCCCCCAAACATCCCTAGCATAGTTTCTTTTGCTTTAAGTTTATTAAGGAATGTATATCCTTGTGCAAATCTCAGTAACTTTGGGAAACTCACAGTGCAAGTTTGAAAAGCCAAGTAGCTTAACTGTAGTATACAATGATCCGTTATTCGAGTCACATTGAAAAACTCTCCCTCCCTCTCCCTCTCCCTCTCCCCCCCCCCTCTCTCTAAAAAGAATATTGAGGTAAGAGATTTCAGATAGTTGAAGGGGCTCTCCCTGCGGAAAGCAGATCTGTTTATTTCAGATTGACTAGCATAACTGCAATGTAAGCATTTCGTGTTTTAAAGTTTTCCCATCAGTCATCCAGTCACTACATCATCTCTTCCAGGTGCAGAAAATGACTTGTTTTGAGGAGAGTAATACTGTATAAGAAATAGAAGTTAGGTTGGCGAACTATCATTTCCAGGTGGGAGCACTTGAAAGGGGGGGAAAAAAGAACTTTTATTTTTACATTTAGGTTCAGTGATGCTGATTTGACTGTTATAACAATAATTAAACAGAGTTATCAGATCTTGGTAGAACAAGGCTATAAAATGTGGTTTTTCTTCCTGTGTGGTTCACATGAAGGCCACACAGGATGTCAAATCCATTTTGTCCTCATTTTGTCATGATTACAAAACAGCAAGAAAAGTGTAGAGAAAACAAATTTACCACCCACATCTCAAAAGTGGCAGAATATATAAAACAGGAATAAATCTTTTCATTTACCTCTGCAAAGCTGCAACAGGGTTTGTGGAACATATTAAATATGATCCTGGCAATCCCTTTTTAGTCTGTAATGTGCACATTGAGCCTGTGAGAATAGTTGACGATAGTAACCCCCCAAAATCTAACATACCATAATCGAGTTGACTGTTGGATAAGTATGTCATGTATAAACACAGCTCTTGTGTTTTGATTTCAATCATGAACTTTAATCTACTAAAAATGTAGGTCAGAGGGTCAACCTTTTGGGAGTGCAAAGAGTTCGTGGGAGATAGAAGGGATGCTAAGAGGGAAAAGCTAGGATTTTTTAAAAAAAATTATTGCGTGGAGTCATTTTTAAAAGCTATGTTAAATTATGTTGAGAAACTCTAATTTCTATTTGCTAATTCAAGGAGGGTGTCTGGAACTTGGAAAAGAGAATTTAGGAAATGTGTGTCCCCTCCTCCTCACAAATATTATTTTTCTTGTCACCATTTCTGAATCTGGAAAGACCAGTCAAACAATTCTCCTAGACGAGGTCATCTCTCCTTAGGTAGAATGAGATCAATTATTTTGGATGACCTAAAAGGTAGCAAATTGGTCATTACTTATTACAAGGCTTACTTCCAGGATAAGAGGCTGGTGGGATTTTCTACCTTTTGACCTCAATTTTATTAATCAATTCATATGCTATATATCTCAAAGCAGCAATAATTATGTCAGCCTCACTTTACACAAGAAAAATTCAGTGGGAGTGAACTTGCGTTGCTGTTTCAGCTTTGTTTTCCAAGCCATTTAGAAAATGGATACTAGCAGACAGTCCTTAATCAATAAGTTGTAGGATTTGAAGACAATAAGCTCACACCAGGCTGAATGTCAGAGATCTTGCTGCAATGTTGTACTTAGATTAGTGGAATTATTGAAGAAAAAGGAAAATATACCAGATCACACCCTCAAATGTCAGCAGAGCTAGCTTTTTTTTTGCATAAACCTACCCAGGTCTTCAGATCTATCCCTAGGTTCATTGTGACTGGGGGTTTATAATACATGTTCAGAGTATAGAGAACGTGAATTGATAGCACATATCAATGACTTCATTATAACTCAGTTCACTAACAGAAATATTTTAAAATAGTTATTTATACTTTCTTCTCAAAGATGATGGGAGCACAAGCTGTGAATTTTTAGATAAACATGGGTGTGGGGAATTTATCTTATGTGGGCAGAGAAAAATTATAGCACACCACTGTAGCAGCTCAAGGCTTCTTCTAGAGTGAAACTACACCAAACATTTCAATTTAGCATCCTTCCTCATGCTGTTATATGTAAGGACTTCCAACTTCCCACATTTGGCCATGCTCCTGAAATTCTGAAATTCCTGCTCATCCAAGTGGGGGAAAGCTGTTATATGCGTTTTCAATACAAAAGTCAATCAGATGTCGTTTAAGAGTTGTTTAGAACAAGCAGAAGGGTCCTTTAGGATGGTGAACATGAAAAGATGACAAGCCACCAACTGGAACCACAATAAATTTGCAATCCCCTCTCTCCCCAACATCAGTGAAGGAGTGAAGCAGTATTAAATTAAATTAAATTAAATTAAATTAAAAGTTGTTATAGGCCGCCCAATCCCGTAGGACTCAGGGTGGCGTACAACAAGGATAAGAACAATACAAATATCATAAAAAACAATTTAAAGAACTTAAAGGGGAAAAATGCTTCGTGGGATCTCATGTTAACACTTGGCAGAATTACCCAGTAGAATAAGAAAGAAAGAAAGAAAGAAAGGTCTGCAAAAGACAATAGTGAAAGAGAATTGTCCCATAAACCAATGAATGCATTAAATCTGTGACTTAGAAAGTCTTTTTTTCTAAAAAGAGAACCTGATTAAAATAAAATAAAAATGAAGGCTCAAGCAATGTGTTTGAACTACCTCTACTTATGTAAAAACACAGGATAGTCCCAAAAATACAAGAGTGTCATAATATTTAAAGAGTTTTATTTTTATTTCACAAAAAATGCAATTGTGTTCGCAATATACTGTATATGCCATTCAATCAGTGCTGGTTATACACACACCATTTTATTCAAAGTATAAGAAAATAGGCTTTCATTTGTCCTTTACATATTAAGGAAACCCACAGATTTGCATATAATGTGTACATCTATATACAGACACAGACACACATCTTGTTTTCTAAAATACTCTTCCTCAAAGCAAATATTCTACAACTTGGAGTTACTCTTTTGATAAAAAAATGTATGCTATGCTTTCTATAAAGATATCAACAGAGAAGTCTAATCCCATTCAGTGTCCAATAATATTTGATATTCCAGAACTGCTTTGATGTTACCATTATGTAAGCCAGCTTCCTGTTATCAACAGAACTACATCTTTCCACAGATCTGGTGCAAATTTACTCTTAAACCTATCCTTTCTAAGACCCTGTAAATTAAAAATGTTTAGTGGCTTTCAAGTCATTCATTCCAACTTCCTCATACTCTTGCACATTTTATCAAGGTAACTCTTACATTTCAACAGTAATTTGCTACATGTGCCATGACTAACCTAAAAAAGATGCTCAACCATTGCTTTGATCAAAGCGGCAATGTCATGGGTAAAGATCTGCATTTCTGCTGCAAATTGTAGGTTTTAGTAACATTCTAGGAGGCTTAAGTTCTTAAATATCAAGACCTGAGAGTATGGCAAAACAACATTTTTAATTGGCTAAATATCTTACTGTGGGATAAAACATTATAAACATATAATGGATAAAAAAGCAAGCATTTTTTTTAAAGCCATATGTGTGTTTGGAGGACTATCAATTAGCATTTGAAGTGGAAATTAAGTAGCATATATCTAAACATTGGTATGGGGGCAACCATTAGTGAAATATGTACAAAAATGTATTCTTAAATGAAGCAATCTTTAAAAGTTCAGAGTGCAGTGAAAAATAACTTCTTCCAGAAGGATTTTTAAAAGCCAGTCTATCATTAGAGAGAGGATTGTTCTAACACGGAACAGGTGGAAGACAGTCATATAAATATATAAGAGTCAGCATCCTATATAATATGATGTTATTAAAATAAAATAAGGCCACATTCTTTCAAGTATTAGCCTCACAGTGCATGTCCAATTTCACCTGTACTGGAGCAGGCCATTTTTAAAAGCAGCAAGATCTATTACATGAATTCCATCTCCCACAGCTGTATAAAGATACTAACATTACATTTACAGCTACATTTACAGCTAAATTACAGCTAAAAGGTAGTAGCTTTAAGAGCATTCAAAAATAAAGCAGTTTCATTATTTGAAGTTAAAAAAATTATTACTTTGGGGATGGGCAATTTTAAATAGCTGGATTGCTTTGTGTACATTTTGACAGAATTACAGCCACAATATGGCTACAGATGTACAAATGTATAGCTGAAACCTAAACTTTTAAGGCCCTTTTATACATACCCATACAACAACCATCATGCAATATCTTTTCAAAAATATTATTTGGAACACTCTCACCAATTCCAAAACCACAAGTTAAATGATAGATTACTATGCATAGCATTTTTTCCCCCAAAATTCCATAGAGATCACAAAATGGCACAGGAGAAATTTGTCTCCCAATGTCAGAAGAAAACAAACTGTAATGCTCAAACTTGATAATTTTGAATTCTAGTATGAATACAAATTTGAATTCTATATCTGGCACCTATTTCAAAAACTGATTCTAAATATTGGAGTAGATATATTTTATGCTGTATATGCTGAACTCTATTCAGCCGAATATGTAGAGAGAAGAGCAAACATACCAATCCTATTCTTCTTAGTGTATGCCTTCCCCATATCCAGTGCAACATTTGAGAAAGAGGCACATACATGTGTACAGTAGATCTGGACTATTTTTTGGACCAAGAGTTATATTTGGCCTTTTGGTAGCACGCCTTGTTGGGCCTCCAAAATCTAAAATGTGGAGACAGGATAAAAACTATATTTTCCTTTACATTAAAAAAAATTAATAGAGCTCCTATAGCGACTCTCCCGTTATATGTATCTAGTAATTTTCTCCCCAAACATGTTGAAAAAAAATGGTTTTTGAGAACCACAACTAAAACTTTTGGGGTGATTATGGTTATATACTAGACAGGCCCAGTCTTTCAATGCGAAATAAAATAGGCAGAAAAGTTATCTGTGTTACACACATATATTGGTATGCATGTATATATAAACATATTTAAGATGCAAATAATTGAGTATTTCTCCAAAGTTTCTAGACTTAAAAGATGTGCTTCAAATATAGAGAGCTATATATTTTATCCATAATCCATAAAGCCAGATTATTGGGATAAGCCTTATTTAATTATCTCTTTAATAAAATGCTTCAATGCAAACATAGAAACACACAATGCTCCATGTGTATTTTAAGTATACACACTTCTTAACACTAAAGAGAACAAACTATCCATTCATATACAATGTCCTTGCCTATTTAAAGTTCTGAGGAACTCATGGCTATAAAGACCAAAATCATTTTTTTGTTTTGTTTTTAGACATTCAAACTGACACGTTGATAAGTTGAACAAAAAGGTTTTCCTTCACTGATTAAGTGCTAACATTATAGCTCTCAATAATCTTCAAAGTTATAGAGATTCATAACTATGAAGGGCTTTTAAGAAAAATAACTTCCATTATATATATTTTTACAATACTTATACTTAAGGCACATGAACTATGTTTTCAAACAGATTGAAAACACAACCAATTTATTTCATTCATGTTTTCCCCAAACCTATCTCATCTATTACAGAAAGCTTTGAACCTAATTGGGGGATTGGACGTACAATATATAGTTTATATCACTCTACACTGTATTTCTATAGTAAAGTAAGTGATTTTAGGAGGGGGGAAATCAAAACAAAATACACTACCACTTCCAACAGGATACATGTAGAAGATGTTAAGATTTCAAAACAGCACAAAAGCTTCGATAAGATTTAGAATCAGGCATTTCTAAGCTAAGAAGCCATAAAGAAAATTGAGGACATTCAACTTACTTTAATTAGTTCTTGATGTAGTAGAAAATTCTCTATTCTATTAAAGTCACCCCTAATTTTTGAACGGGATAAAAGCATTCCATTCCATTACACAAAATTCTTCTTCTGAATGGACTCAAGACAATTATATTTAAAGTAAAATACCTATCATTTATGGTTTCAATATACATGCAAATAGATATGTACAGAAAACCCAACTCTTCCAGATTATCCATTGTTGGAAATCAAACTTTGTTGGAAGCAAATAAGTGTACTAACTGCTTTGATAAGGACCAAATCCCAAATCTATACATTATTATTATTAACTATGTTTCTCCATTTAAGCACAATTAATCAAATGTAAATCAAAACCAAGTCACAATTATTTTAAAAAAGATAAATAATTGAAAGTATTTTCAAAATATCAGTGCTTTCATTTAAAATGAAATATTCTAATTTAGAACATATGTGTGCTACATTTTCAAGTCCAGTTCACATTTCCAGTAGCAAATAACAACTACATATGATTTTAAGTGTCAGATGATCTAACAAAAAAGCAGAGGGAGGGAGGGAGGGAGGGAGGGAGGGAGGGAAGGAAGGAAGGAAATATACAAAAATATAAGTGGCAAACAAAACATATGAAAGAAATATAGCAAACCTCACATTCTCTAACAACCAGATTAGATGTTCTTCACATTGTGAAGTCAGACAATTTTCATTTTTGGGGGGTATCAAGATGAGTTATTTTCAACCAAAATTAAGAGTTGAGCTATTCCCTTGCAATGAAAACAGTATATTAGAGAGTCAGAAGTACTAAAACTAGATATATATTTTTCTTTCCCTATTTTCATTATAGTTGAAATAAAATTGAAAACAACTTATCTAGTTTATGTTTTTACATTAAATTCATAACTAAGCAGAATTGGTTTCAAATGATTCTCTTTATCTAGAAAACTGTCTTTTTCTTATTGACCCCAAAGTGCTTCAAACACTGCATTTTGTATATTCTTCAGCAATGTCCTTCGATTATTTGTAACACAAACATCATATCAGCTTTACCACACTTATATTCAATTTCTGGAATACCTATGAAGAAAGAAAACACACTACCTAATACTGATTTATGAAACATTGGATTTTATGGCACAGAAATAATGAGATCTAAAATGTTCCAGAGTATGTAATCCTCCATGAAAAATGAAGTAAAATCAGTAGTAAAATGTTGAACCAAAGAACCATCTTTGTTTTTATAGTAGAAAAGTGGTTCCCCCCCCCAATCCTGAGAAAAAGTTTTGTCTCAAAAGCTGCATTAAATTGGATCCATACCTTTCCAAGTTCATATTTGCTTAAAAAAAGAGCTTCTTAGATTATCCTCTTTGATAGGAACAGATTTATAAACTAAGAGTACTCTATAGCTTCCCCAAACATCAAGTTGGGGAAGCTGGTCTAAATCAACACATTTCAATTTTCCCCCTGTTTTCATTTCTCTTAATTCTTCTTATAATGTAATGTTTTATTGGGGAATTTTAGAATTATATTGGATAACATAGAAAATTGTTGACAAAAATGTCTCAAATGCCAATTTCTTACTTTGCTATAAAAGTCAGCACAAGGTAGAAGAGTTTCACAAGTATGGGATAATTTCTTATAATAATATGGCATGCTTTATTTTCGGTGAAAGGTTTTAGAACAAGGATAGGTGACACAAACAGTATGTCTCATGATTTAACAAATAGTTACTTTGGTCAAAGCACAGGCATGATCTACTTTCAGAAATATCTATGTACAGAAAAATGGGAAACATCAGGGCAGTATTGAAAGGAATTGAAACCAGGCAATTCCCAAACCAATAATTCTGAAATTGCTGAATCAGTGTATTACATACTTTTAGGAAGTTATATCAAATGGAGAAACAAAACTGGACTCTGAAAACTGTATAAAACTTTCTCCAACCTATAATTTATAACCTTTTTGAAAACCTCTATGGTCAGCATAGCTCTCTTAACATTTTACTTATGTTTACAAAAGGTAATTTAACTTATTTAGTACACAGTACTAGTAACATCCAGACATGTTGTAGATAAATTAAAAAATTCTGATATTTGCATAATTTCTAGAAAATACCTAGATAAATCAACACCCAGATTTCCCCAAATCTTACTTTTTACTTCCCCTATTCATCTTATTGTGTTTTAGCCCAGTGCTTATAATGGTGATAAAAAATGCTTTACAACAGAGACATTATTTACAATTCAGGAAACTATGCTCAGCGAGAAAGACCAAACTGAATTTTGCAAAGAAAAAGCAGGTCTCAGGAGTGTTTGTCTTGCTCTCTTGTTTTTTCCTTAAGTAAAACTGTACTCTATAAGTAGAAATGGAATTCCATTTTTCTACAATGAAAGAGAACTGTGCTTAAATTTTAAGTTATTATAGTATCCTTGTTTGATGTAAATATCTGGTCAAAATGAGCTTTTCCCTTATTAGCAATTATATCCAGTCCACAAATACTCCAAAGAGAGCCAATTCAGAAAAGATTAACCCTGAGCTAACTACAACCCTCTCTCACAGTGCAAAAAACAAAAATTGCATTGCTCATGTTTAACTTTTTTTTTTTTTGCAAAAACAAAAGACCAAGAGTTGCAACATTCCTAGCGATTAATACAAGCTATAAGAGCATTGTGATTACTATAGCAATTTTTCAAGGAGTGCCAAGTTTTTTTCCATCCAATGAATATTCAGTTGAATTGTCTCAATAGCTTCTTGGACATACCGCAACTGAGCAGTTTCCTCTGACTTTGATTCAAAGAATGACTTAACCTAAAGAAAAGTAACACATGAAAAGAAAAAGAGAGAGAAAAAATATCAGGGCAATGAAAAGAAATAATCCCTTAAACATTTAAAATAATCCAACCAGCTGCTATCTAAATGTATCAGCAAATTGATGGGAAATGAAATTTTCATTACATATTTACTATTTGTGCTATTTAGCCCTAATTACATTATAGAAATGGTAAATTTTGAAATCCAGACTATTTCACACAATGCAAGATATTAAATAATTATCTTAAATGAACAAACAGAATGACTCCCTATTGGAAACAATTTCTCTAATTTCAGAAAAGATCTTTCACGTTATCATGTCCCCAAAATCTTTATGAAAATTTGTCGCCTTCCAAAAGAACTTGAAAGCCTGGTTCTGCCAGCTGGCCTGGAATCCCAATGTGGGAGTGGCATCTTGGAGGTGGTTAATGGATTAGACAGAGTTCATCTCCTCCCCATGCACACTTTGTTCCCTTCTTCCCATTTTGGTTTATTGAATTTTAACTTAAAATGTATGGTTGCTATTTAGTGTTTTAAGGTTTTAATTATATGACTGTAAGTCACCTATAATCAATCACCTTGGCGAGATGGGAAGTATAGAAGATGATTGATCAGGGCTGTCAAACTCCCGGTCTGCGGACTGGATGCGTCATGCGCTGGCCACGCCCATGCCCGGTTTAGCAAAGGGGGAGAGAGTCCCGATATGTCATGTGACGCCACCGTGACGACGTGAGTTTGACACCCCTGTGATAGATGGATGGATGGACGGACAGACTTTGTAGGAAAAGGACTAGCACAGCCAGGAGGAGGAGTGAAAAGAGGAATCACATAAAATGACTGCGAGGCCACAAAGGAACTAAGTCCAACCTTCCCTTCACTGTTGTTGACCCTTACCTAACTCTAACCAGTGCTGACCATTAGTTGATACTTGTGCATAGGCTTTTAGCAATAAATCAGTTAAATTAAGTCTTCATGTGCGGACCTAATCTTTTGTCCTCACACAACTATTTGTATTGTGAAGCAATGTTATAATTTAGAATCTTAATCTGCATCACATATTGCCTTGCTACGTCAGTGATAGTATTATTCCACAATTCTTTGCGAACAATTTATCCAACTAACCTCTAGCAGATGTTCTAGTGTGGAGAACTGACACGTTGT
Source organism: Diadophis punctatus similis (assembly GCA_023053685.1). Lineage (NCBI taxonomy): Eukaryota > Metazoa > Chordata > Lepidosauria > Squamata > Dipsadidae > Diadophis > Diadophis punctatus. The sequence goes on along the minus strand of JALIGW010000002.1, from coordinate 37,939,223 downwards.
TGAAGTTACAATGCTTTGAATAGTGTATGATCCACGGTGAAACCTGAAATTTAGAAACAATGGAACAAGAGTAATATATGTCATTAATCTATGTTAATCTGATATATATTTCACTAACCTATACAGACAGTCCTACACAGGGGCTAGAATTTCCATTGCTAAACAAAGCGGTTGTTAAGTGAGTCATACCCAATTTTATCACTTTTTTTGTCACAGTTGCTAAGCAAATCACTGCAGTTGTTAAGTGGATCATGCAGTGGTTAAGTGAATCCAGCTTCCCCACTGACTTTGCTTTTTGGAAGACAATTGGGAAGGTGACAAATGGTAGCCACAAGCCATCATAAATGCTGAGTGCCAAGCGTACCAAATTTTGATCACGAAACTGGGGGGAGAGGGCAAGGGGGGAAATGCTGTGAGTGTCATAAGTGCAATGACCAGTCATAAGTCCCTTTTTTTCAGTGTTGTTGTAATTTTGAAAGGTTGCTAAATGAATGGTTGTAAATCAAGGGTTATCAATATTAATCTAAAGCATTTTGTATGACACCTAATCAATTTTGAGGTTCGGGGAAATTCCAAAATCAGTTATGTTACATTTGTCATCAGCCACACAAAGACAAACTTTTGTAAAATCATCTATAAGCTCAATATTTTTCACAATTCCAGAAAATGCAGAGTACCAAACATGTGCTCTCCCATTCATTTCACAGATAGCAGCAGCTGAATTACACTGTATCTGGAGTACAGAAGAAATTAAATCAATCTCATCCAACTTACTATTGAATTACGGATGCTGGGTAGTCTTATTCATCTGGAAGGTACCAAATTGAGACCACGACAGTAAAGGCTCTTAACTGTCATGTTTGTCACAAGATACCATATTGCCATGAACTAAATCAAAGTGTCTTTAAAGAAATCAGTGCTGAAGTATATCCCTCATTGACTAGTGTTCATAAGAGACCTTGATAAGGGCACAGTGGACAATGTAAGAAACCAATGCGAGTCCAAAGAGAATGCTTACTCATGTCAGAGGTTAGCAACTACCTGTTTCATAGCTGACTCATGTAGGGGGACAAGGAATTGTTATAATGAGAATTCAAGCAAAGCATTACTTTTCAATAAGCTGGTCCCAATTTTCTTTGACAAAATCCCATGCCAATAAATGTCCAGGCAAATTCTGACTGATAGTTTTTATGACAGTTGGAAGATCCTGGGATCTGATGACAACTCCTTGCAGGCTTGTTTGCATCAACCTATGAAATAAACAACAAGAAAATCGCATGTTAGGCATGTATGTTCTCTTTTTCCAGAGAATTATATCATCTATAATTTCAGCACTGCCATAACTTTGGATAGTTGCTGAATGAACAAAAGATTATTTGTATACATATAAACACACATACATATTATTTGACTATATATTATCATGCCTGTCATCTTTTATTTTTATTGTTTTAATGTTCTATTGATTTTATTGTATTTTTATTATTATTGTGAACTGCGCCGAGTTGTTGAAAGGTCAAGTGACATACAAGTTTAATAAACTACTAGTAGTAGCTGGATACCCGTGCTTTGCTACGAAACTATGTGATTGGGCTTGATAAAGTGACAGTTAAACCTTGAAAATTAATGAGTAGTTACGATTGGGCTTGATACATTGACACTTAAAGCTTGAAAATTTATGTAGAATGTGTAACTCCTTAGCATCAGAGCGTGTTAATATAAGGCAACTGGCAGTTGGAACAGAGTTCTTTCCAGGTGGGGAGGGGGAATAGAATGTCTAAACTCCCAGCCCGCAGGCCGGATGAGTCACGCGCTGGCCACGCCCATGCCTGGTTTAGCAAAGGGGTAGCATCAGAGCGTATTAATATAAGGCAAATGACAGTTGGAACAGAGTTCTTTTCAGATGGGGAGGGGGAGTAGAACGTCTAACTTCTTAGCATCAGAGCGTGTTAATATAATACTGTATAAAAAATACTAACGATCTGATCGTCATTTCGAAAAATCCTTTCTTAGCGAGCACTAGAAGCCAAGAGGAACATACATGCCAAGTTTCACGTTTGTAGGCTTTACAGTTCTGGAGATTTCGTGATGAGTGAGTGGTACTTGGCTTTTGTGTGTGTATATATATATATATATATATATATATATATATATATATATATATATATATATATATATATATATATATATATATATATATATATATATATATATATATATATATATATATATATATATATATATATATATATATATATATATATATATATATATATATATATATATATAATTATGACAATTATCAGCTTGTAGTACTTCAGATCAAAACTTAAAAAGAGCTCCTTTGGCATATATATATATTTTGGATACATACATGGATTCAATTTCACAGGCCACCATTTAAATGATTAAATGAAAGATATTTCACGAACATCCAAAACAAAATGTTTCAGATCACAAATCTCCTAGCAACCTAATATATAGTAAAATATAGAAGATGAATGAAAACGCATGCACATACAAGTATAGGCCTAGCCCTTTTGAAAACACACAGGAAAAGCCAGGAGCAGTTTCTAAAGAAGCTACTACTGCTTTAACAATTTGAAAAGAATTGCTCCTTTGGGAATCAGATGCTTCAAAAATGAAGGAATGCACAAAACACTTTGTATTAATAAATACAAGATAAAGGGTATGTGTGTGCGTCTTATAACATGAGCATGCTCTTAGCAGACAAAGTTCTCAATATACAGAAAATCAATGCAGTATAATACTTACTGCATAGACCACAGTAGTATAAAATATTCTTCAGCTCTTAGAGAAGATGGAAGCTACTTGAAATAGGTTAGTCTGAGCGGGCTAATCGGTGATCAGGTCAAATATGAGCAAGAACCTGAGTCTAGGAAATAGCTCACAAAATCCCATTGTATGGTTGAGGACCTCTTATGTTTGTTTATTTAAGCAAAACATACCCTTTTTATTTAGTTTCAGTAGAAGATTAGAAACTTGATTGATTGACTTTATTAAATTTAGAGACCACCCATCTCTCTCAGAGCCACTTCGATGAAGCTAGTTATCTAAAACTTCGCAATTGCACATCTCTGAATATTCTAATTATAAGAAAGCATAGAAAGCATAATCTGTTTTATCAACTTTAAAGCAATTGAGTTATATAATTAAGGGAAGCAACAATGTTCCCCAGATACAGGTGTTCATAAGCCAAAACATCTGTTCATTAACCCAGATGTCAGTGCACTTCTCTCATTAAATGTAAAAGATTTGAAAGATTACAGAAAGCATACTAAATGTTCATGTACTTTCTTAACTTCTTTGTGCAATGACAACAGAGGAATCTATAGTAATCAAATTTAAATAAATTAAACCAGTGTTTACTGACCATAACTAGAAAATTAACTTTTATTTAAGATTTAAAATCTTCAATTTTAAAACTGTACAGCATATGGGAATAGGAGGAGGAACTGTACCAGATGAGTTTTTTAACATCACTTGTGCTGGCCAATGATTCAAGAATTTTGAGTTTTTCTGGTTCAGAATCCACAAAGGAATACATTTTTAAAAGAAATTGCCAGCCATCTTCAGTTTTTGCTCCAGCTGTGAATATGATCTTCATAACATTTGTCTGCAAGCTGCAGAGGCATAAAAAAAGAATAAGTATATATGTATTCTTAGAATCTCATATAAACATCCATGTTAAACATAAAAACAGTATAAATGCTAACTGCTCTGAGTTAAGCCCTTAGATATGATAGCCTAATTTGTACTAGAACACAAATATTCCCATTTTTAGTTAATCTTTTTCATGTTCTCAGTCATTTTTTCTTTACCATTTGTTCTCAGTCTTTTGTTCTTATTCTCAGACATTTAGGAATGAAGAATTAAAGTTACCGGTAATTACTACTCAGAATTACCGTATTTTTCGGAGTATAAGACGCACCGTTTTACTCCCAAAAAGAGGGTGAAAACTTGGGTGCGTCTTATACACCGAATGCAGCCCCACACACCCACACACCCCCACCCTTTGGCCTCTGTCTTCCAGCAATTTACCTGTTTGCAGCAAAGAGGGAAGAGCCTGTAAAGCCAAGCAAGTCAGTAGCAGGTTCCCAACCTACAGCTGATTAGGTTTGCCACTGGGAAAATGAAAGTGAAACTAACTGCAAAGAGGCAAATAGCTGGGAGAGACACGCAGATTTTTATTTTTTGCTGAACTGGATGGAAAGGGGTAAGTGAATAACTATAAATGTCTGTAGAATGTTCAAATTATTTGACTTGTTTTTTAAAGACTGCTTTATTATTGTTCTAGAGCCAGGGGTCTCCAACCTTGGCAACTTTAAGACTTGTGGACTTCAACTCCCAGAATTCAACAGCCAGCTTTGTTAGCTTTGCTGGCTGTGGAATTCTGGGAGTTGAAGTCCACAAGTCTTAAAGTTGCCAAGGTTGGAGATCCCTGTAAATCTAGACAACTTAATAAAATAAAGAAGCTTTTTAAATAAATGCTTGCTCTGAAGAGGCCCAGTGCTATTGTATCTTCTTTTAAATAATAGAAAATAATGTATACTTCCAGAAATTTTAATTAATTTTAACAGCTCTGTACAAGTATAGTATGAAATGTAACAGTGTCCTGTTTAATATTAGAGTTTAGTTACCTTGGAGTAGATCTATTTAAATAATTGGGAAGAGTTAGTGTGACTACATTTAAGAAAACTTTCTGGCATAATGTATATTTCTCCAATTCTTTGCTATTTCTATGGGTCAGGCACACATGCACAGAAATACACAGCAAACAGTGTATTTCATCTGTGCTGTTTGCTGTTTGCCAAATTGCTTGGAGGCAGAGGCCTTTTCCCCTTGTTTTCCTCCCCCAAAACTAAGGTGTGTTTTATACTTCGGTGCATCTTATACTCCGAAAAATACGGTATGTTTTGTTATGCAAAATGGGGGAAAAAAGGCAAAGACACTAAACCTAATACTGGCATGAGTCACATTTATCTAATGGCACACACTTGTTGCTCACAAAATCTTCAAATATAGGCTTCTGGCTCTCAGCTTCAAGCCTTATATTTGGCACCATAAATGTCTTTCTTTGAGCAACAGTCATTTCTGACAGACGTTGAGCTGGACCCTGCTTTTTTGTTCTCCAAGTGATGTGACAAGTCTGACAGCTCATCAGCATCAGAGAAGAGTGCAAAGGGTTAAAATAATAGTGTAATACTCAATTGATTATAACAGCGATCAAATTAATTAATTAAATATTAGGTGGATACCAGCCTGCTCCCATGCTTTGCTATGCTATTAAAATGCAAATATACAAAAAAATGTCTTAATATGGCTACTAGCATCTATGATCCTAGAATGGTGTCCAAAACAAAAATTAAATTAAATTCTTAGACCAGGGATGGGTAGCCTGTTGGCCACATGAAGTCCTCAGCTCTCCCTCATACGTGACCAGCCACTGGTTCTTAAAATCAGTGCCAAATTAGCCAATAAGTGGAAGACTAAAGAAAGCTTGCCCCATTCTTACCCTTTAAAACTCAAACAACCAATAAAAAAGAAAGGCAGAAAAAATATCCATGCCCCTCTCACTGGTCACCATATTGCTAGGCTTCCTGTAGCCTGCTAGAAAGTAAGCAGACTTAGTTTTGCACCTGAAGGGCAACCAAAAAGACTGCCCATTGCTCAACCCTGTTTTAGTCCCTGTTAGTGGTCTGTATTGTCTTATATGATTATCTAATCAGCATTGTATTAATATAGCAGTAATGAAGATACAATCCGCTCTGAAAGACATGGAATATATGCATTAAACTGATATCAGGGAAAGATTCCTAGTAAAGAAAGCACTCATAAAGTTTATAAACTTTGATGGAACTGGAAAGAAATATTCTTCAGGATGAAAATGAACACTTTAAAATGTGAAGAGTCTTACCCATCACTACAAGTTCAAGAAAATGTTCTCATTTTATATATTAGTAAATGAGCGCATAACTTGTTCTTCATGTTTTGTAGCATGCCAAAATGCTACCTATAAGCAGTGTAGGGCACAGGTCACCAACCGGTGGTCCGTGAGAAAATGTTGGTGGTCCGCGGCGCACCCGGGTGGAGGAGCTGCTCCGGGATGACTAATGGGCAGTCCTGTGACTAGAGCTCTGGAATATGGGAACGGCCAGGCAGCTCATGGTGGGATTGGAAATCTCCGCCATAGAGGGAGTTACATGAAACTTGCAACTTTGCAGCGCAGCCCTCGCTGGCCGAAATGAAGTAATGGTGCAAGGGGGGGGGCGCAGGCGGGCTGAAGCAATGGGTGTCGGCAACCTGCGGCTCATTCTGCCCCCTGCTGTGGCTTCCTGTCGACTGAACCCACCAGTGGCTAGCCCGCCCCTCGTCCTCCCCTCTCAGTCACTCCTCGCCTTGCCTGAGAAGGGAAGGGCAGGGGATGGAGATTTGTTCCAAATTCCAGAGCAGGAGCGAAGCGTCCAACACCAACAAAGGCCAAAGGAGCGCCCGCGAGATCCAGAGAGTGCCAGAGAATCAGAATGAGAGACAGACAGACAGACAGGGGGGGGAGATATATATATATATATGAGAGAGAAAGAGAAAGAGAGATTTCAGAGAGAGAGAGAGAGAGAGAGATGAGAGCTGCTATGGCCTAGAGGTAGAGCTCTTGCTTCACAATCAGGAGGTTGTGAGTTCAATCCTAGGTAGAGGCAGATGTAGGGTCTCCTGCTTGGGCAGGGGGTTGGACTAGATGACATGCAAGGTCCCTTCCAACTCTGTTAATCTGTTAAATAGGGAGAAAGAGAGTGGGGGGGAGAGATGAGAGAGAGAAAGAGAGAGGGGGAGAGAGATGAGAGAGGGGGGAGAGAGAAAGAAAGGGAGAGATGAGAGAGAGGGGGAGGGAGGGAGGGAGAAAGAGGGGGGGAGAGAAAGAGAGAGGGGGAGAGAGAAATGACAGAGAGAGAGAGATGAGAGAGGGGGAGAGAGGGGGAGAGATGAGAGAGGGGGTAGAGAGGGGGAGAGATATATGAGAGGGAGAGGGAGGAGAGAGAGAGAAAGAGGGAGAGGGAGAGAGAGATGTCGGGGAGAGAGAGATGAAAGAGAGACATAGAGGGGGAGAGAGATGAGAGAGAGAGAGAAAGAACGAGAGGGGGGATGAGAGATGAAAGAGAAAGAGGGAGGAGAGAAAGAGATGGGGAGGGAGAGATGAGAGAGAGACCAAGAGAGAGGGGGGAGAGAGAGAAAGAGAGGGGGAGAGAGAGATGAGGGAGAGAGAAAGAGAGGGAGAGAGAGAGAGAAAGAGGCGGGGAGAGAGAGAAAGAGAGGGGGAGAGAAAGAGAGAGGAGGAGAGGGAGATGAGAAAGAGATGAGAGAGAGGGAGGGAGAGAGGGAGGGAGAGAGGGGGGGAGAGAATGCCTGAAGGACCCCATCCCATCACTGGGAGTCCAGGCGCTTCAGCAAGTGGCATGCTGGATTCATATTAGTGGTCCACGGGATTTAAAATTATGAATGTAGTGGTCCCGGAGGTCCAAAAGGTTGGGGACCCCTGGTATAGGGAGAACAACTTTCAGTGAACTGTGTTGAGACATTTTATTCAGTCAAGGTTTGATTAAGCCTGGCTTACTGAAATTTCAAAAATTGGTTGTGCTCACAAAATACACTGAACCACAAAGCGCGATTTATACGCTGCAGTAGATAGCTATATGGCATCTATTGTAGTTTATAATACAAAGTACATGGTAGTAAAAAATCAGTCAGACAACATGGCATTGTGTAAAGAGATAAACTAGGTCTGTGATTGATTCAAATACAGATAGTCCTCAACTTACAACAGTTCATTTAGTGACCGTTCAAAATTACAATGGCACTGAAAAATGTGACTTATGACCATTTTTCAGAGTTATGAGCTCTGCAACATCCCCATGATCATGTGATTAAAATTCACATGATTTGTGAATTGACAACTGGTTCATATTTATGACCGTTGCTGTGTCCCAGGGTCATGTAATCATCTTTTGCGACCTACTCACAAGCAAAGTCAATGGGGAAGCCAGATTCATTTAGCAGTCATACTAACTTATGAACTGCAGTGATTCACTTAACAATTATGACAAGAAAAGTTGTAAAATGGGGCAAAACCCATTTAACAGAAATTTTGGACTCAATAATGGTCGGAGGTTGAGTACCACCAGTACCTGTAGTTATCATCAAAAATTGGGTTTGTTGTCATATGAAGTGCCCAAGTTTTCACTGTGTACCCATAGTCAAATTTCTTCCCCAATGAAAAAGATAAACATTTACACATATATACCGATTTTTTAAAAAGTGATGGTGAAGTAATGTCTCAGTGCCTAAGCAGAAAGGTAATTTAAGTAAGATTTTTTAAATTATTATTTACCTTTTTGTCCCATTGGAGTCCTTCCACATCTTAAATTGATCAGAAGCAATTGAATTACACTTTCTTAAATCATAGGAACAGGCAAAATTTAGTAGACTTGACTGTAGCTCTAATTCTGAGAGGGTCTTATTATTGTTCCATGTTTCTTGCTCAAACTTCTTTCCAAATAATTTTTCAATCCTATACTAGAAAATACAAAGGAAAAAGATTACCACTGGTCAGTAGAAAAAGCTTTGTTACAATTGTGCTATGACTAACTTCAAAATCTACAAAAGATGATGTAGAACACAGATCGGAGTAAAACCTGACTAACTCTCCTTTCCTTCTGTCAACTATTATCACAGCCTGATCTATTCAGAACTATACCAACTCCAAAGTGAACATCAAAGATCCCATGTGTGTGAGAGATCTGCTAAACCAGGAGTGTCAAACTCAAGGCCGGGGGGCTGGATACGGCTCACAGGGTGCTTAGATCTGACCTGCGGGGCTGCCCTAGAAAAGCAAAGGAGCAGCCAGTGAAAACGGAGCTCGGGAGGGCCGTGCGCGACCCTTCCAGGCTCCGTTTTCAGTCATGACAGCCTCCTGCCGCCCTCTGCCAGTGAAATGGAGCTCGGAGGGAGGCTGCACGTGCCCCCCCCGAGCTCCGTTTTTACTGGCAGAGGGTGGCAGGAGGCCATCACGGCTGAAAATGGAGCTCGGCAGCCCATTTTCACTGGCAGAGCGCAGACGCCCCTTACATGAGTGATGTCAAGCTGTCCATGCCCACCCTGGCCATGCCCATCCCAGCTCCCGAGGTCAAACACAACTCTGATGAGGCCCTCAATGAAATCGAGTTTGACACCCCTGTGCTAGACACTCAGAATTTATTGTGCAACATTAATTTGATGATATGATGTGAAGGTGAATGAATTTGTACTAGAAATCCAGAACGATATAAGTAGAAAAAATTACGACATCACAGAAACCTATTTATTTATTGGACATACGATTTATAGTATTCCCTCACTATCATAGTACTAGAAGAGACAGCAGTTAAAAATATTGTGACCATGAATAAATTAAAGAAACCATAGGCTGCTTCTTCCGTTCTAAGTAGCCGTATTTATTTACGCAAGATAGAAAATGATGCAGTTACGAGCAGATGGTCTTTGTCATTATAATGCGTTTCTAAATAACAACGCCTGTAGATTAATTATAAACTATTAAAAGCATAGCATTTTAAAGCAAAAATAAAATGAATGCTACGTATCATTTCAGACATTATCCTACGACGTAATACAGAAAGTCCTCGACTTACCACAATTAAGCCCAAAATTTATGTTCCTAGGCAAGGTAGTTAAGTGAGTTGCACCCCATTTTACAATCTTTTTTTGCCACAGTTGTTAAGTGAATGACTGCAGTTGTTAAAAGAATCATGCCGTTGTTAAGTAAATCTGGCTTCCCCTACTAACTGTGCTTGTTGGAAGCCATCTGGGAAGGTTACAAATGGCAATCCCACCACCCTGGGACATTGCAACTGTCATAAACACATGCCAATGGCCAAGCACCTAAATTCTGATCACATGACCATGAGGATGCTGCAACAGTCGTAAGTGTGAAAGCCAGTCTTAAGTCACTTTTTTCAGTGCTGGTGTAACTTTGAACAGTCACTAAACAAATGGTTGTTAAGTGGAAGACTACCTGTACAACTTTTTTTCCCCATTTTTTTTTATTTTTTCCTCTACCACTTTCACAATTCAATAGACATATACCTTAAAATGATACAATAAAATACACAATTTTACATTTATAATCCATCATTCAAAAGTCAATATCTTATACAAACGCTTACATCATCGATCAATATGTTCTGCTTTTTTCCCCCATTGAACTCCCCTCTATCTCCATCATCTCCTCCTACTTTCTTACTCCTTCACTCCTCCTCTCTACTCCTTCTCTTCCTCCCCTTCTACTTCTTCTTACACTCTTTGCCATCCCGAGTACTCTTTTATACTAAATCCTCTTATGTTGACAGACTGATGATACAATCTTAAATTTAGACCCATCATATCTCTTCTAAGATACCTGTACAACTTTCTAGTTATCACACAATTGCTGCTTTCCTATTTTCAAGAACTTACCAACACTCTGGCTGAGAGATCCAGCATTCCCCGTTTCTCAACTAAATTGAAGATACGACTGATTTGGTATAAAGCTTGCATGATTGGAGCCGTGCTGCTTTCTTGCACTATATACTCTATTAGACGGAAAGCCAGGGTCAAAGAGACTTTTCCTACCCTAAAGAGATCAGAAAAAAGTTTTAGAGCAGTATTCTAAATTCTATTATTATAAAGGTTTATACTGTGAAAACTTGTGAAAACTTGTATTTTTAAAACTGAAATATATTATTCTAAATAAATTCTGAGCTAGTTTCATTGCAGACACAATCTAGTATCAATAGACTGGGGAGGTGGAAAGAAATTATGGATAAAGGAAGCTTCTCTATATGATCATCTTTGAGAAACAATTCATTTAAGGTTTTTTTTAAAATGAAACTATGAAGAAACAATAGAATTTTGCCATTCTGAAGTTTAACATTATGAACATTTTTATACTGTTAAACATTCTAAGATACATTTAGCAGGATCGAATCTGGGTCAGTCACCAGGACCAGAGGTTAAGTCTTCCAAGCTTTCAGATTTGTGCTAGAGCCCCTCAGGGAATTTCTCTCTCATCAGAATGTGTGTTTTGGGGGGCTATTCTATGCATAGTATTTATGTGGTGCCTGATTATGTGAAATCAGCACTCCTGTTGAATGACAAGGGGCACTTTCCCAGGCTTCAATCATTTCCCTGGCTATTTTTGTACTTGTTTGGCCAACAATTTTAGTAATTGTGAAATTAAATGTATATCCTTGTTGGTTGCAATGTGAGGCTATCAATGGGTTCGGATCTCCTTGTCTCGTGTGTTCTTGCAATCTGGTGGTTAGCTTTCCCCCCATATTCAGGGGTGAAATCCTCCTGGTTCAGGCAAGTAGGTAGCGGTTGCGGCAGCTGGTTCGGAGAACCGGTAGCGATGGCAGCATGAGGCGCCATCCACCCTCCCAACATCACTTCCTGTTTTTTAAAAAAACTTTTTAAAGCCTTTTTTCCCTGCCGGTTCGCCTGAAAGAAAGAGGGGGGGAGGGGGGAAGGGGAGGGGAGGGAGAAAGAAAGAGAAAGAAAAAGGTAGGGGTTAAAAGGAAAAAATCAGGACTCACTTTCCAGCCGGGAGATTGCTTGGCAAAGAAGAAAAACAAATGCTGTTGCTTTAAATCAGGAGTCTCCAAACTTAGCTGCATGGCTGGCTGAGGAATTCTGGGAGTTGAAGTCCACAAGTCTTAATGTTGCAAACTTTGGAGACTCCTGCTTTAAATTGAAAAGCCTTCGGAAACTGCTCGGAAGGTGGTTTTTAATTGCAGAAGCAAAGTGATATTCAGCAGTTCGTTTCTGGGTCAGCTGAACAACAAACTGGATAAAAGGAAGGATTCTTATATGGTTCTATGTTTTTGAAGTTTTGGGGATTGTGCAATATGGGTTTTGTGTTTCTAAAAGGGTTTGGGTGATTCCCATTGTGGCTAAATGACTTTCATCCTGTGTCAGGTCTTGAGTGTGGGGCTGCTTATTCTGATTCTACTACTCTGTTTTGTTAGCTGTCAAATCTTGCCATGGGGAAATTTCAAAATATCCTGTCTTGAATGGGTTTTCTAGGGATCTGTTTGCCTGCTTGTGTGAATGGAGCCAAACGTCAGGCTTCCACTTTCTATACGGTAATTATTTCATTATCTCTATCGGGCAGGAATGTGGAATGAGCTTCAGGCAGGTTGTTAGCAGCTTGATTTTTCCTTGTTTTTCTGTGAGCCTTTTCTTATGAGTAATATTTTATTTGGGGGGGAGGTTGCTTCCCACAGAAGAAAGAGAGAAAGAAAGAGAGAAAGGAGGGAGGGAGGGAGGACCACAAACCTGGGTGGCACTAGACACAGCTTCAGAGGATGCTTTGAAACAGCACAGCAAAGGCTGGAAGGGACCTCAGAGGTTATCTAGTCCAACCCCCTGCTCCCTGGCAAAATGGACTGCTAAATTGGCTGCACCCACCCACTCACATGACAACCTGGCTACGCCCACTCAGTCACATAACCTGGCCATGCCCACCTGACCTCCGCCACGCCCACAAAATAAGCCATGCCCACAGAACCGGTAGGGAAATTTTTCACATTTCACCCCTGTTACATTGTCACACAGGCAATCCATGCAGGGGATCCAGTAAATTACATTAGAAGTATCTCCCACCTCCAAGCAATATTTGCAATGTATGGTTTATCCAAGTGATAGCGAACCATTTTTGGCTTGCGTGCCAAAAGGGGAGTTGTGCGTGCGCTGGCGCGCGCGTGCCCACACCCATGCCCTCCCCCCGCACATGTCCACAACCCCCCCACTGCCCACTGTGCATGCACAGGAGGCCTCATTGGAGCCTCCGGACTCCTGAAGTCTGGGGACGGCGAAAAATGGCCAAACGGGCCAACCGAAAGTTCATTTCCGAACTTCCGGTTGACCCATTGGGCCATTTTTCGTCAACCCCAGGCTTCAGGCTTTCCTGAAGCCTGGGGAGAGCGAAAACGGCCGAAAAGGCTGAAAATCAGCTAGCCGGTGCACGCATGTGTGCTGGAGCTGACATAGGGCAACGCCTCGCGTGCCCTCAGATATGGCTCTGCCATAAGTTCGCCATCACTGGTTTATCCTCATATGGTAGCCTCTGGGCAATGTTTGAAGCCCACTTGCAGATCTCAGAAGCTGCGTTCTATTGCTTCTGAAATGTTTTTGATGTATGACAGGGTGTGCCATATAGTTGGTCTTGTACCTTCTGTTTCTTCCTTTCTCTCCCCTGCATGTTGTGCAAGCATCTTGCAAACAATTTATAAGATTTATTATTTACAGGGGAGAGAGAAGTTCCCTGAGGATGGGCTCCAGCACAAGCCCAAAATCTCAGAAGTCTAAACCTCTGGTCCCCGTGATCAACCCAAACTGGATCCTGCAACATTAGCCTGAGACACGTATATGTGCTTTCATTCACGAGCTACATTTAGTTTAGATGCGCACCACTCATAATATGTGGAGGCAGATCCCTTGTTTTCTTCAATTTAGATTAAATCAAAAGCTATGTACTTCATTCTGGAAACAAATCAGACAGAGGCATCTGTGCCAGGGTCATAAAAAAAAATAAAGATGGCTGCACAATTGTATAATCAAATAGCCACCTCTTCTTTTACATTTGTGTGACTATTTAAAATTGAAGTCTCCTAGCACTTAGCTCTTTTAAGAATAATGTTGCTTCTAATCTTTTTGTGGTTTTTATGAATTCATATTATTGGAATTGCTATTTGGAGGAAGAACATCCATAGTGGTATAACTATAGTGTTACTGAAATCTGTTCAACTATTTTGTATTAAATTCAAGATTCATTTAACTCCCCCCAAAAGCAATTCTAAACTGGAACTGATATTTTTCTACTTCACCATTTTCCTGAATCTCTAAAACATTGTAATATGGTGTATATCCCATTCTCTATGATAGCTGAATATTTTATATTTAATTTTTTATTTGACAAAAAGGAATTTTCATTTTGGATCATTACCCAGCTAGAATAAATATATTATGAATCAAATTGGCTCTGTCTTTGGGATCAAAAATACTGGAATTTGTCTTCAGTAGTTCAATTAGAGCAGTCCAGTCATTATCATCATAATGCACAATATAGTAACCATTTCCGTTCACATTGAACTTCACCCACTCTATTTCATGAGGGCACTCAATTACACCTAGATAAAAAAGAAAAGGAGAGAAAAAAAGAAAAAAGCATCAGTTTAAATCAATGCTAATTGCTAAGTATTCACAAGGATAAACATTATTGACTGACAATACTTGGGTAGCCATTTGTCTTTGTATTTCTTACAGAAGATCAGGGTTACTTGCAGGGACAAGTACGGTAGCTCCTGTTCAGTGCTATAAAGGACATCTTGTAGAGTAGTAAAATTGCATAAACTGAATTTTCACAGGTCAGTCCCCAATACAGATACCTTCCTCCAAAAGCAATAAAAGTCAAATTTGCTTGATAACATGTACAGTATATGTTTTCCCCAAAATAAGACCGGGTCTTATATTAATTTTTGCTCCAAAAGATGCATTAGGGCTTATTTTCTGATTAGGTCCTATTTTTGTGGAAATGTGGTATTAAATGTGTACATCTGGCTGACAATCTTACCTGGGGTTTATTTTTGGGGTAGGGCTTATATTACGAGCATCCTGAAAAATCATGATAGGGCTTATTTTCCATTTGGGTCTTATTTTGGAGGAAACACGGTAAGCACACTTCAGCAACATAAAATTTGTTCGCATGCTACTTTCAACATCACAGTTTAACTCTGTGCAGTATGGTTTATTTATTGTATTTATTCTCACAGCAACAGGTCTAAGCTTTGAACTCCCCCTTTCTGAGTTCAGTTATCAGGCAGTTCCTGTGTTAAGAACAAATTCCATTTCCTAATGCTGCTTTTAACCCAAATTAGAATTTACTGTATGTCAGAACTCTTACAAGAAGCAGAATACTTACAAGAAGCATCTACTAAAAATGATGGATGTCATTGCTGATGCTGTGCAATACTTTCAGGAATTGCTGAAAATAAGCTATTAAAACACATGGTCTTAGTGCTTTGTCTGCTTGAGGAAGGGCAACACCATCTACTAAGTAAAAGCAGCCTGTTTGTATCTCGGGGTTCTCTTTTAAGTTGGACAGTCATAATTGGAGACTACTTGTAATATATATATATACGGTATATATATAAAATATGTATGTATGTCTATAATAAAAGTTATATATAATTGTATTATATATAACTTGTATTACATACATACATACATACATACATACATACATACATACATACATACATACATACGCTTATTTGTTCCAGTTTCCTTGTTCCATATTATTAAACTAGATACTGAAAGCTAACCCCGAGAGGAGACAAAATGTTCTAGGGCAGAGTTGCTAGGAGTCTTCAGAAGTGTTAGTTCTTTATGACTAGAATGTGGCTTTATTATGACTGGACCATGTTATAACCACTGAAATTTGCTCCTAGTACAGCATTTTCTAATTTTCAAAAGACAAATGGCATACCTGTCTTTTTATCCAGTAAGTATGTCTGCAAAGGGAGGGATGAGTTGTCACTGTTTGTGATATAAGAAAGAGGGATCTGCCACAGATAACTGAGGAAAAACAAAAAGGTACACATTCTTAAATCCCAAAGTTCTATAAGGCTAATGAAACTATAATAGAGAAGCAACTTCCTTAAGCTTCTGTGAGATTACACATAAATTAATATACATTTATAAAACAATTGTGCAATGATAGAAATAAAACTGCAAATTGTTAGAGTATCTAGAGTTCCTTTCTCTGTCCCAGTAATTGATCTTGCCTTTTCAGAGCTTAACTATTCAGGCAACAAGGTGATTTCAGGAGTACAAACTAATTTCTGTTTTCTATGACAGGTAGTCCTCAACTTCCAACAGTTCATTTAGTGACCATTCAACATTACAACGGCACTGAAAAAAGTGACTTATGACCGTTTTTCCAGACTTACAAGGATTGCAGCATCCTTGTGGTCATGTGATCAAAATTTGTGGACGCTTGGCAATTAACTCATATTTATGACAGTTGCAGTGTCCTGGGGTCATGTGAACCAAAGACAAAGGAGCTAGATTCACTTAACAACTGTGTTACTAACTTAACAACTGCAGTGATTCACTTAACAACTACAGTGAGAAAGGTCACAGAATGAGACAAAACTCACTTAACACCTGTCTTGCTTAGCAATGGAAATGTTTGGCTGAATGGCGATCGTAAGTAGAAGACTACCTGTACTCCTGTACTTTCTGCAAAACTATTATCCTCACTAATTTAAATCTGGTCATACCAATCCAGAGCAATTTTTTTCTGCCAGAGATTGTCCTGTAAAGAAAATGGCTTCCAGGCAAAAACTATGTCATAATGATCTATTGATATTATCAGAGAGTGTGAGTTCAGGGTTTGTTTGTTTTTTGTCTTGCCTCTTTTTAAACAAAATAAGAATGTAAAGTTTAGTGAAGACTTATTGGTGTCCCAAACAGTACACCATGGGGAAAAATAAGGGTGGGAAGTTATCCATCTTTGCTGTGGCTAATTGCACTTTTGAGAATGAGGCTGGGTATTAATGGCAGTACAGTCACAGGCAGATTCTTGTCTAGCTCCTGATATTCTGTAGTTGGTGGAATTCAGAGTTTGGTACAGAGAGAATCAAGTAATTCAATCTCAGGTTACATACAAAATCACAACTTGTTTTTGACACTTGTCATATACAAAACATTTCTATTTTAATTTTATTTTTTTTAAAAAATCAAATTTCCATATCTAATATTTATACATTATATTTGTTCTTATCAAAGTCAAGGCTATAGGCATTTCCTAGATGGAATTTATTCTTCTTCAAATTAAAGTATTTTCTCAATATGAAAAAATCTAAATTGACAGAGACTCATGGGCAGATATTTAAAAAAATGCAATTTACCAAAAAAATGGTTTCTGCCATACAATGTAAAGAATGAAATCCTGTCTTCGTAATATTTCTGCCTTATCAATTTAATGTGACATTATACGTGACAAGTATTGTTGTTGCCTGTCTGATGCATATGCTTGATTAGTTTTGAAAGTAGTGCAAAGATCAGGCCTAGCTAGGTAATGGCACTTACCTAACCTGACCTTCACCAATCTTAAGTTGCTAAACAGAATTATATTAGCACTTGGGTGAGAGGCTACCAGGAAATCTCAGGATTGTATGCCATACTGATTTTTTTTAATGCAGAAAGCAATTGACTATTTTGATATAATTACCAAGAAATCTATATAGCTGTGTCCATGGAGTCACCAGGAGCTCAGCTCAGTTTACAAATAAATACATTTAAGAAAGGTAACAAGTTTTCATTAGATTTCCATCTAACTATTGTTCCCTCATATATACACAATTTAATATTTATCCTATGTATCAGTCCTTTACCTTTTTAAAATCTAAAACATGAGTTGAAAAATTAAACAATGCAAATTAAAAAGGAAAAAAAACCTTGAAGATAAGATTTGATCTCCCAGTTCTGTATTATGCACAAATCTTTCCTGCTTCAAAAGGATTTTTTTCCCTTCCCTTTTGACGGTCACCAATGGAAATCCTTTCTGAATTGTCCAAGTGTTCATAATTGTTTTTACATCAGGGGTTCCATGTGTCACCTTAGGAAACAGATACACATGCAAAAAATGGTGGTGTCAAATAATCAATAGCTTCATGTAATTAAAGAGCTAAATAGCTGAAATATAATTCTCAATAAAAGCTTGTTACTCATAGTTTAATATTACAAGTTCTACTTTGTAAGACTTTCTGCTTATTTCTATACTGCTTTAGAAACACAATAAATAAAAGTTGTGCAGCATTTCTGGTTCAATCTCTAAAAGATACTTCACATTATGCAGACGTGCAAACAAACAGCAACATCTGTCTCCAACACCTTAATGCAGCTTTATCTATTTGCAGGACATTGCTGCTACCATTTCAGCGGTCATACCGTTCTTGAAAAGATCATGGCTGGTTTAACATAATTACTTTACTCGTGTTTCTAACAATTTTTATTTATTAGATTTTTATCCTGCCTTTATTACTTCATAGGTAACTCAAGGCGACAAACATACAATACTCCTTTCTCCTCCTATTTTCCGTACAATAACCCTGTGAAGTAGATTGGCCTGAGAGAGCGTCGCTGGCCCAAGATCACACATTTTTAGAAGTCAAAGCTGAAATGCTACCCTGCATTCAGTAAATGCTACTTTAAGCATTCCTTCAACTCTCCAAAAAGATAGCTAGAAGCAATAGAAGCAATATAGCTCTCAATAGCAAAATAGCCTCAATACTCTCCATTTTCATAACAACAGACAATACATAAGAAGTATAGACACAGGGTGATGGAATGGTAAGACTTTTAAGGAGTTTTTATAATTTCTGTTTTGGAAAGGGATATAATTTAGTTTTCTGAAATGGGATCTGCCTGAATAATATGCCAACCAGCCTTCTCCAACTTGACACTCTACAAATTAGTTGCAATACGCCAATTGCCATGTTGACTGCTAATTCTGAGGTCTGAAAGTCCAGAATAGTTCATTTGAGGGAGGCTGTTTCAAATTACTAGTCATAATTAAACCACCACTCATGAACAAAGACAAAACCCTCGGAGGCTGATTTCTTCCTGATTAGTGGCTAGAATTAGAGCACTGCTTAAAGAAGAATCTTCTAATCCACAAAGCAAATTAGCCAGATGGCAAACGATTTCTCAAAAGCTAGAAGCAGAAGCTGGGCAAACCTCCTGCAGAGGAAAAACAATCAAGGCAAGAGAGTTGAGATGGAACTTTCTTTTTCTTTTTTTACAAACGACAAACAGACACTGGCTCTGTAATGTCCGAATATAAGAACATCCACACAGAAGGATGGTAAAAAAAAAAGTTGAGAAAGGTAGCATCTATAGCAGTGATAACCTTTTTGTCGCCGTGTGCCGAAAGTGCATGCGCATGCCCATAATGCAATGCATGCACAACCCCCCCCCGTACGCCCCACCTCCCATGCACGCACATGCCCCCCCACATGCCCTACACATGCGCATGTGACCCCCACGCTCCCCATGAAATGCGCGGCTGACCCCCGTGCATGTGTCCCACCCTCCAGTGCATGCACGCGCATCTGCAGCATGCGCCCCACGCCCCGCGGCAGAGACCCAAAAACCAGCTGGCTGGCAGGAGGCGCGTGCGCATGCACAGTTGAGCTGAGCTGGGGTGACGGCTTGCGTGCCTGCAGAGAGGGCTCTGCATGCCACATGTGGCACGCATGCCATAAGTTCACCATCATGGATCTATAGTCTCTCGTCTCCCATTCAATTTCTCCTGCTAAAGTTGAAACCTTTTGAAAGCTAAGTGACCTTTCTCCCCTTTGGGAAGACCTGGAATCTAAGAAAATGGTCTAGAAAATTCTAATCTATTCTTACTTATGGGTGACTGTCTGGTAAGCATTTCTGCCACAGTTCTGATTACTTTACAGGATAAAGAAATTAACACAGTAAAATGATTGAGCAAAATGCTTTTTCCTCTAAAGACAGGGTAGGCAGCTCCACAGTATATACCTAAGCTGAAGGCAATGATAATGGAGATGGCTAGAATACAAGTGAATATGTGTGAAATTAAATGATGATATAAATAGCATTCATTCCACAACTAATTCATTAATACGGATCATTTAGCCAACTGGTCCTGGGGAACTGAATGTTTACACTAATTTGAGAATAGGGATAAGATGATAGTCAAGTGTGTTTGACACCAGTCTGCTTCACCTTTGCTTAGCTTATTATATTCAAGGAGGATATAAATTTCTCCTTAATGGAGGGACCGATAATAGACCTTTTAAAGGAAATAGTAATTAGGTTATCCTAAAAAGCAGACTGATTGCTGATGTTAGTTGATTGTTATATCTTCTTCTTTAGAAGGCATCCATAGAGATTTACCTTATTCATACTGTCCCATAAATTATCACTGCATGTGGAATTATAGCTGTAGTCATGCAAATAGAACTGAATGCCAGTTTGGAAAATATCTTTATGAAGATAGTTTTTTAACATAAACAAGAGAGAAGATCCCTGTTGGAAGAAAAATAAATTATAAAGTTAAATGCAAAACTACAGTTCTAATTTCAATTTACACAAAAACATGATTAACTTAAAACAAAACCTAACCCAGCAAAAATGGTTATACTTGAATATGCAAGAGTTGGTTTGAAAAGTGGAGAAAAGGGGGAAACAAACTTGAGCTGTTTTGAATTTAATAACACCAATTAGTGATAAAAGTAAACTAGAAAGATGCAAGAATGGAATGAAGCTGGATTTCTTCTCATGATGCTACACATGGTTTAGAGCAGGAAGCTTTTTTAAGAAATGCTATAGTTTAGAAACACCTTTTATAATGTTTTCTGGCCTTCAAAAGCCCACTGATCATGGCAGGTTTACTACAATGAGAAGAAGAGGCATTATACAAGTTAATATGACTCCCTGAGGCTTGGCGCTTATTTTGGAATTTAATTGAGGGGGGGGGGGCAGAGATGGGGAAACACCAAAATTATTTTGCAAAATTAATTCACAGGAATTATTTGAATTCTTCAGATTTCCATCCCTGATTTAATGTTATATCCAAAAGCAGTCAAAAAGCACTGGAATTAGGAATTATTTAGGATGCCATCAGTGAAGAGAGAACGGAATTATTCTTTCTCATCGTTCGTTTTTAAAGAGATATTTCTAAAACCAACCATTTATCTGCTAAAACAAATCAGATTAAAAATAGTTCCCAATAGGGCATATATTTTCCATTCTATTCTCCTCTCAACACCTCCCTCCTAATTCACTTTTGAAATATTTTTTTCTTTCAGTTACTGACCTTTTGTTGCCCATACTAAGAATGTGATCTGAAATAGATCGGTGTCAACTTTGCAAATACATTTAGTTTTATTAAAACCACATTTACAGAATATTTGAAGTTACCTTGATGTAGGAGACTATATCAAACATTTGTTCAATCTCTGCTGATGAGTAGACAGGAAGGGAAACTGGGTGAGATGAATTCATGGAATCTTTCTCCATGGTCTTAAATTGCAGATTTAAAAAACTGTCATCCTGAGGAATTGAAAGGCATTTAAGTTAAAATGAACATTAACGAAACATCATAAATTTCACTATAGTGAATAAAGATCAGAAGAATTTTTTTTCTAATTATCTGGAAGGTCTTGTGAGTATTTTTTTTTAATTATTGTATTTATCACAAAGTTTCTTGTTCTTATTTTATTATTCATTTATAACTTGCCTTTTCTCTGGGAGTTCAGGTCAAAACACCCATTATATTTCTCATTACATTCTCCATCAACGTTGTGGAATGTTGTAGGTTAGGATGAAAAATATCATCTGGCTCAAAGTCACTTGGCCAGTTTTATATTTGAAAAGGGATAAACAATTGCACGATTAGATCTTTAAATCATACTAGGCAAATAACACAGAGGCCCAATCATCTGATAAAAAGTACATCCGAATGATCATGCGTTCCTGAAAATAATGGGCCTGGGAAGAGGCAAAACAAGCTCGTACAGGTAGTCCTCGACCCACGACCACTATTCAACCTGGAATTTTGGTCGTAGGTTATTGTGGTTATTAAGTAAGATACCCACGTGGCTACTCAATGACCATAATCCCAGCTCTTCCTGTTGTGGTAAACTAAATGTGCAGGGGTACCTCAGGGGCTTTGAGTCCCTCATTCCTTGAGGGGCTCACTGGCACATGAAACTGCTATGGGCTGAAAAGCTTCGGCTGGCTAGGCCCAGGTGCGTGCAGGATTCCTTCCTCATCGCCCCACTCCCAAGAAGCCATTTCTTGCCCCACCACATTCAGAATGTCTCAGATGATTAGGTCTAGTGGCACACAGTAAATGTGCAGGGGTACCTCAGGGGCTTTGAGTCCCTCATTCCTTGAGGGGTGCTCACTGGCACATGAAACTGCTATGGGCTGAAAAGCTTCGGCTGGCTAGGCCCAGGTGCGTGCAGGATTCCTTCCTTATCGCCCCACTCCCAAGAAGCCATTTCCTGCCCCACCACATTCAGAATGTCTCAGATGATTAGGTCTAGTGGCACACAGGCCTCCTTAATCCTCCAACCACCACGCCCAAGAAGCCTGGCACTGTCCCAATTGTCTATGGAGATTTTCAGTCATCCAGGTCACGGTTGTCCCAAAGGTGCTTTTTCAAGAGGCAACTGACTTTCTGGTTTCTTTCTTTGAAGATGTTTTGCTTCTCATCCAAGAAGCTTCTTCAGCTCTTCTTGGATGAGAAGCGAAACGTCTTCAAAGAAAAAAAACCAGAAAGTCGAGTTGCCTCTTGAAAAAGCACCTTTGGGACATCTACCTTTCCCTTGCCTTGCAGGTATTGATAGGCATACCTAGTTGATGCAAGGCTCAGCTAAAATGCTATTAAGAAGGCAATCTTCTTCAAGGCTGACCAGCAACAGGAAGTCAGCCAGCCAAGTTTCTGTTCCTGGCCAGCCCTTAGAAGGACTGCCTCTTTAGCCTTATGTGGGGGGAAGGTGAGAGGAAGAAGGCCAGGATACTTGGGAGTAGTGGTGGGAAAACAGGAGGCCCGTGCACTGCTGGGGCCTAGCCTGCTGAGGTGGAAGTTTGTATTTTCAGACTTGCAAGATTTTGTTACTGAAAGCTTACAATAAACTACATTTAGCTAATCTACTTGTGTTTCATGTCTGGTTTACCCGATAGAATTAATATCATTTTTGCAAGTCTGAAGGTACAAACTTCCCACTGCCACTTTTAGGCCTCTGCTCAATTTATTTATTTTATTTATTTATTTGTCAAACATGTATAGGATAGTAGTAATTTGTATAAACATAAGTAAAAAGTAATGATAAAAGAGGACAATAGGACAGTAGGATAGGGACGGTAGGCACAGTGGTGCGCTTATGCACGCCCCTTACAGACCTCTTAGAAACGGGGAGAGGTTGACTGTAGACAGTCTAAGGTTAAAGTTTTTGGGGTTTGGGGAAGAAACCACAGAGTCAGGTAGTACATTCCAGGCATTGATCACTCTGTTGCTGAAGTCGTATTTTCTGCAGTCGAGTTTGGAGCGCTTTACATTTAGTTTGAATCTATTACGTGCTCGTGTATTGTTGTGGTTGAAGCTGAAGTAGTCATTAACAGGAAGGACATTTTGGTATATGATTTTATGAACTACATTTAGATCAGATCAGAGGCGACGTAGTTGTAAATTGTCTAATCCCAGTATTTCAAGTCTGGTGGAATGACGTATTTTGTTGTGAGCGGAGGAGTGAAGGACTCTTCTTGTGAAATATTTCTGGACTCTCTCGATTGTATTTATGTCTGATATGCAGTGTGGGTTCCAGACAGGTGAGCTGTATTCAAGAATTGGTCTAACAAATGTTTTGTATGCTCTGGTTAGCAATGTAATGTTGCCAGAGAAGAAGCTACGCAAGATTAGATTAACAACTCTTAGTGCCTTTTTGGCAATGTTGTTACAGTGGGCTCTAGCACTTAGGTCGTTGGATATGAGTACTCCAAGGTCTTTGACAGAGTGAGGGTCATCTACAAGTTCGTTTCCTCCAAGTTTGTATTTTGTATTCTGATTTTTTTTGCCAATGTGTAAGACAGAGCATTTGTTGGTTGAGATTTGAAGTTGCCAGTTGTTTGACCATTCTGCTACATGATCAAGGTCTTTTTGAAGAGTAGCAACATTGTCGGTGGTGTTAAATAGTTTAACATCATCAGCAAAGAGAACGCAGTTGCTTATAATATGATCACAAAGATCGTTTATATAGAGTATGAACAGTGTTGGTCCTAGAACACTGCCTTGAGGGACACCACTGTTGACAGGAGCAGGATTTTTTAAATCCTTTTTAAGTTTCTAAGTTTCTAAGTTTCTTTTCTAAGTTTCCTCCTCTGATTGTTAAGTCCTTGGGGGCTCCTCCCTCTCATCTGATTGTTTCCTAATCTCTTTCCTTTGCACTCCCAAGGTCATCCACACCTTAATTATACAAATAAATTTCTAAATAATGTACCGGTAATCGGTTCTAGCTTCTGAGACTAAATGGGAAGACAGAGCAAGTCAAAAGATTTTAGACCCATAGAATAATACATGAGAAATATACAAATCCACCAATTCTCCATGCACTTACAGTATACAAATCTGGAAAGACTATCTTCATGGCAAGATTTTCCATAAAAGTAGCAAATCCTTCATTCAGCCACAGGTCATTCCACCATTCCATTGTTACCAGATTACCAAACCACTGCAAATATAAAACACATATTGTAACTCTATTGTTACATTTTGTGTCAAAAGAAGGACCACTAGGCTGAGCTATATACAAGGACTTCCAGATCTATTCCAGTCTATTGGTTCTAGCCAGAGATACCAAGAGTTCAGCTCAAGACATCTAGGGGGCTACTATATCGCTATCTTAAAAACAAAGAAAAAAGGAAACATTCTAAAAAACCAGTGTATCCGCTTCTCAAAATAACATTAATCATTACAACAGGAAATAGACCAAAAAGCTTGTACTGGGGCTATATAGACTTCTTCAGCTTAAAAAAAAGCCACATAGTCAACTATATGATTTTTAACAAGTGCCTGTGCTGATAGCTTATGGTGTGTTAATGTTCAATTAAGCAAAATATTCAGAAACATCTTACTTGCAGGACAGTGCTGCAAATTGTTCTAGCTATATCACAATACTGGTTGCAGAGGATTAGAATACTGTAACAAGGAAAAGCCACTTTAACCACCTAACTTGAGAGCCACAGCCTGTTCACACCGGTAGCTCACATGTATTTCCAGTTTGTTATTGCCTGTGATTTCTTGTGTTTTTTTGTGCACAAATTAGTATGCAATTTTTAAACGGCTTCTCTTTCCTTAAGACTTTCATATATTTTAACTACATAACAAGTAAGAAAGGAGGAAGACTAAAATAAGGTAATCCCAGGATTCTCAATTCTACTGCTCCCATATTGTATGCCATGCATACTCTTGGTAGAAATGGTATCGCATTGAAAAAATAAACCAGTTCCCATTTAAATGTGTTAGTGGCAGAATTAGCGTATTAGAGCAATGGAATAAAAATTGCAAAAGCTAAGCTTCCTTGTAGACTATACCAGTTTTAGAATTTCGATTATTTAAAAAGAAAAACATCTATAGTACAAAGAACAGTATATTCCATACCTGGTGGGCTAGCTCATGAGCAATAACTGCTGTCACTCTCTTTTTATCAATTTCTGAAGAGGTATTATTATCATAAAGGAGTGCTGTCTCTCGAAAAGTGATCAAACCCCAGTTTTCCATACCTGCAGCCTGAAAATCTGGAAGAGCTACTAGATCTGGAGAAAGAAGGAAAAATATTTTAAATACACTAGCAGCATTCACTATTTACTAAGCCTGTTGAATCTTTCAATCAAACATACTGATATATATGATATTAATATATACAGTATATCAGCCAGGTGGGTGACTTTGAGCAGGTCACTCTCTTTTAGCCCAACCCATCACACAGTGTTGTTGTTATGGGGAAAATAAGAGGAAGGAGTATTATTTGTATTCCCCGTTTTGAGGTGTTTATAAAAATAATAAACGTGGGATATAAATAAAATGTCTAATTTCATGAACATATCTACTGTCCCTGCTGAACTTCTTGTCACTTTTAAACAACATGTGATCAATTTGTCTAAATACTTAATCTATCCCACATCTTTTATAAACTAATTTTTTAAAAACTCTTAAACATCTGCAGGCACATAAATAAATGTGTCTTCTCAAAATGCTCAATTTTGAGCATTCACCATTTTAAATCATACAATAATGCAATTATTGCTTACAAAATACCAAAATACCTTACTGCTAAGAATTAGGCTATACATTTGTCATTACTGTAAAGATGGGCAGCACACAAATTTAATAAAATAAATAAGTAAAATAAATAAGTAAATATTACACATTTTGCCTATTGCACTCCCATTCATTAAAAGCTGTTACAGTATTACATTATTATGTACATTCACCTAGTGTGTATACACATACCAGAAATTAAAATATAATAACTCAATTGTATTTAATTTTATAAATGGATATAACTTTCTATCATATAATATTTAAAACCATACAAGTTTATGTAGTAATTTATTTTGCCTATTTACTATTTATTTATTTAGCGTATGGCAAATACATGGACTAATAGTAGATAAAATGTTAATGTCCAGTCCACCCAGACATTCAAGGACAGGGTGGTCTGTTGAAAAAATCAGACATTGGGCTGGTGTAAACTCTTGATGGACATTCGGACACAAAGTGGTGGATATTTTGTCGAGGAGCACAACAGTCACACTGAGGACCCTTTTTTAATTTAATACTTTTTATTTATTTTATTTACTACTTTTTAATTTACTACTTTATTTACTACTTTTGCTGACTGTTATCGTATCTCACCACTATATTTCCCACCCTAATATTAGCTATGGCTTCTAAAAGGCATTTTTGTTTCCCGAGAATATGCCCTCTTAGGAATGTATGATAAAGACATGTCATTAAAATGAGATCAAACTGAAGTTTTATTTAATCTCAGCATTCAATTCTCCAAATGGCCAATCTATGAGATGCCTACAGCCAGGTGAAATGAAAGCAACAGTAGTCTCCTCTTTTGTTTCCTAGCAAATAAAAAAAACTATTGGCAGCCTTAACTCTACCTCAGGGTTAAAAAAGAGTTGTTAGGAGTAATATCAGTAATAACCCAGTTAGAAAAAGGAAGATAAAAACCAAGGCAGCACTTGTTTTTCTGCTGGATTTGTTCCCTTCTCAATTACTCTTGTTATACCTACACTTCTATTTATTGCCATGAATTCTGGTTGTTTTATTGAGATTAGATATAAATCAGCTGTGCTCTTTAGGCATTCTAACTATGGCATTAGACACAAGCTGCTCCTCACTACCCCCCAAAAAGTGTTGTGCAAGTTATACTACTGGTGTCTGCCTGAATCGATGCTATTGTAACTTTTAGATAAACAATCACCTCATTGTGTTATTGAACTGTATGGTCACTGAAAACACTGGGAGATACCACTACATGTACCGAGAGCTGCTGAGTGTAATTTGGCAGGTGCTCAGATGTGGCTTTTGTGTTGGTACTCATATTCTGGAATGTTTTCTCCCTTTGAAATTTAGGAGGCAATTACTGTAACAGTGTTTGGTGACGTGGTTAAGGCACCAGGCTAGAAACTGGGAGACTGTGAAATGCTATTCCTGCCTTGGGCACAAAGCCAACTGATAATTTTAGACCAGTCACTCACAGACCTAGGAAGAAGGCATTGACAAACTACTGATGAAAAACATTGCCAAGAAAACTGTAAGGACTAATCCAGTCAGTTACCAGAAATCAGCACTAACTCAAAGGGGCAAAAGGAAAAAAAATGCTGTAAAATTTTTAGCCACCTGATAAAAACTTACTCTTCCTCCAGGACTTCCTGATATGAATGTTGGAATACTGTTTTGTTTTGTTTTTTTATCCTCTCTTCCACCCCTTTAATGAAGATATTTTATGGAATGTTGTTTTGATATTATTGTTTTATATTGTTTTATCATTTGTTTATTATAAATTGCCTTTAGATGCTTTGGCATTTGAAATGGTTAACAAGTGCATTAAATCAATATATCAATAAATATATCATGTGCGGGGCTGACATTTGAAATTATTTAGAAGATTCACATAGTTCAGAGCACAGCAGGAAGAATTAACCTTTATTTCTTTTTGCAGAAAGATAAAATTGTTTCTCTCATAATTTTCAACTAAGTGCAACTACTTCTTCAGCTTATTAATTATTTTAACTGATTTGCCTTGATTATTATTTCCAAATATTGTATCATAGCTTATGAATTAATAGAAGTCTGACATCATTTGGAGACTGTGCATACCAGCCTTTTAAATCTTTTTACAAAATTAATCAGAGCTTTATTGCTTCCAGATTGAAATATATGCTTTTATTTATTTATTTTTCACTGGATTACTAAACAGCGTGTCTAAAAATTCCACAGTATGTTCAACTTGCCCCTGCCTTTAAAAATACTTTTATAAGGGAAGCATACAAAGTTGAATCTGATAAGAGTAAACAATCTCTCACCTATTTTGTTAAATGGGTATGTTATGTTAAAATAATTTTGGTAAAATTCAAGAAGCTTCACTGCTGTGTCCAAGGCATATTCAGTCTGCCCAAGCTTTTGTGGTACAGCATAAACAGATACCTGGCACAATGGGAAAGAGAATAAATCAGAGGAAAGTTTCAATGGAATTCAGTTTTTCATTGTCTACATTACTTAGTGAAAAGAACCAAAGATTTTCTATAAAAGTTGATAAAGCAGCATTAATAAGAGGGTACACACTGATAACCAAGTTTCATTATTTATGATAAAAATGGTTAAGATTGTCTTAGATCCATTTGTATAGCATATTATAAAACAAAATGCAAGATGTTTTCCTTCTTTTTTCATTGCTAAAGACTTATATCCTGATAGCATCAGTGGTGGGTTCCTACCAGTGCGGTCCACTCTATAGCACCGGTAGTGGCCTGCTGGTGATGTCATAGTACCGGTGCGGTCAGTTGCCGGTGCCTGGGTGCCGCCATTTTTTTAAATTTTTATTTTATTTTATTTTTTAAAAAATTCTTTTGTGCATGCCCAGAAGCCGAGTTTCCGGCACTGCTCATGCGCTGCCTTCCTACCCCACAGTGAGTCCAAGCAGGGGAGGATGACTGAGGGAGCGCGTGAGACGTTAAAAGAACAGGCAGCAGGAGCTATCTCCATTCCCTTCCCTTCAGCAGTCCGAGAAGCCACGAACGCACGGTGATGATCCTAGATATTTTTGCACGTTCAAGGCTTCTCGAGCTGCTGAGGGGAGGGGGAATGAGCAGCAGGACTTATCTCAGTTCCCCTCCCTTCAGCAGTCCGAGAAGCCATGCCCATCCGGTCACATGGCTGGCAAGCCACACCCACAAAATAAGCCACGCCCACAGAGTGGTAGTAAAAAAATTAGGAACCCGCCCCTGGATAGCATATATATATATATATGGCTGAGATTTCCCCCAGATAAAAATAGATCTCATCAGGTGGAAATAAAAGGTAAAATAAGAACTAAAGAAAAGCTTTACACTACTCTCTCTCTTCAGATTTAGGCAAATGGATCTTTCTTGAAGATGATTCCTAAGATTTCTCCTCTAGCCCTGACAAATAAGCAAATAGATTAACATACACTACTGAATGTTGTAATAATTTGATACTGTGTGATCAAAAACAAAGCAACTACCAAGCCAACTGTCAGGTTAAAAAAAAACCCTACAATCGACTTTCAGTGGTGCAATGACACAAACTACTAAACATGACTAATCCAAATCTAAGAAGTGTAACACTGGGAAACAAGGGGGTTTTTTTGGGGGGGGGGAAGGTTACAGGAGCAAAAAAGCCCACCTACCAGAATCCCATTTGTTTTCTTATTGATACATTGCAGGTTTCCAACAATGACAGCTACTAGGTAAGTGCTCATTTTCAAGCTCACAAAGAATTCATCTTGAAATAATCCATTTGCCAAGCGATTGGTTGATTTCTGGAAATACAAACCGGAGATCAGAATTCAATTATGTAAACAGAAGCTGCAGGTCCTGGAACATAAATCATAGAAGCCATCTGTTCTACGTTGAGATACTTGGAAAATGGCTAATACACAAAACATAATGTACAGAACGTTATTTCCTACGATTGAAATACCCAACAGTTAGCAAATTAAAATTATATCAATAAAATTAAGAAGTAAAAATCAGTTCAGTATAGAGCAAGTTCATCTGTCAGTTGAACCAAAAATAATAAGCATTGATTTTATAAAGATATTTGTTCTGTATGTAATATGCTTAACCAAGAAAGAAACATTCATCCAGAGTATTAGCATGAACCACTGCTAATACTCGACTTTTGGTTGCATGATGCTTTTACACAAACACAATTTACTTCAAGATACGATCTTAGCCTGACTAGGATTCTTTCAAAAGACTGCTCTTACATTAAATTACATTAACATAACATAGTTTATTACAGGGGTCCTCAAACTTTTTAAACAGGGGGCCAGACTGGCTGGGTGGGCGTGGCTAGGTGGTCATGTGACTGGGTGGTCGTGACTGGGTGGTCATGTGACTGGGTGGGCGTGGCTAGGTGGTCATGTGACTGGGTGGGCGTGGCCAATTTAGCAGTCCATTTTGCCAATTTAGCAGTCCATTAAACAATGCACACAAATTAAACTTTCATTTGTTTTGCTCCTGGGGGTATTTTATTTGCTTTTGTTTGCATGTTGCTCTTTTGGTTGGCTTTTCTTTTTACTAGATCGTTTAAGTTGTTTAGTGGTGCACTTCAGGATACTCAGTTTTGCAGCAATTCTTCTCAGCCCCAAGGAGCTTACAATCTCTCTCTCTCTCTCTCTCTCTCTCTCTCTCTCTCTCTCTCTCTCTCTCTCTCTCTCTCTCTCTCTCTCTCTCTCTCTCTCTCTCTCTCTCTCTCATCTCTCTCTGTGTGTGTCTCTCTCTCGTTCCATATCTCTTTCTACCTCTCTCTCTCTGTCTCTCCTGGGGCATCTTCTGCAGGATCCCCTTCAATCCTGGCAGTGCCCTGGGATACGTCACTGAATTCCATTCCTTTCCATTTCCATTCCATTCCATCCTATTCCCATTCCCATTTCCACTCCATCCCGTTGCTATTGCCATTGCTATTATTGCTATTGCTATTCCATCCCATCCATCCTATTCCCATTCCATTCTCTCATATTTCCATTCCATTCCCATTCCCATTCCATCCTATTCCCATTCCCACTCCATCCTATTGCTATTGCTATTCCCATTCTCTCATACTTCCATTCCCTTCCATCCTATTCCCATTCCCATTCCCACTTCCACTCCATCCTATTTCTATTGCTATTCCATCCCATCACATTCCACCCCGCCACCTTCTCCCCCCACCCCTTGGATGCCCTTCCTGCCTCCCTCTCCAGGGGTACAGATAGCCGTCCTCCTTCAGGGGCAGGCAGCCTCACCGGCCGCCAGCGGGACTGATATCTATGTGTGGTAGCTAAATTCTACAAAGGAAATACAGTAGTTTTAAGAGGGGGGGGATCCGATCTGTCAAAAACAAAAAAACCCACCTGCGGAAGGAGCCGCCATGGGCCGTGGGGCTGGGCTCACCTCTGGACGTCGCAGTGCGAGTAACGCCCCTTCGCATTCCATGCAATGCTTCCTGGAGGCAGCTTTGCTCAAATGGGGGTGGGGGTGGGGTTTCAGCTGTCACAAACATCTCCTGACTGTTTCTTCACGGATCAAGGGGGGGATCTTTGCTTGCTCGGAAAGTCAATTTTCTCTGACAACGGTAAGGCAATTTGAGTTTGGGAGAGATTTCGGGCTTGGAATGAGAATCAATCAGGAATCAGCTGAACCTCACTCCTTTCTGTGGATCTGCGCAACATGGGATTCTTTGAACACCCGCCCCCGCCCCCATTTAACTAACTCCACATCTCCGATCTGGATAACTCTGGAATGAAGTTTACCAGTGAAAGTACATTTTTCCTAATGGAGGGGAGGGGAGGGGGATGTGTGTGCCCCAACTTCTTCCATCCTCCTTGGGAATCCACCCTCCAGGACCTCCTGAAGCCTTGGCCTAGCATCCTCCCCCCCATCATTAGAACAAAGACCAACAAGTGCCGCTTGGGGGGACTATGAAAAAGGACGTACATGTTAATATTGGGGGGCTACTTGAATTTGCGTCCACAGGTAGCACTACACTGATGGCTCCAATAGTCATAATGAGAGATTTGAGGGGGCAGCGGGACGGAACAGCCAAAAAAAAAGAGCAAAGAAATTCAGCTGTTACAAATGGAATATTGTGCATTCGAACATTCTGATGGACTGTTATTGTTATCCCCCAACCCCCTTTGGCTACAGCCCTAATTCTTTCATAGTCCTGAGAATTCTGAGAGTTGGAGTCCATAGGTCAGTGATGGCGAACCTATGGCACGCGTGCCATAGGTGGCACGCGGAGCCATATCTGCTGGCACGCGAGCCGTTGCCCTAGCTCAGTTCCAGTGTGCATGTGCACACCGGCCAGCTGATTTTCGGCTTGCACGGAGGCTCTGGGACGGTGTTTTCGGCTTCCGGAGGGCCTCGGGGGGGGGGCAGGAGGCATTTTCACCCTCCCAGGCTCCAGGGAAGCCTCTGGAGCCTGGGGAGGGCAAAAAACAGGCCTACCAGGCCCACCAGAAGTTGGGAAATGGGCAGTTTCTGGCCTCCAGAGGGTCTCCGGGGGAGGCCATTTTCACCCTCCCCAGGGATTGAATTATGGGTGTGGGCACTCGCGCATGTGAGATAGCACGCGCACGCACGCACTTTCGGCACCAGAGGAAAAAAAGGTTTGCCATCACTGCCATAGATCATAAAGGGGCCGTAGGTACTTCACCCTGACTTTTTAAAAAAGTGTAGGGAGCCCCCATTTCTACTTGTCCTGCATGGGAGACCAGGAAGCACAGAAAACAGAAGCCCCAGAGCAGAACGGCGTCTGCACGCTGACATTTTCTCTGTGCAGCACAGCCTTTTTTCTTCTACTTTTGCTCCAGGTTCTTCACCCTCTGGGCAGCCCTATCTGAGGAACTGCCAGCCCATCCACGGGAGCTGTGAAGCAGTACGAGGAGAGAAGCGGAAATGGGGGGGGGGGTGTTCAAAGAATCCCACGTTGCGCAGATCCACAGAAAGGAGTGAGGTTCACCTGATTCCTGATTGATTCTCATTCCAAGCCCGAAATCTCTCCCAAACTCAAATTGCCTTACCGTTGCCAGAGAAAATTGACCTTCTGAGCAAGCAAAGATCCCCCTTTGATCTGTGAAGAAACAGTCAGGAGACGTTTGTGTTAGCCGAAACCCTCTCCCTGCCAGTTTGAGCAAAGTTGCCTCCACGAAGCATCGCGCGGTGTAATTACGCAGCAGGCGCAGCCTTTCCCGTTGGGACCCTTCAGTTCCCCCCCCCCCACAGTGGAGTGACAGTGGACTGAAGTCCCTGGCAAATCTTTGAGTTCTTTCCTCGACTGGCAAAAGGCGCAGGCCGTTTTTGGCCTCCCACTCCCCCCCCAGAAGCACTCTGACAGCCAAAAACAGGGCACGTGGATGCTTTCCGGGGCCTCCGGCCGCCCCTTTTTTGGCCCCCCCGCCCCCCAGAAGCACTGTGCCGGGCCGCAGAAACACTCTGCCGCCCCTCACAAACATAAGTCCTGCATTTGGCAGAAGAGTGGGGGCCGGCGGGTGGGTGTGGCGATGTGGGCGGGGCAGCCTCGTGGTCCCACGCGGGCCAGATTAATGGCTTTGGCAGGCCAGATCTGTCCTGTGGGCCATAGTTTGAGGATGCCTGGTTTATTAAGAGCAATGATGTCAAATTTGCAAAGCATCACTGAAAAACAGGAACTCATAGCATGAAAGCAAATGGTGCAAGCAATTTAATGAAGAATTAACTATCAGTCTCCCCATTATTTTTTTCATATTTCAGGCTATCTTCAGAAATACCATAAATCCAATAATCGTATATAATATTTCTATAGCTATATTTCTATAGTGGTGCACTCTACAATGATTCATGATGGTGTACAATAAAAATCAAATTTATGTAATGCAAAAACTATGAATCTACAATTATCAAAGTACTTTATAAATTACTAAAATAAAATTAATAATATCATCCCAGAGATATATCATAATTAAATGTTCTTCTGAACATCTCAGTTTCTAACATTTCTCTAGATGTCAGAAGTGATGGAGTCACCCAGATTTCTGATAAAAGGCTACTACATATGTGACAATGCTGAGAAACAAAATGTCCTTGTTTACCCTTTGATCCCATAAGGGGGAAGAAGAACTCTCCATCTCAAATTGCAACATGTGTACTGTATGCGTACAATCCACTTGAAGAAACTGCTCCTTTAAGAGGCCAAGTTCCAAGCCATGTAAGGCTTTAAGTCTGGACAACCATTAATCAAACCAAGATGGAATTCAGCTTAGTTCGAAGTCCATCCCCCACACACACACACTTAAAACAAATCACTATAGCCTTCCAAGCACTAGGTCAATTACCACTGCATTACTGCTTGGCTCAGGGTGGAGATATATAACATATAGTGATGATACTGTGGCCTCAACCAGCAAATGAATAACAGAATAATAGAATTGGAAGGGACCTTAGAGGTCTTCTAGTCCAAACCCTGCTCAAGCAGTAGACAGGCCCTATACCCGTGATGGCAAACCTATGGCACGCGTGCCACAAGTGTCATGCGGAGTCATATCGGTGGGCATGTGAGCTCAGGTCTGGCGCACGACTGTGAGTCGGGAAACAGCCTGTTTTCAGCCTCTGGAGGGGGTGGGGAAGGCCCATTTTTGCTCTCCCCAAGTTCCAGAGTCTTTCTAGGAGCCTGAGGAGGATGAAAACGGCCTTCCCCACTCCCCCGGAGGTCCTCCAGAGGCTGGAAACGTTCTGTTTGCCGACTTCTGGTTGAACCGAAGTTCCGGTTTTTTTGCTCTCCCCAGGCTTTGAAGCCTTTCTAGGAGCCTGGGGAGGGTGAAAACAGCCTTCCCCACCCCCCGGAGGCCCTCCGGAGGCCAGAAATGGCCCGTTTCCCAACTTGTAGAACTTGAAGAAGTTGTGAAGCGGGCCATTTCTGGCCTCCGGAGGGCCTACGGGAGGGGAGAAGGCCGTTCTCGCCCTCCCCAGGCTCCTAGAAAGGCTCTGAAGCGTGGGGAGAGCGAAAAATGGGTGTTCCATCATGTGCCGGGAGTGGTGGTGGGGGTCACGTGCTCATGCACGGGGGGAGGCGCATGGAATTATGGGTGTGGGCATGCACGCGTGCTCCCCCCTTTTGGCATTCGAACCAAAAAAGGTTCGCCATCACTGCCCTAAACCATTTCAGACAAATGGCTGTCCAATCTCTTTTTAAAAGCCTCCATGATGAAGCATCCAGAGGTTGCTTCTCTCCTTGATTAGTTTCCATCCATTCCTTCTTGTCTTCCTTCTGGTGCTTCAGAAAATAGGCTGTCCCCCTATTCTTTGTGGCAGCCCCTCAAATATTGGCACAGTTATCATGTTGCCCCTAGTCCTTCTTTTCACTACCCAATTCCTGCAACCATTTTTCATGTTTTAACCCTATTCATCTCTGTTGCTCTTCTCTGCATTCTTTCCAGAGTCTCAACATCTTTTTTACATTGTGGTGACCAAAACTGGATGCAGTCTTATTAAGACCTTACAAAGCAATATTAACACTTCACGTGATCTTGATTATATCCCTCTGTTTTAATGCAGCCTAGGACTGCACTGGCTTTTTTGGCAGCTGCAGCACACTGCTGGCTCATATTGAAGTGATTGTCCACTAGCAAGCAAAGATCCCGCTCAGTTACTGCTATTGAGCCAGATTTCACCTAATCAGTACCCGTAGAAATTCACATTACATTTTTTTCACTTTCATATCAACTTCTTCTATCCTCAAACTTTCCTGTTCATTCCTTCTCACCCCACCACTCTTGCTGAACTGATGAAAGTAGGAATCTCACCTTCTCCCTCCACAGAGGTCTCTTTTTTGAATAAGACATAAAATTAAACCGCCCTATCATTTGTGGCACTTCTTTAGTGACTGTGCCCCAATGACAATCTGTTTTATGTTCCTGGTGTCTAAGCTACTCAAGGCAGGACCAATGGCTATGGTCTACATCTCTTGGCACCACCAACTGATCTCGCTTATTACAGGCAATCAGTAATCTGGCCTTTCAACTAGCTAAACACTCGTTCTTCCTACAGCCTTCTCAGTCGCCTAGGCCAGATGTTGTTAATTAAAAGATTCCTCAGCTACTCTTTTCCCCAGCTCTTTTCTCTCCACCCAGACTGAAAAACTACTTTTCTTAGCCACTGTTAACTTCTGAACCACACTGGCATGGATTTTAGTGAATCCTGTTCTTATTTCTTTTCCCATCTTCTCGCTTTTTCTTTCATTTTATAATCAACTGCCACCATTACAGTGCTCTCAATCTTCTGTCTAGTCCCAATCCTATTTCAACCAATGTCATCATGCCTTCATTTTTTCTAAAATCTTGTCCTACCAATTCAACTGACTCTTATTCAGCAACAGTAAAACTCTAATAAAAGCAACACTTGAATCATTTTCTCAGCCACTTTCTCTTTCTTCTGTTTGCTCTCAATTTTCACTCTTCAATAGCTGGCCACCAGCATCCAACCTACTTCTTTCTTCTTAGTGTGACTCTATATGGCTCAACTAACATGCACAGATGTCAGGTTTGGAAAAAAAGGTCACAATACTCAAAACTCACCCTTTTATTGATCACCAATCTTCCTTCTAATCCTGAAATCTAATTTTGCAGGTCTGTCAGCCACTTTTTTGAAAAAAAAAATGTTACCGTGTCCTTCCATTTAGCAGAATATCGCTGCATCACACTATTTTTTTTCTAGGCCTTACAGTAATTAAAAATCAGTCCAGTGAAATGCACAGTCAGTTACAAAATGCAATTTCTAATTCTGTTGACAAAAAGGAGAAACATACTGCCTTCATATCCTGTGTGTGGGATTCCCAGTGCTATCTAGCTAGCCTCCGAGGGAAAGTAGAAAGTAGACTAAATCAATCTTTTAGTTTTTCTTATCTTCTAAAGCAGTGTTTCCCAACCTTGGCAACTTGAAGATGTCTGGACTTCAACTCCCAGAATTCCCCAGCCAGCGAATGCTGGCTGGGGAATTCTGGGAGTTGAAGTTCAGACATCTTCAAGTTGCCAAGGTTGGGAAACACTGTTCTAAAGCAGTGGTTCCCAACCTGGGGGTCGGGACCCCTTTGGGGGTCGAATGACCATTTCCCAGGGGTTGCCCCGGCATCCTCAATTTCCCCCCCCCCACTGCCACAAGCCTGGCCATATCGACTCAACTCGCCCGAGCCCTCCGATTGGTCGGGAGGTGCCATTCGGAGAGAGGCGTTTTTGACGCCTGGCGGCCGAGCTTTGACAGCATCAGCTAAAGGGCCAGCTTTGCTTTGAATTCTGGGAGTTGAAGTCCAGGCACCTTAAAAGTTGCTGAGATTGAGAAATATTGCTGTACACTTGTTGGTTATCAAGTCTAAATACAGAAGTAGACTTGTGGAAGATGATATTCCTTGTGCTCTTGCAAAGACTGGCCCGAGAATTTCTGATCTGGCATAATTACATATTGTTTTTGTGATTAATCGCTATGCTTTATGTTTAATTTGTAACAATAAAAATACATCCTGCATATTAGATATTTACATTATGATTCATAACAGTAGCAAAATTACAGTTATGAAGTAGCAACGAAAATAATTTTATGGTTGGGGGTCACCACAACATGAGGAACTATATTAAGGGGCCGCGGCATTAGAAAGGTTGGGAACCACTGTTCTAAAGCTACATTTACCTTTTTTATTGTGGAAATACAAAAACATAAGTAATAGACACATAAATTCATAAAATAAAGTTCTTTACCAAGTAATACAATTTTCCTGTCCTGTGGCACACTTCATGAGCATGTAACTGTATAAACATCAAACCACAAAAAGGAATGGATAGCTATATACCTTTGGCATATTTGACAGAGCAATGTGTTGATCTTCTCTGTTGATTTTGACTTGAAAATTGGCTTTGAATGCTGGTTCATCAAAACAAGGGAATGCTGCTCTTGCTGATAAGGGCTCAAACTGAGTTGCTGCAAGCCAACTGATAAAAAGAAAAACATTCAAATCTGATTTCTGTTTAATTTCTATATGTTACATAATTTAGAAATAAAATTTGGAGAGAAAAATATAATCCTAACCATGTTACTTTAATTGTTTCCAAAAAGTAAAATGCTACCCCATCTAGAATCTTGAAAGGACCTAACAGATTTCTAGGATACTGAATCCTTATGAATATTAAGTTATGTAGCATACTGGGAATAGTTACAAAGAGGTGGTCTTCATAACACTTCACTGAAGAAATTTAAAAGTATCTTCCCAAGAAATCTTTATATTTACAATACATTTTAATCTTTTATATTAGGCCAACTTATGCATTGGATTTCCCTAACAATCAAGATCAGCAAATTGCATTTGGCATTAGTCATACTAACAGTAACAATTACATATATAGCCACATTTTAAAATCAAGTTTTCTGTATAGCATCTACAACAAGGGGGGGGGATTATTTATCCTTATTTCCTGAAATTTTACAAGGCAATACATGTGTTCAACAAAATAACTTTTATATTAACAACAAAAATCCTTCATTATTATTGAGGTATTTTTGTATATGAAATCTAGACTGGGTTATTAAATACATTGTGTTTAAAATTTACCATTACATACATGTAACTATGTACATATGCACCCATTTTTCAGTCTGCCTGGTGTTCAGTTATTGCTGGTATTTATAAATAGTGCAGACAAATGTACATAATTCCTATCAAAGTAAAGCACAAGCTAGATGGGAGCTATTTCTCCATTTGTTAAACTGCTATATGCCAATACTAGCCAAGGACTTTCTCTCAGTCAGATGAATGCCAAATAGCTTGGTGAAAGAAAAATGAAGCATTTAACCCCTCATTCAGTAAATTACATTTTATCTGCGCTTCACTCTTCATTATTCATCAGACTGTCACACTTTGCCAATATCATCAAACTCAATGGCTTAATATCACTTGGCCATAAGGTCCAGCCATAAACATGCTCCGCTTGGTCCAAATTTGTACAGTACTATAAGTACTGATTGGCAGCAGTCTTTCTGGATTTAAAGCAAGAAGCTTCCATGAAAATACCCAGATTTAAATCAGGGGTTTTTGTTTGCATGCCAGGAAGATGTTCTGATTCTAAACAAGCAATAGTGCTTTATTTCTACAATAGGATTCCATAATATTCAGCAATATAGACAATATTAAAACTACTCTATAAAGATGAGTATAATTATTTTAGTTATTTTATTGCTAATCAGGAAGCCAGATATTTTAGAATGAAGAGAAATCTGAAAATAAATCAACAGGAAGAAAATGGGGTTACAGTACAAGAGATGTGCAACCTTTTTCTAGCTGTGTTCTTCTGTTGGTTGTTAAGCGGTATGCCAAGGGTGGAAATCCAAAAAATTAGCAATTCTAAGACAAAAATAGATGCATATAATTTTTTTCCAGTTAAGATAAAAATAAATTAGTTCTAAGCTTACCTTGTTGAGTTGTTATTCTTAAAGGCAATTTTGTAAAAGCCGGAGTAAGTGTCTGATAAATTAGAGGAATACTCTATGCTGATCTTATATTTATGTCCTACAAGAAGAGCTTCTGGAGCTATAATTGCAATCTGGTCATTCATTGGGTATTCCAGGAAATCGGCTGGTTTTGTCTGGCTTGAACCCAGTGAAGCAAATGTTACCTTGGTAATATTAAGCTTTGAACTATGAAATATAATATGCATAGTAACCCGGATAACTTCCACAGTTATTTGAACAGAACCTGTAAATCTCATTGTGGTTAGATTTGGCTGCAGAACAACGTCATAATGTTTTGGAACAACAAATTCTGGAAGCCTAAAATGAGCCCATGGAAACGGTTTTCTATTAGTTGCCAAAGGATATATATCTTCCATTGTGTGGTTTTTGTTGTGACAACCTTCTTTGGTAAAAGTGCACTTGGGGAGAAGATAGATCGCCATTATTACGGAGACAGCAATCACAAGAACAACTGCACAGATTATTGTGGTCCTTACGGATGGAGCCGAACACGATCCATCTGAACGTTGCCTATAACCAGCCATATTACTTCGCAGACCAGTACTTCTATTCATGAAAGACATTCCCAGAAGTTTGGCTGATGACGATTCATAATCCTCTTCATCCTCATCCATTTCATGATCTCCAAGACCACGTACAAGAAGACGAGAACTTCTTGGTTCATATTCTACCTCATCAGGCTCCAAAGGATGCAAGCTAGGCTCTTTAGCCAAGTCAACCACATCAGGCTCTTCCTCAAACATGCTGTTTTCAATCATATTTCTAGGTAACTGAACTCGATCTAAGAAACACAAAAGCAGCATGTTACACAAAAAGTAACTGAAATAGCTATGGTTCGGTTTTTTATTATTTTACATATAGCTGATAAAAATTGGGGTTCATATTATAGTTCTCATATAAGAAACTATTTGCAATGTATCTGTACAGTAACAACTCAAATAGCTGCTGTAATAACTGCTGAAAAAAATGGATGAATCAAAATGCTTTGGTGATCTCTTCATAATGAAAATGAATTATCAGAGATAAGGTTAGAGAGAGCATACAATTCAGAATGGATCTAACATTACATCAATAGAAAGCTACTTGCAAAGTGGCAATTCTATAGTCTAGAGCAGGAGTGTCAAACCTGATCACATCACAGGCCGCATCGTGACGTATCGGGATGTTTTTTGCCTTTGCGGAGCCAGGGTGGGCGTGGCTGGGGTATCCGGCCTGTGCACCACCAGTTTGACAGGCCTGATCTAGAGCCACCCGTTAATGTTCCAGATGTATAGACTTTCTTAAGAATAGGTTTTAAGGATGAGCTAGCAAAAAGAATTTCACCAGTGCCAAAGTCTCTTCCATCACCTTTACCTATAAGGAAATCACAGGAAGCATATTCATAATTCAGTAGAGCTTGCTTCAAATATTCTTACTAAAACACAATAGATTTTCTTTTAAAATATATCGCTAAGATCAGACACAGTTTATAAAATGAAGAAACTGCAATCACTACAAATACGTAAGCAAATTCTGGTCATATCATCTCTGAATCTACTGAAATTTTTCATGAATGTCTCCACTCCAAAATGCACTGATTTAACTCATGCTGGAGGAGTTATGGCCTTATCAAAAACTGTTTTCTGTTCCCCTCTAAATATAAATACCTTCCAAATATTACTGGAGTTTTCTGTCTTTAATAAGCAGAGAACTTTGATGCAAAATTTAAAAATAAGAGTAATAAACAGCAAGCATTCATTAAATACTGTACTGGATTACATCAGCATTATGTTTTATAAAATAAAACATAAACTAATTTTATATTCATACACCTCTGCTCAGTTACAGGGAAGTATAATTCATATTCAAAAATATAACTTTGTCTTATAAGGTGATTTCACTCAATACACAGCAGAATAGTCCCATAACAAAACATGCAGCAATATATTTATTATATAGCCCTCAAATCATTTGCACTAAAAATAGACTTATTGTAACCTTACCTAGAGTAACTAACTAGATTAACATTATTCTGGAATGTTTAGGTACACATATTAACTTGTAATATTACTCTTAAGCATTTATACATCTGAACTCTTCCAATTTTATTAAGAGTGACATATGAATCCCCCCCCCCATAGCATTAATATCAGCAGACAACTTCACTGCAGGCAACTGCTAAGATAGCTGCTTCAATTATGCATTAAGCAGTCTGTCATATTATAAATAAGTATGAATTATTTAAAAAAAATCAAAGTGCATTAGAATGCAATACTTATAGTAGCAGACTAGAACAATTTTCTTAAACATAGTACTCTGCAGATGTTTTGGGATAACAAGTTACAACATTCTTCACAAGCATGGCAGAAACACAAGCATGCAGAAACACTAATGGTGAAATCTGCATAATCCTGCTATAGGAAACTATACAAAAATTCTTTTTCCCCAATTCAAAAGTATATTCGCATAATGACCAATTCAACAAACAATTAACATTTTTATGCTTCTTAATTTTCAACACCAAGAAACATTTGGGAGAGTCTTGGGATCTAGCAGCTGCTAAGCACATGCCTGGCAGAATGTTCCATATGCACCTGATAATATTGCTAATTCAAAGGATAGAAAGTGCTTCTATCTGAGTTCTCAGAGAGCCTCTGACAATCAGAGTAGATGAAAGTTAATATAGTGAGTACTACTTATTATTGTATAGTACTGCTATGCTATACTATTAGAGGTGGGTTCCTACCGGTTCGGACCGGTTCTATAGAATCGGTAGTAACTTGGCAGCCTGGGTCACTGGAACCGGCAGCGACCCAGGCTTGCCACACCCCCGAGCCAGTTCTCTCGGCAGCACCGTAGGCGCCGCCATCTTGTTTTTTTACTGCGCATGTGCGTCCCTGAGCGAACTGGCAGTAAAGAAAACCGGAACCCACCCCTGTATACTATGTAGATGGAAATATACAGTAATGAAAAGTCCATCAGAACTAAAATAAGTACCATGTATAAGGTCAAGAATTCATCCAATGCACTGAAACTAATTGGATTAAATTTGCTTAAAATTTTCTAGCTAGAGATATGGTTCACCTACTATAGGTTCATGATTAGGGGATTGTGACCAAATTCCTTAATTCCTTACTTCCCCTCTCCTCACCCCCTTAACTGGTCTCATAGATTTCTCCAATAATGACAGACTTTGAGTAGCATATGTACCACTCAATGGTATGTGTTATGGCAATTTAGTTAAAATCAAATACAGTACATATAAAATTAAGTACGATATTTATTCTAACAATTCCTTATGCAAGACTGTAAATAATGCTTTTTTCAAAGAAATGAAAAACAATTTAGTACAGAACAGGAAACATAGGCCCTGTACAAGTGGGTCACTGCATATGAGTGAAATTGAAACAAGGGAAATGGGCACACATTCTACTCTCCCCTCTAACCTTCCCATGCATTGCTTGATGTGGTTATTGCCTGATCTGCAGTCATATTAAAGCTGAAAATGCTTTAAATCACTTTTCAAAGTTTTATTTTAAGAGTACAAAAATATCTTCAAGCAATCTGACTATCAGGAAGGGTTGGGGTGGCATTTCCAGGGAGGCTTAATCTCTGTTCTGTCAAGGCAGCACAAATATCAGATAGAAACCATACCTATTAAGAAATACAAGCATAAAACAAAAGTCCTCTGAGTTATTGATGGACTAATTTTATTCTGAGAAAGGAAGGACAACATATAGATTACCAACTGGTTAAGCATTAGAAATTTAATGTGACCACCAAATTTTTAAATCCAAATTGAAAGAAACAGTCACCATTTTTTGTGCAGTGTTAGCCAGGAGGATTAAGTGAGTGTGGTCTGAACAACAGATTTCCTGACATTTTACTGGCAACTATGGTTGAGGATCTTCAGAGGCAAGGTTATCTGTTACACAGACCATGGCTACTGAGCAGAGATGGTCTTACCTTGCCTTTGAAGATGCCAACCACAGCTGTCAATAAAACATCAGCTAATCTGTTGTCTAGACCACCACATTCACTAAACCCTGAAGCCCAAAAATGTTGGCTGTGAAAGTCCATACAGTGTATCAGTCACAATTTGCTTTCCTTTAATCACAGGGGTATTTCTGGCTTCCTATCAGAAATATAAGCACACAGTATAACTTTATAAAATAACAAATAGTAAAAAGGAATCTTTTTTATTCGGTTCTGTTTCCTGCTCAACATCTGCTTAAGACTACTAGACAGCAAAAACCCATCATCCAGAATAATACAGTAGTGTGTTTCACTGACACTTGTTCTGACCTTTAAGACATTTCCCTTAATGTTTCACCAAAATCTCTTTCTTTTGCAGTTTCCCCTGCAGGATTTTAATCCTGTCTTGAAATAACAGAAAATGATTTTGCTCCATTATCTACATTATAGCTTTTTAAATATTTAGAGGACACTAACATATCTCCCTTTCAGCTTCTCTTTTTAAGGCTGAACAATCTTCAATCTTTCAGTTGTTCCTCATACAAATACCTTCTCCAAGTGTGCTCAAATCTGTGAATGCTTAATTTATTTTTAGAACTGGACACAGTATTACAAAATCATGTATTTTTCTTATTTAAATGCAAGCTTTTAATTTATATTGCCTAAAACTTATCTTTTTGATTTGAAGCCAAATGTAAGAGGAGTGACAGAACCTGGGGGGGTAGAGTTAAAAGAGGGATCTGCCTAGAATTCTTACATAGCCACAAGTAAACTAAGTACAACCTGCCCACCTTGAATTCTGTGGACCCTGATCTAACTGCAAGCAGGTGCTAACCGTTAATTGAGAAGACTCCTGTGCATATGTTGCTTA
Organism: Diadophis punctatus similis; assembly: GCA_023053685.1. Lineage (NCBI taxonomy): Eukaryota > Metazoa > Chordata > Lepidosauria > Squamata > Dipsadidae > Diadophis > Diadophis punctatus. Next base: position 37,894,957 of record JALIGW010000002.1, on the reverse strand, counting down.
ACAATAAATCAGTTTAATTGGATTTTCACATGTGGAACTGGTCTTTCATACCTGACATCAAAAGTCCATTGTGTTAAGGGAATGATTCAAGAAAACTAATAAAATTAGACATATGCACTACAAACTTAAATGTTTAGATTTCTGAGTGACAAAATTCCTACAGACCAAAGAACCAAATCATAATAGATGAAAATATAGATTGTATTCCAATGCTTTTCTTCATGCCAGACTCCTCATATTTTCAACTTCAAATGCATAACATTCTTTGTTTTGCCGACAGCTATCAGACTGCAGAACTTCAAAGTACATGTTATTAATTTAACAGTTTAGTTCATATGTTCTGAAGATGAATAAGGAACGTTCTTGTTAATATATAAGCAATGCACACCTTTATAATTTATATTCAGACTTTTAAGAAATTCTTACAGTTCAAATATATTTTGAAACTATAGATCAGGCTCCCTAAGGCCATGGTCTAATTTCAGAAGTTCTTTGCAGAACATAATTTCTAATCTTTGGTAAATGGTATCTATCCACCTCCACATCTTATACTGGATTGAAAGAAGATTATCAGAAACAATGGCAATGAAAAGGCTGGATGATAGAAAAAGTAAAAAAGATTGTCAAATAAAAAGCATCCTCACTCATAAAGGACTCTGAACCCACCCATTATTCATTTCAATCTTACCAATTATATTTCCCAAAAAATGTAGCCCTCTATTTAAAAAAAAAAGTTTGCTAATGCTTCTCTAGATAATGATACTGTCAGGTGCAAAGGATCAGGACCATGCATTAAGCTCAGAAGCAGTTCAGAAGAAGCCTACAGTATATACAAGAATCCAGTCAACTAATGGTCAATACTAAATTGGCACTAGGTAAGAGTTAATGAAATTTAAGAGGCTGGATTTGGATTGATTGTGGCAATGTGACAATTCCAGACTGATTACTCTCTTAACTCCATCCCCTGGCTCTGCTTTCTGTTCTCCTAGTCATTGCACATATAAAATAATTCATAATTTTAGTCAATGTAGTCCTAAAAGTATGGCATTCTACACGTTTGATTCTAATATGAAAACATTAGCTCATTACTGAAAAAGATTTAATTTTGGTGGGATACAAATGCACATGTACATCACATCATCATCTGAGCACCTTCCTATGACAGTTAAAGTCAGAGGTTGCAATTGTAAGAGTTCAACTCACATTTGAGGAAATAAATAGACAATCATTGCATTCCATGCTATTCATTACAGCAAAATCAGGATTTAAGAAATAACATATACAAAGATATGGGGGATGTGCATGACCATGTCCCCAGCTTTAGTGGCATACTAAAGTATCTCAACAGGATTTTGGCAAATCAGCTCATTTTAAAAATACAAAGGGGAGAGTGCAGTAATTTTCCATTATAGTATTTCTATACACATGCTAAGAAGCTGGTCTCATACCCTCCAACTAGTATAGCGCCTTTGGGACCAGTAGGAAATTCACTGTGGTTATCAACTGGAAGTGATGTAGTCAAAAGGATAAATAGCAAGGAAATGGAGATTTTGCCACTAAGTTCAGATTTGCGTAACTAATTTTCAAGATCCAGTTACACATATTTCTCACTACAAAGAAGTCTGATACAACTCTGTTCTGACTATACACCAGTCCTTCTCAAATAGTGGGGTGTCCCCCTGGGGGGGCTCAGAGCGATGCCAGGGGGCACGTTTGACCCCGGGGAACATGCGTGGTCCCTCTCGATCGATTTCCCCTGACAGGGAGTGTTTTCCCAGTTGCACGCTGCTCCGAGCCCAGAAGAGAAGGCAGTCAGGTGGGGCGGGGCGGCTGCGTGGGTTCTTGTTGTTCTCGGCGGGTGCCGCAGTAGCCATGAACAGCGTGGCAAACCTGCTGCTGGACAAGGAGGAGCATCCTCTGCAGCTGGGCGAAAGCTTCGAATGGCACCCTAAAGCCTCCTTCCACACCATTCGCTGTGAGTGCCCTGCAGAGGCGGCACTTATGGGCCAGGCCGGCGACCCCAAAACATTGGCTTGATTAAGCTGGCCTGGCCCCATGTCAAAAGAGGGCCCTAACCATGGTAGCCTATGCCTGCCTAACCGAAAACAGGTTCCACTGAGTTCAGTGTGACTTACTCCCAGGTAAGTGGGTAGAGCAGCCTTCCCCAGCCAATAGTTTGCTTGCAGCTTATATTAAGTAAAATAATAAATATTAACACTAAAATTCCATTGGGGCCCAGATTGGAGAGTTGGGGGCGCGCGAAATGTTTACTTCTTCCTAGGGTGGGCGTAACAGAAAATAATTGAATATAACAGAGGTATATTATACACACAGATGTATATTAGGGAATAATAATAGACTGCACAGCAATTTGCAATTGGTAATAAATGTTTACTTGCTAATAAATGGCCTGTTATGAAAATGTGGTTTCAGTCTAGATCAGGGGTGTCAAATTCACCTCGTCACGGCATCATCACGTGACATATCATGACTTTTCCCCCTTCACTAAACCGGGTGTGGGCATGGCCAGCACATGACACCTCCAGCCTGTGGGCTGCAGGTTTGACACCCCTGGTCTAGATTATCCTCCTAATGACACTGCTACTTAGTCAATCCACTGTATTTCTTAACACAAACTACCTAAAGGCACTTGAAAAAGCATATGGTGATAGTTCTGGCAGCTACTATGTGACAAATAAAAGTCTCAGACTTTCTCAGTCTGATTTCACTACATACCATCTAAATCCAATTAGAAAATTATCTACTATCTCATCATTTATGTAATTACAATTGATAGAGGAAAAAGTTAATAGACAAAATAATGTTGATAATTTAATGGTATAGCAATATGTTCAGATAACATTATCCAGAAAATGTTCCTGTAGTTTAGCAAATTCCAATGGACAACAACAAAGAGCAATCTTACCCCAAGTAACTGATCTCTTTCAGTCTTAATTGACAAGTTAAGTAAATGGGGAAATCTTGCACAAGTGAAATAAATGATCAGCAGAATTATTTTGGCATAATTGTATCCTAAGTCAGAATTAAATGTGTTTCAAATATAATCTCTTTTTAACTTTGGCAACACACTGAACAAATGTTTTTCAGAACTATCCTACCTTTCTTTCGAGAAAAAGAGAAAGGGCAAGTAAAGTTGCCTTCCTAAACTCGAACACAATCTTTATTTCAAATGCTAACCATCAAGCAGTTGTTCACATTGCATCTTTTTTAAAGTATAAAATAGAAAGATCTGCAGCTTAAGGAGCCTAGTATTTAGTAAATTCTGAATCTTTCCTCATCAGTACAATTTAAGATTGCTCACAAAAAGATCTACTTTATTATCAAACCTCAAGAGATTTCAGCAACAGTAATAGCATTTCTGTGGTCATGTACTACTGTTGAGTACCGCAGAAGCTGTATATTACAATAATTTTTCCAAAGTAAATTCATTCTGTGTCACAGACAACTTGCAATCTGTTCAGTATACCAGCATTTTTGTTACTTGGATACTTATTTTCCAAACACTTTGAGCCCAATATTTTACCAGAAAAATACTTTCTATAACTAATAAAAGATTGGCTTCATCTATATGACTTTAACCATTCATATCCCAACAAAAGTGTCCATGCAGATAGATGTAATGAACAACTGAGGTAGCCAATACCCACCATTCTAACTCTTAAACATAACAGGAAGGAAATGAGATTCAACAAGCTCAGGCCTGATGTAAAACAAGACCTTGTTTAATTTTGACATATTGCATTCTGCCATTCTACTAGTGCTTTTTCTGGCTGTTCTTGATACGTCCATTGCCTCCTCTACAAGTTAAAACTAGAAAAAGAAAACGTGTATCTCATGTAGTTTCTGAAACCTAAAATTTTTAAAGCACTATTTATGTTAATATTTCTTTTAAAAAGACAGACAAAAAAAAAAGATTTGTGTCTGGTTCAAGTCATATGTTGCCTAACTTGTTCAGCTGAAATATCCAACTTTGTTTAGTGTGCAACAAACAAAGGATACTGTTTTATACGAATTCACAATAAAAATAACAAGTCTATTAGACATATATTTCTAAAAAATTCTAAATCTTTGTACCACTTTGGTTTTTCACATCTGCTTTTCTGACTATCGAATTTAAAAATAAATATTCTTTCACCCCAATTGAGAAGCCAACTTCCAGAATATTTTTCTGTACCTCTAGAATCAAAGCTCTATTGTGCCAGAAACTGAGAGACATGGTTAGAAAAATTATTTTTTCAATTTAAATATTTAACATGTCAAGCAGCAGTATAATGAAAGTAAGGTTGCATACTTAATTAACTACAAACTTAATAAACAACTCATAATTTGGTTTCCTTTCACTCACAAGAGTGAAAGGAAATAGAAATCTAATCAATAAATCAGTTGTTACACCATCCTTTCAACAGATAATACGGTTCATCCCTTTAAACAAGCATAAAAGCGAACTTCAGTTTGCATTTATGAAACTTCTATATTTATGCATTTCATCCCAAAAGCTCAGTGATCTTAGGATACCTATAATTATCTTAGTGCTCACTGCATTCTCTGTGCATATGTGCTGATGGATTGGTTATGGGGAATTATAGCAAGATATTAGAAAGAACCAATTACCTAACATAACTGAATTAACAGATTAACAGAGTTGGAAGGGACCTTATAGGTCAGTGATGGTGAACCTTTTTTCCCTCGGGTGCCGAAAGCGCGTGTGCGCGCGCTATCACGCACATGCGAGTGCCCATACCCATAATTCAATGCCCGGGAAGGGCAAAAATGGCCTCCCCCACCCCCGCAGAAGTCCTCTGGAGGCCGGAAACGGCCCGTTTCCCAACTTCCGGTGGGCCCAGTAGGGCCGTTTTTTGCCCTTCCCAGGCTCCAGAGGCTTCCCTGGAGCCTGGGGAGGGCAAAAATGCCCCCGATCCCCAGAGGCCCTCCAGAGGCCCTCCGGAAGCCTAAAATGCCTTCCCAGAGCCTCCACGTGAGTCAAAAATCAGCTGGCCAGCGCACACATGCACGCTGGAGCTGAGCTAGGGTAACAGCTTGCGTGCCGGCAGATATGGCTCCGCGTGCCACCTGTGGCACGCGTGCCATAGGTTCGCCATCACTGTTATAGGTCATCTAGTCCACACACACACCCGCTGAAGCAGAATTGATTGGGGGAGGGGATGGAAAAATGTTTTATATATAAATATATTACAATATATATTCATAAGAAACATTCAGAAATGTTTTCTATATCCTACATCTATTCTATGAAATTCTATGAACATATCGTGAGCAAGGCAGTCCTGGGAGTTCATCTTTAAAACCCATTACTAATACTGCACTCAAAGAGCAGCAATCATATCCTGAGTAAGCAGAAGGCAGAGGATCCAATCATCAGCCTCTTGAAACATAGCACTGAAAATCAATTATGGATAAAAGCTTCTTCAACACTAACTTTCAGAAAATGCCAAAGGGATCTTTTTTAAAAGGCTAAAAAGAAATCTAACATGATTTCTGGAAAATATTCCTAAAAACAACAACCCTGCTGCTAAAAGATAAACCATTTCTTCTTCACCAATTCTTCTTTCTGTAAGTCTTTAAATATAGCTCTATGGGTCCCTAAGCCAACACATATTTACTTAGAGGGAAAAAGCCAGTTTATAAATAAATCACTGGTTTTATTTTTAAAACTACGAGCTTCATGGTAAGTTGAGCTTGTAAGTTAAAGTATTTGTCTAGACGCAATCTAAGAGTTCAGCTTTTACATATATTTTGCAAAAAAGATTTGAAGATTTAAGTAGGATTATGAATTCCCAGAAGAGCTCTGAAAAGAGGCATTTGCCAAATTACAAATCTATTTCCCAGAGCTCAACACAGATATATATTCACACTAATCAGTTTTTTCATGAGTTCAATTACCATGTTTGTGAAGTGTTTCGACCCACATTTTTGCCATAGAGGGACAGAAGACAGAAGAATACCAGGAACAGAAAAAATAGTGTTCCCTTAGTACTTCTAAGAAAAAAAGGGGTCTTCTCTACCACAAAATTTGAAATCATCAAATTAGAATTAGCAATTTGGCATAACAATTATTTAGACAATCTTTTGAATGAAGAGTTTGAATGCTCTGTTTTGATAAACCTGTACAAGGTCATTTAAGACTATGAAATGAGCTTCTTTTTGCTGTATCTTAAAATGAGCTTTATGCAATAACAGATATATTTAATATATATTGGCCACCTCCAATATATATGAAATGCCAGAAAGTAATACTTGCAGAATGTTAATAGATATGGTACTAACTTTATTTACTAACACTTGTATGCTACCTATTCTTAAAATATGCCCACTTGTTAACATTTTTGGGCTCAAATGCAACAGGAGGTTTAATTGCTGATTTGAATTTCAGTTTTCTGCCAGGAACTCAGGGGATATACAAACACTCTTTCCAATATTTCTTTGTAAGACAAGTCACTGAGATAGATTGGGCTAAGAGTAATTGGCCAAGTTACCCAATAAGTTTCCAGTGCTGAAGTGGACTTGAACCTGGATCTCACCAATGTTAGTCTAGCTTTTTAGCTACTATCCATATTTTAGACCAGTGCTTCTCCACCTTGGCAAATTTATCATGTGTGGACTTGAACTTCCTGAATTCCCCAGCCAGCAGGCTGCCTTGGGAATTCTAGTGGTTGAAGGCCACACATCTTGAAATTATAAAGGCTGAGTACTGCTATTTTACACTGAGTGACTTATGAAAGACACATGTTCTGCTTAGCTATAACCTCGGTATTTGGGATCTCTCAAATTATCAAGAATTGTAAACTCTTCACAAAATACTAGCCAAAATAGTTACTGTAAAATATAAAATACAGGTAGTCCTCAACTTACAACAGTTCATTTAGTGACCAAAGTTACAACAGCACTGAAAAAAGTGACTTATGGCCATTTTTCACATTTATGACTGTTGCAGCATCCCCATGGTCACATGATCCAAATTTAGATGCTTGGAAAGTAGTTCATTTTTATGACGGTTGTAGCATCCCAGGATTATGTGATCCCCTTTACAATCTTCTGAAGAGCAAAGTCGATGGGGAATCCAGTTTCACTTAACAACCATGTTACTAACTTAACAAATACAATGATTCACTTAACCACTGTGGCAAGAAAAGTTGTAAAATGGGGCAAACTCACTTAACAAATAAGTGCTATTGCTATCTGTAGCAAGGACTTTATCAACATTTGAATTAGGAGGTATTTTTGTACAAATAGATTGGGAAGAAAACTTTAGAGCAATTTATTCAAATCTTTGGAATATTTTTTAATATAGTTTTCATGGCTTCTTCAGAAGTGGAAATAAGGAAAACTGAAAAACAAAGACCATTTAATATTCTTTATCACTTTGATCATATATCCTTTGATCTTTTGAATCTCAAGTATACTTGGAATACTGTATTATGTAGTCAGTTCAGGACATCACACTTTAAAAGGAATAAGGAAAAGCTGAAACAGATTCAGAGTTACCAAAATATCAAGAGCTCTGAAAGGCTAACAAGAATCCATTAAAACAATTGGGACCATATCATAGTGAATATAGTGCCTAAAAGACTATCACATTTATTTATTTATTTATTTATTTTGTTATTCTTATATGCCGCCCAACTCCCGAAGGACTCAGGGCGGCGTACAACAGGAAAAAATACAAGAATAATCAAAATGCAAGTGATTAAAAAACAAATACAAATTATTAAAAACAATATTAAAACAGCAACATTCATTCGATATCATACATACTTGGGGGGTGATCTCAGGTGGATTAAGCTATCCCCCCCACCTGCAGGAAAAGCCATGTTTTAACGGCTTTTCGGAAGGCCAGCAGAGTGGGGATGGTTCGGGTCTCTGGGGGAAGTTGGTTCCAGAGCACGGGGCCGGCCACAGAGAAGGCTCTCCCCCTAGGGCCCGCCAGCCGGCATTGTTTGGCCGACGGGACCTGGAGGAGGCCAACTCTGTGGGCCCTAACCGGTCGGAGGGAAGTATGAGGCAGAATGCGGTCCCGAAGATATCCTGGTCCTAAGCCATGAAGGGCTTTAAAGATGGTGATCAACACCTTGAATTGGACCCGGAGACTGATGGGCAACCAATGCAGCTGGCGGAGTATTGGTGTCACGTGGGTGTACCTTGGCACACCCACCACAGCACGCGCAGCCGCATTTTGTACCAGCTGAAGTCTCCGGATACTCTTCAAGGGTAGCCCCATGTAGAGCGCATTGCAGTAGTCCAAACGCGAGGTGACAAGGGCATGAGTGACCGTGAGTAGAGCCTCCTTCTCCAAGTATGTCCGCAACTGGTGCACCAGGCGAACCTGTGCAAAGGCTCCCCTAGCCACAGCAGAAAGATGGTGATCCAATTTTAGCTGTGGATCTAGGAGGACCCCCAAGTTGCGGACCTGGTCTGAGGGAGTCAGTTTCGCACCCTCAAAGACCAAGGAGGGATAGTTGTCATGGTCCTTAGGAGGCAATATCCACAGCCACTCAGTCTTGTCGGGATTGAGTCTGAGTCTGTTCCTCCCCATCCAGATCTTAACGTCGTTCAGGCAGCGGCACATTACATCAACTGCCTCCCTGAAGTCAGACGGGGTGGTGATGTACAGCTGGGTGTCGTCAGCGTACTGATGGAAACACACCCCATGTCTGCGAATGATCTCACCCAATGGTTTCATGTAGATATTAAACAGGATGGGCGAGAGAACCGACCCCTGAGGCACCCCACATGATAGGGGCCTAGGGGCCTAGGGGACATTCAAAGGCTATTCACAGTTGAAAATAAGGACAAAAAGATAACAGGGTGAAATTAAAAGTGAGAGACTGAATATTAGGAGGAATTTTCTGATAATAACCCAGGTAAATCTTCCATGAACATTATAGTCTTTCTCATCCAGAAAATTTCAGATAGGGTTATATGGCTACCTCTCAGGAATCTGGGGCAGATGATTGGATTAAATGGTCTATAAAATTACTTCCAATCCTATGATTATAATTCTAGACAAGAGAAAGGGTTGCTACTCTGATCTAAGTAGATTAATGTATAACTGTTGCAAGAATGTTATCTATATAAATGTGCTTATGTAATCCCTGCAATTTTATTTCATGTAAATTCTGATTCTTACCTCAATGTATGCTAAACCCCTTAATCCCAGATAACTTCATTGTTCTTGAATTAACTAATAGATGCACTATTTTTGCAACAGTTACAATAAATGATTTCAAGTTATTTAAAAACTTTAAAAACTTTTAAAAATCTTGCAATGTTTTTCCTTAGGCCCAATTGGTTCACAGAATATATCACAAAGCAGTAGTGAAAAGGAAATAACTGAGTCCTGGCTGGAAATCAGAACTTACTTGTATCTTAAAGATAAAGAATTTTAAGACCTAGACATCCTTTACAGTCAACAAATAAAAATCTATTTATGAATTACAATTTTATCCAAAGAAGAATAGGCTGTTCTCTATGTCTCCTTTTCTAATTCAAGCACCACTGAAAATCTGAATGTAATTAATCTAACTTTAATGCTTCATAATAAAGATCACTGCACCTTCTTTGAGGTGAGCTCATCAGTATGTCCATGTGGTTTCCTTGGTCTGCCTTTTTTTCTTTTCCTGGCATTTTTTTCCAGACTTCCCAATCTAGTATATAGACTCAGGATTCTCATGAAGATTACCATCCTAATAGATACTTCACTCAACCCTACTTTAATTTCTAATCCAGGTGTTTAGCCAACCCACCCTCCTTAGTTTCTAATCCAAGTGATTAGCCAGATGCTGACACCAATTGAAGCTTCCTACAATCTAGAAATGAGTAAACAAACAAAAAATGCATTTAAGGATGTACCTTGCCAAAAAAAGAGAGAAAGATATGCAACAAACAGAGATTGTTAATAACCCAACTAATATTCACTGTTCATTGTAAGAAACAAAGAGAATACACCTATTTTAAACAAATAAATTCTAAATAGGACAACAGTAGTATTTTTCCTACTTTCTTCAATCTTCTGTGATCACTCAAAACTGAGATTTCTGAAAAATGTCTTAGTAAATTATTGATAAAGGGGAATATTTGTAGCTCTGGGTTGAAATGAGGGGTTCTTAGTGCTGAGCTTCATTGTTTTCTTACTAGAGTATCTCTTCTAGAATATCCTCTAGGAGATATTTCTATATGTTTACCAGGATATCTCCCTTATGAACAAAAGCTTTGGTTCATTGATTAACATTAAAATATATTCATGTAATTGATTTCAAGATTCCAAGGGTTTTTACTCTAAACTGCTGAATTTTGAAATATCAGTTGCATTCTATAATCGAATTATATCTAGTAACTAAACTCTAAATAACATGGATCATACCTAGCCATATAAAAAATTAAAGCTTTTATATTTTCTAATTATTGAACTGAATCCCCATGAAACCTTCACTAATCATAAAGTTCAAACCCTTGCACAAAGAATTCAAGCTGTTCTTGCTACCCGGTTTCCCCCAAAATAAGACATCCCCTGATAATAAGCCCAATCGGCTTTTGAGTGCATGGCAATAAGGCCAAGCGCTTATTTCAGGGTTCAAAAAAATATGACAGGGTTTTATTTTCGGGGAAACATGGTATTTCTATCATCATGATAAGCCAAATGAGAATTGCTCTGTTGATATTGCCTAAACAGCAGTAGCCATCATCTCTGAATTAAAACTCCTGCTTTGGAATGGAGAATCTTCTGGACAACTCCAGTCAGACCCTAGAAAAGCTGAGCTGTAGAACCCAATAAATAGGAAAGAAAATATTTAAGAAAAAAGAAAGCCAGTAAGTCAGAAAGAATTTACATCACTTTAGATACAGTTGGCTTCCAGCCAAAGACAGGTGTTGACAGAGATTCCCTCCTCCTCTCCAAAGGAGGAGGTTTTCCCTGCCTTTCAAGTCTCTCCAATTCTAGAGCACTTGTGAAAGGCTAATATCTGGATGCAATTATCAACATGTGCTCTTTTTACACGGTAGTTCCCTCTCAGAAATTATTTGCTGTGCCCCACAGCCCCAAACTGATGTATCCACTTTATGGGTCCGGTTTATTCTCCCCGCATCTCAGGAAGCCAAACGTGAAAACTTACTGCTCGACCCGCGAGACCTTTTCGGTAGGCAAGGGGGGAGACGTCCTTCCCCCAAACTTTCCACCGGCGACTACCCAGGCTGTCACCGTTTAGCAACTTTACCTTCAAGGCTTTCTACGGGGATGGGTGGCGTTTGTACGGGGCGGCGCGGCCACCTTCGCCCCAACACACCTGGGGGCCCGGGGGGGGGGAGGAAGACTCCTCGGAGCCGGCTGCTTAAAAGCGCGCGGCCTTGAGATTTCAGGAAGTTTGACGCCGGGCCGTGGCCTCTCTTGAACGGCCGCCTGAGGGCCGGGCGGGGGGTTGTTCTGCTGTAACTAGAGGTCCTCCAGCAGCAGCCCGGAGGAGTCAGGTTACCGCTGGCGCGCGGGAAGGCCAGAAAGGGCATTGCTTTTACTCACCGCTACTGGGGAAGGACTCCATTTTCCTCCTCCTGCGAGGCGAGCCAAAACACGAAAAGGGCGGAAAAAAACGAGACACGTCCGAAACCAAAACAAACAGAAAGCAGAAGCCGCCGCCGCGGCTCCTCCTCACACCTTGGCCTGCTGCTCCTCCTCCTCCTCCCACAGCTGCATGTTACCGAGGCGGACGCAGCTAACCCTTTGCAGTCCTAGGCAGCCTCCGTCGCCGCTGCCTACAGAATAACAAGCCCTATGACGGGAGCAGGACGACGGTCTCGGGAGGGACCGCTGGTCCGCTGCCCACTCGGCTCACTTCCCCTCCCAGCCAAACGGCTCTGTCGGTTCAATGTCGAGGGCACGCACAGCCGTCAACCATTTTCTGCTTCCCAGCTTCTCCAACCCCTCCCCTGCTTAGGGATGGGCTGTTTAGCGGCCGCCGAGGCCACCTCCTGTCAACACTTTGGGACCCGCTTGAGGAGGCCTACGCAAGTGGCTGAATCCAGGGGCGGCTGCGCCTGATCCAGAGAGCCTTGGGACGGGTTTTTTTTCCCGGATGAACCAGGGATCCTTTCCCACCGTTTGGAGCCCCCGCTGTCTAATAATACGATTGGAATCAAGTCGAGTGCTGAGATCCGAAGTTTCACTTAGAAAGGCTTAATTTAATTTCTGGTTCAGGCCCAAATACTTTAACATAAACGTGTTTTCCCAGATTCTTTTTCCCTTCCGTGTTTTAGGATGTTTGCCGCCTCTCCCCTCTTTTTACCCCTTGAATTTAAAGCCAGTAAAATTCTCATCAAGTTGCAACATCTCGGAGCAAACAAGAAATGGTAGTAAATCATATATAGACAGGCGGTAAAAGGATTGCTGCTTGTTGGGTTTTGGCAGTGCTGTGGTAAGGAGTAACATACACCAAGCAAAGCTTCCCCCCCCCCCCAAATATGCATAAACAAACTGTCATCCTGCTTTTTTCATAGTTGCTGAGACACAAGGAAATCTGCCAGGAGAAGGAATCTTTTAAAAAAAAATAATTTCCAGACTTGCTCTTTGTTTACAGATAAATCTATTCCTGAAATTATTCTTTTTACAATTGCAATTAGTTATTAAATTGTAACCTGATGGCACCCAAAATGCTTCAGAATTAGTAATGTGAACTTGCTTAAACTAACTCTCTAAATTTTCAATTATAGTTCTTTATTACAATTATCCTTAGTTACAATATATCCTTAGATATAAAGGATTTATAGACATTCACCTTCATTTCTTCGTGTAATTTAAAACATATTTTACTATCCCCTTGGAGTTCTAGGAAGCTCACACCACTAATCAAAATGTGGAAATACAATCCAACCATTATAGCAGCAAAAAGTAGCTCTGTCTATTTCTGGATGCTTCGTCCCAAAAGGAAGGTCTTTACCAATGCAACAGTGGGACAAGATTCCCTGAAGCAAATTCCAGAATAAAGTCATAACCACCAAATAGCCTCTATGAATCCTGCCAGATAAATTTGATGACTACATCTAAATTCCATTGATGTTGCCAGGATAGATCCAGTATCAATCTGACTCTTTTCTACTGATGGATATGTTTTTGGAAGAGATAAGGAGAACTTCAGTTATCCAATTATTTGACTGTGGTATGTAATTTTTTTTCTTTTGAGTAGCTATATTTGTTACAGGCAATGAAAAATTCAAAGTTCTAAAGTGATGCTTTCTTGTTACACTTTTTTCTCTAGATCAGGGGTGTCAAACTCAATTTCATTGAGGCCCGCATCAGGGTTGTGGTTGACCTGGGGAGGGGATGTCGGGGGCGTGGCCAACTTCCCTGCCTCATTCCTATCTCCTCCCTCCCTCCCTCCCCTTCCTCCTTCTCTCCTTGTTATTCCCATCTCCTTTCTTCTTTCCTTCCTTCCTTCCCCTCCCCTTTCTCCTCCCCAGGGGTGTCAAACTCAAGGCCTGATCTGATGTAGCTAGATCTGGCCCGCGGGACTGCCCTTGAGGCAGCAATGGACCATCCCCCAGCACCTCATCCCTGGCCCAGGCCTGCCAGGTGCTGATCTATAACTAGATGGAGGCCATCCATCCTGGGACACAGATCCATGGGGAAGCCCTGGAGCCAGCTAGGGGCCATTCCCGCTGCCTCGGCCCCGCCCTTGGGATTGCACACAGGAGGTGACAAATGCCCAGGGGGCAGGGCTGAGGAAGCGGGATGATTCCTCGCCGGCTCCAGGGTGGCCCCGCGGATCTAACACTGACCGCATTCTGGCCTGGATGGCAGCCATCAAGTTATAGATTAGCGCCTAGCCAGCAGGGGCTGAGGCGCCAGGGGCCGGTCCTTCACTGTCTAAAGCAGGTCACCAACCGCAGATCACTGGTGGTCCATGAGAAAACTTTGGTGGTCTGCGGCACACCCGGATGGAAGAGCTGCTCGAGGATGACCAATGGCCAGTCCTGTGACAAGAGCTCTGGAATATGGGACCGGCCAGGCAGCTCATGGTAGGGCTGGAAATCTCCGCCGTAGAGGGAGCTATGTGCAACTTGCAACTTTGCAGGAGGTGCAACGTACAAGGAGTAGTGCAGCCCTAGCCGGCCAGAATGAGGTAATGGTGCAAGGGTGCTGGTGGCGTAGGCAGACCGAAGCAACGGGTATCAGCAACCTGCAGCTCTCCCCCCTGCTGTGGCTTCCTGTTGGATGATCCCACCACTGGCTGTCCCCGCCCCTCGCCCTCCTCCCAGTCACTCCTCGCCAGACCAGAAGTGAAGCTTCATCTGTTGTTGGATCTCACAGGCATTTCTTCTGGCCCTTGTTGGTGCTCCGCGCAGCTCGGTCTCTTGGGGAGATGTGCAACTTCCTCTCAACCCTGAGACACTGGTCCAGCCCGGCTGTTTCTCTCCGCTGCTGCTGTTGGCGCCTTTATGGCCTGCTGCTGCTCTTGCAGCACAGTTAAATTTAGGATCAGAAAGAAAAAGAGATGAGAGAGACAGACAAACAGAAAGACAAAGAGCGGGGAGAGACAGAAACAGACGAGAGACAGACAGACAGACAAACAGAGGGGAGAGAGAGATGAGAGAAGGGGGGAGAGAGAGATGAGAGAGACAGAGAAAGAAAGAAAGAGAGGGGGGAGAGAGAGAGAGAGATGAGAGACAGACAGACAAAGGGGGGAGAGAAAGAGATGAGAGAGAGACGGGAGAGAGATGAGAGAGGGGAGAGATGAGAGAGGGGGGGAGAGATGAGAGAGAGAGAGAGAGAGAGAGAGAGAGAGGGAGAGAGCCTGAAGGACCCCATCCCATCACTGGGAGTCCAGGCGCTTCAGCAAGCGGCGCGCTGGATTCGTATTAGTGGTCCGCGGATTTAAAATTATGAATTTAGTGGTCCCTGAGGTCCGAAAGGTTGGTGAGCCCTGGTCCCATGGGCCAAATCTAGCCACATTGCGGGCCAAATTTGGCCAGCGGGCCTTGAGTTTCACACCCCTGTTCTAGATCTTCCTGGTTTGCATTTAAATTCATTAAATTCAAGTTAAATTCATTCTAATGAATTGGCTGCCATAATAGGTGTGGAAAATCACAAAATGCTAATTACAAAAAAACCAAATTATTGGAGTTACCATTCTCTGGCATCACAAGCAGAGGTGGGTTCCTCCCGGTTTGGACTGGTTCAGCCGAACCAGTAACGACCCACTGGTGACATCATGATGATGTCACTGAACTGGATTGGTCAGTGCCGGTCTGTGGATGCCGCCATCTCTTTTTTGGGGGGATTTTTTTTCTTGCCCCGCCCTGCCCACTCACTCACTCCTTACTGCCTAATCTGCCTTCCCAGTTCCCACGTGGTGCCTGCCCTTCGCCCCAACTGAGCTGCCACCTCCTGCCTACAGGTAAGTTGCGGTCGCGCTAGCCCCCCATCCCCAGAGCTTGCCGCGGGCCCTCCACCATCCCCACCGGGCTCTGCCACGGCTGGTGGCAATGGGGAAGGCATGTCAGCGCCCACGAGGAACCGACGCTTGGAGCAGTTTTGGAGCTTGTTAAGGAGGAGGACCGCTCCTCAGCTACAGCCATGCGTTTTCAAGCCTGGGCTATTGCAATAGCTTTTCACTTCAAGCAGCCCGGGCTTGAAAACGCATGGCTGGAGCTGAGGAGCGGTCCTCCTCCTTAAAAAGTTCCAAAATTGCTCCAAGCATTGGTTCCTCGTGGGTGCTGAAAGTACCGGCCTTCAACCTACCTGTTTCTCTGTGCCTGGCTTTCCGGATGGGTCCCCAAATCGCTGTGCTGCAAAAGACTCTCTCTCTCTCCCAGCAACAGAGCTGGGGAGAGAAAACAGGTCACCAGAGAACACGTGGAGGGCTCCATCATGTGCTCTCCAGGTCAGCGGCTGTGTTGTGACCCAGCACCGCAACCCACAGAAACACACACACACAACCGTTTGTTATTCAAACAAAAAGGTTCCTTTTACTAATGAGGTTTCTTAGTAAAAATGCAGGGGTTTTTAAAAGTTCATAAACAGGAATAAAGTTCCTTTGGTTCTTTAGGGGTTAATAACCAAATGTTCAAATGTTCAAAACAAATACTCATTAAGTTTCTTCTTATCTCACAAGTTGGCTGGCTTCCCGGAATAAGCCTTTCAAAAGCTGCTTTCTCCAAATACAAGATTTCCAAGCCGGACTCTGATGCAAAACTCTGAATGTGCTTGCAGATCACTGACACGTTGTTCTCAGCACTGAACGCTGATTGCACCGGACTAACATAGGCACTGAAGGGCGTGGCCCAATTAGCCCTCTGTGCTACCTCCGAGGAGACCTATGCTTGCTAAGCCAGTCCTGTCTTCTGGCTGCTCTACAAGCCCTAGCATCCAGCAGAGGCTCTTCATCCCCTGATGATTCACTCTGCTGCGCAGGTGCAGAAGGTCCTGGCTGATCGTCCTGCTCTGGTACCGAGTCTTCATCACTAGCCGTCTCCGGTGCCAGGCACATGGGCTGGTCCTGCTGCACCATGAGCGGCTCCACGTCCTCCGGGTCCTCCATCATCTGCGCTGGATGCGGGCAAGGCACAACAGGCTGCTGCTTCTCCCACCTGCTGCTTTTGCCTGGGAGAGAGAGTTTTTCGCAGCACAGCACTTTGTGTAAGTCCCACCCAGAAAGCCTGCACTTTCCCAGTGGGTTTCCCAGTTTTTGGATGCATTCTGTAAGTTAGTACATTTTAGGTACCTTGGTTCAAAAATTGTTACCCTATGTTGCACTGTTTCACTCAGTTAAAGGTTACAGACAGACGAATTTTAGAAGTATATTGTATTATAGAAACATCAGTAAAATGGCTACAGTGGAAGGGATGGCAGGGATATGCATGTATCAAAAAACAAATGGATGAGGTTGCATTCTTCCTTTTTGTTTCTCTGGATGCTTTCAACCACCTGAAGTCCTGCCTTCAGCAGCAGTACATTGCACCTCTTTTTTACTTTTATTTTCTAAGAATGCTGCAGCATATAAGGCACCTGCATACCTGGAGTATTCTTAGAAATAAAGATTATACTTGAAGCTGGAGTGTTTTCATTATAGTATTCAATCTCCCTCCCTTCTCCCTCTCTTTCTCCCTCTCCCTTTCTGCCTTTCTCCCTCTCCCTACCTATCTACGTACGGTATATAAATCATGTGGAAATTGAAGCTGGTAAATATCAGAGAAAGTATCCACAAGTGATTGTGGCTAATTCCACAAACCATGATTTTAAAATAATTGATTATCCTGAGATGTAAATTGAACCTTAAACAAAGTATAAAACCAGCCGATCATACCATTGTGCTTCAGGCACATTTAAACGAAACACAGTTTCCTTCTCTCATGCCAAATGCTGGCTAAGAATCCTGGAAATTGAAGTTAAATACATTTAAAGTCCCTAGCTTGAAAAAAGTTGCACTAGTTTGTGGCTAAATAACAATTTACACTGCACACAAAAAGGCTACTATGATTGTACTGTATGCAGTACAATGTCTGGAATAATACAGCAAGCTCATCTCAGACAATGCCATTCCTGATTAAGTGAAAATTACGTATACTGCAACTATATGCCCCATCTTTGACTTGTAGGAAGCACTACTTTATGCCTAAGATGTGTTATGTGTACAGTCACATCATTTCTGTCATCATATTTCATCTAATAACACTCCATGTAATAGTACCTCCATTAAGACGTAGCAAATGGATTACATAAAGGCCAAGAGGGATTTTAAAATGATAGAAGAACAGAGAAATGTTTGACATCAAATATTTTAGAAATGTATAATGTAGTGAAATAGGAGTATATAAAGCTTACTTCTTACTGAGTATAAATCATGCTTTAAAAACCAGCTGTTACCAAAAGACAATAAACTGTATTTAAAGGTAAGAGATACCAGCCTTATTACTCTGAGACTACCGTGGTTCCCCGAAAATAAGACAGGGTCTTATTTTCTTTTGTCTTTGAAATATGGCCTTGGCCTAATTATTGGGGGGGGGTTCTTATTATTTTAGGGGTGCAGGAGGCCCCTAAACCTCGGCCTGTGGCACGGGAACTGGTGCCGGAGCACCAAGCAGCTGCTCCGCTGGTGCCGCTCAGGCCGCCACCTCCAGCAATCGTGGCAGCTTTTTCAATGCTTTCCATGCAAACAGCACAAGGTGAGGAGGCGAGGCACGGGGTGAAGGGGGGAAACATGCCCACATGTACCTGCCATCCACACAGAAGAGCCTCACGGAGGCTGCTACCGCAAACCCTAGCTCGCGCACCCTTTCTCTTAGTGGCAGCTGCAAAAAGAGTGGCTGCAAAAAAACTCTTGCTAGTCCTAGCCCTGTCGACCTGGGACTGGGGGGAGGGGGACTGGCGCCGGAGCTCCAAGCAATGGCTGGTGCGGGCTGTCTGCGCAGCCATGAAGCGGGATTGACGTGGCCGGTTCTTGCCTGCAGCATTGCCGGCGAAGATCGGGTCAGAGCCGCTGCTGCCCGAGGTCAGCAGGCTAGTTTTGGTGACGCACCGCTGCCACTCGGGAGAAGAAGAGAGAGAGGAGGCGCTGTGAGAGCGCCCAGTTCTCACGTTCTTCTCACCATAACTCAAAGGTTAAAAATAAAATGCAGCCCATGTCAAATGAAGTTGCTTTCCCCTGACCCAAAGCTGTCATTCTACTCTTTTTTTAAAAATTATCCCATGTTGGATAATTATCTGACAAGCATCTGCCACACCAACAGATATAACAACCGTTGATAAGAAAGACAAAAAAGTTTGTATAATAAACATTACAATATCTGGAGACAGCAAAATAGAAAAAAAAACCTTGAGAAAAATCACAAAATATAAAGATCTGCAAATAGAAGTAGGACTGTGGGAAAAGAAAGTAAAGATAGTACTGATAGCAATAGGCACCTTGGGTCAGAGGTGGGTTCCTCCCCGTTCGGACCCGAACCGGTAGCGACCCACTGGTGACATCACACGGATCCGGTGCGGTCGGTGCCAGTCCGTGGGCGCTGCCATCTTTTTTTATTTATTTTTTAATTTTTTTAAAAAAATTTCTTTTTTATTTCTTCTGAGCATGCGCAGAAGCCGAGTTGCATGTGCATGCGGTTGCCATCTTGTTTTTGGCTTTTTCCCCCTGATTTTTCAGCACTGTGCATGCGCGTGCACCCATGAGGTGTGCCCACGCGGCGCGGAAGGAAGCGAACCGGTAGCGAGGTAAGTTAGAACCCACCCCTGCCTTGGGTGCAATCCCAAAACATCTGAAGTACCATTTGAACACCATCAGTATCAACAAAATCACTATTAGCCTATAGCAAAAGGCAGTTTTACATGGAGTAGCATACATCCTTTGATGATACCTTTAATATTGATAAGCAACAATAGCTGCCTACCCAGATCCTTGAGAAATACTTGAACAAAATGAACAAAAATGCCAAATCCAATCTAAACATCTGGCTGACTGTATGACCAACTATTATAATAATACTTTGGGGAAGCTTGCTCATTCTTTCTACCTTTGTTTTACTTCTGTGTGAAATCATAAAGGGCACTGAACATTAAAATAGACATGGATTGTCTAATGGTGTCCTATTTTTGTAAAGGGCTCTTATCTTTGTATTCCGGCCCTTTGAACCCTGTTATGCCTATTGGCATGACAGGGTTGGTCAGGGAAAATAAATTTAGCCCTCAATTAAATCCTGAGCTGGATAGGTTTAGTTGACAATGTAATTCTCTGTAATCTAATTAAGCAAAGACAGTTAAGTTTCCAGATATAGGAACTCTTGTATTGTGCAGTTTCCTTTTATGGCGTAAATGAAGCAGAAACTACCAGACATTTGATGCATTGTTTTTTGTGTGTCTTCTAGTCAATCCTGAATCCTGGCAACTGCCTAGATAAGTCTCTGCAGTTTTTCTGGCAAGATTTGAGAAATGGTTTGTCATTGCCTCCTTCCTAAGACTGAAAGAGAATGACTGATCCAGCTGGCTTTGGTCCGAAGGCAGAATTAGAATTCATGGTCTCCTGGTTTCCAACTGGATACTTTAACAGCTGCATCAAACTGGTTCTTGCTAGATAAATGCAGTACTTTGACTGCATATAAAAATGAAAGCATTTAACTTAGTTGATTGTCCTTTGTAAACATTAAGATATTCCTTCTTATAGACATTGCAATTTAAATCTACTTTTTCCTGCCTTTTCCACAGTCCACTTTTTTCCAGTTCTCCTATTAATGGCAATTGTTTAGATAATTATTCAGATAATTAGTATTCCTACTTGTAAAATCCCACTTTATTTGTCCTACCATCATTTTCAATCTCTTTTATCTTTCTCTTTCCAATTGTCTAGAACAGGGATCCCCAAACCTGGCAACTTTAAGACTTGTGGACTTCAACTCCCAGAATTCAACTCCCAGCATAGTTGGCTGGAGAATTCTCGGAGTTGTAGTCCACAAGTCTTAAAGTTGCCAAGTTTGAACACATCTGGTCTAGAAGGACCAAGAATCAGTCCTCTTCCTTCCTCATTCAGAGAAACAGGAAAGGGATATGTTCCATCCCTCTATCACTGTAGTTAAACACTTCTTCCAGATTTAAAGTGGCAGGTATAGGTGAAGGTTCTCTTTATTGTCTGTCTGTCTCCAAAAGCCATCCCCTCTTTGTCCAAAGCCAACAAGACCATTGGGATTGCAAAACTCTCCCTCTCTTCTTCCAGCAATGAAATGTCTTTCAGTGCAGAAATGTTAGGCGCAATGGGATAGTCTATTCTTGTATCTCCCCTCATCAGTTACTCTTTCCCAGCTTCTCTCTTCAGGCTGCCTTTGTATAGTCTAGTTCAGGGCTGTCAAACTCACGGCCTGCAGGCCGGATGCATCATGCACTGGCCACACCTACGTCCAGTTTAGCGAAGGGGGGGAAAGTCACAACATGTCACATGACGATGCCGTGACAATGCAAGTTTGACACCCCTAGTCTAGTTGTTCTTGAAGGTTGAGCTTCCTGAATCTCTGGAATGAAACAAAAGATTTCTGAGACAAATAAAGTCCAGAGGGCAAAGTGAGGATGGTAGTTATTTGACTGATTGATTATGATTATGATCAAGTCAGTGTCAAATCTTAGCAACCACATAAATAGATTTTGTTCATGAATAGAAGCCTAGGTTGCTTCAAAGGATGATGACTGAGTTAAAAGCATAGACATAATTGTAAGTAAACTCTATTATGAGTAAAAGAGTGAAAAATGCTCTCTCTTGTAATTTCACAAATGTAATCGGGGGATGTTCCACAATATGGGGAAGTGGGGTGGGATGGAATCAGTGAGATGTCAATTGTCCACCCTTTTTCTAGGATAACAAACAAAACAGCAGAGATTATCTTTACAGAAAAATGCTAGGAGGAAATGAACAAGGAACCCCATTGTAAGAATAAATCTTTTTGAAGGGGATCTAAAAGCCCCTATACTTTAAAAAAAAATCTATTTTATCTGTGAGGAGAAATATTGCATAGTAACCATGAGCATAAAAAGAGCTTGCAGATGTCTTTCATAATACTCTTACTGCTACTTCCCCATTATGTTCTAAATGTGCCACATGCACAGGAGTTTATTTTAAAATGTTCATATGAAATGTGAAACTCACATCCCCACTTATATGTGTGCACCTGGACCTAGTTAACTTACTGGGTCTCTTTGGTCTGTTTGTTGCTGTTAAAATGCGTTTTAAGAGGTTTATGTGATATTATTTTTAAAATTCTCTTATCTCTTTGTTGCCTCAGTCATGGTTAAAAATGCCTTAATTTATGTGTTTGATAAATATTAGATTTTGGAATGGGATCATATTTGCAGTACTGAAAGGGCAGTCTTTTTGCTGGCACTTTGACCATCTGTTTGGAAGTGTTACACAGAGTAAATGCAGAACCTATGTTTCCCTCCACTTTCTTAATAGCTAAGTGGCACTATCAGATATGACAGCAAAACCATTTGTCAGGCATCTGTGCACATGCTGTTTCTTATGTACAACATGCTCTTGCACATAGGAATCCCAGTGTTGTTTCCAGGATTCAAATATATTCAGATATATATTTGTACGTATGGATATATGGATGTATAACCAAGTCCCATTAAATTCAGTAAAATTTATTTTCTGGTTTGTATAGCCACCTTTTCCAATCTGGTGTCCTCTAGAGCAGCGGTTCCCAACCTGGGGGTCGGGACCCCTTTGGGGGTCGAACGACCATTTCCCAGGGGTCGTCCTGGCATCCTCAGCTCCCCCCCCCACTGCCACAAGCCTGGCCATATCGTGCCCCACAACCCAAGCCCCCACCGCGCTCCACCCCGCTGCTGCCATTTGGGTTATTTTACCATCTGCACATGCGCAGCACGCTTTGCGCATGCGCAGAGGGTAAAAGAACCCAAATGGCGGGGGCAGGGTGGGTCATGGTGGGGGCGCGGGGGCGGGGTGTGGGTCACGGCATTAGGAAGGTTGGGAACCACTGCTCTAGAGGGATTGGGATTGTAGCTAAATAGACTGTCTAAAAATATGGTTTATGAAGGAAAATATGGGAATGATTATTCCAATATATCTTCAGGTTACCAACTAAGGGAAAGGATATTTCAGAAAGCAGCCTTCCAATGAAATCTTATCCATTCTGACTCAGAAGTTAGTCTCATTGTTTACAGTACAGTAGAACCTATTCCCATGTAAAGTACCATATGTAACACTGTATTAGTTACTTGAAATAAGCCATCAGCACACTGAAAGTAGTTTAAAATTTCAAAATAAAAACATCTGAGTTTTCTATAATGTAATTATCTCAGTGGTAATTCCATTTTCCCCAAAGTCACAGACTTGTTTTATTGAAGCTGAAACAAATCTGTAGAAATACATCAGAAATTTTATTTACATTTTTTAAATGTTTAATGAAGATAAAAATAAGAAGATGTAACAAGAGTTGGTACGTACCTAGGACAGAAATTACAATAACATTTATAGGAATGGTATTGTTTCATCACAAACATCAAAGTTGCACTATCTTTGTTCAGCAAATATAATTTAATTATCTAAGTATAGATTTTATCATTTCTCTCTTTTCCTTAAGGCTACTCAAATATGTTTTTATTAAGGCTGGGATCAAGTCAGTGGTAACTTGTATGTACAGACAGAAAATTTCACATCAGAGGCAACTCCAAATTCCAGTATTTTTGCTGGAAAAAAGATACTTAATGCATTGTGTTGAACAAATTAGCTCTCTGCATGAAAGAATCTTTGGAAGTCTAAGAACCAAATCAGCTATTACCATTGCGAAGTTTCCAGGTTTCAATACTTAATTAGACAGTTTTCCTGAAAGGAGGATATTGGAGGTGGATTCTTTTCTCTGATTTAATCATTAAGCTTTGTAAGATATTTTCAATGCAGTCATGATACGAACACCCCGGAGACGTATTTCATTCAGAATAACTGACATGGACACAACATATAGAAGTAAAATTGGCACTTAATATTGTATACCACAAAGAAGCTATCTTAGTGTAGACTGTTATTTTGCATTTAACATTTATGTTCGTTTTATGACTAATTTCTTAAGACATTAATTTTTCTGTTGTAATCTTGGTCTACAATTACTTTCATGAATGTTGAAAATTATATAATATTTACAAGATACTGACATGAGTAGCCAAAATAAAAGCTACTAGACAATCGTTTCCTTCCTCGTGTCATTTAACTCACTGTTGATTGGAGATGTTTTTTTAAAAAATGAGGATGTGCTTATATCTTAAACCACATTAAAAATATTGACAAACCTGTAACTTTTCAGACTTTACTCTCTTTAATTAGTTTTTATGCAGCATTTCACCATGTAAATATACTAGGCATCAGTCACCTTTTCAAAAGGTAAGATCTATGCAATTTTGAAAATGTCATGAACAGGACGAAAATAATTTAAACATAAATAAAATAAATGTAAACATAAAATAAAAATGGATAAAATCTCATTAGAACTGTTAGATTTTGATTGTTTTTAATCTTTTTTAAAAAATAAGTACCGGTAAACTTGTAAATATTATAAAATTCTCAATGTTCATAGGAGTAACTGTAGATCAAGATTACTACAGAAAAATGTCTTAAGAAATTAATCATAAAATGAACATAAATGTTAAATGCAAAATAACGGTCTACACTAAGACAGCTTCTTTGTGGTATACAATGTTAAGTCACAAAACACTATCTAAGTTAGAATACTGTGAAAGGGATAGTACATGCAGCTGCTATGTTGCAAATTCCCAAAATAAGCCCAAGAATGGAGAAATGGGGGAATATCTGGTTCATAGACCTACTCCAATCTAAACCTTCAGAATTCAACTACAGTGTTTCTTCAGTGATATATTCAAGAGATGTATGGTGATGTCTCAGAGTATCTTACCAAAATGGAGAATTACTTAGGAATAGAGAAAATGTCATTCCTTTCAATAGCAGTCCATAAAAAAGATTATCTATTTGAATCAAAACCACAGATGAATCATGGACACAGGAACAGTATAGTTATTCATGCAGACAAGTGTAAAATCATACATTTTTATTAGTTCCATAAGTTAATCACATTTTACTTCCAAGAAGGCATTTCTGAACCTTCCAAATATGCTCTAGCCAAAGGTGAAAGTATTTATATCAGTACTAAAGTCCAAATGGTTCTATTGTTTTTAAGTTCAGTGTACTGAATCTCTTCATTCCTTGGGAAAAATCATAATTACTTTCAAGCAGTGACGGAGAATTCCCAGATGAACAGTTTTTATGAACTCTGAACTGACTTTACATTCTTCCCTGGAAAAGATTAATGTCAGGTAATTGACAGACCACAGCATAAAACCATTTCAGAATAATAATGTTTAATGATGCCTTAGTGTTTGAATGATCCCTTTTGAAATTCATGAATGTTGTGACCTTCTCACTTCAGGAAATAGTTCTGTGGAAAGGAAACTTTCATCTCTGTTTTCACTGTACATATCCTAAATGAAAACCAGCCATACAGAGAACAGGACAATATTCATAAACTTTATATTGAACTCTGATCTTGGTGTCTCAGAGATATATACTCTGTATAAATGAAGAAAATTAAGATTTTTTTGAAATGCCAGTGAATGTTCCCCCCCCTCTAATTGTCATATGACAATTTGTCCTATTCTAGGAATCCTCATGCAGGAAAATATGAGTGTGAATACATTTACATGCAAATTGTATTTTATTCAGGATAGTAATGCCAAGCCACTGCACATGACTTAGTTGTAGATGCAATTTCATCACCCTATTCTTCCTTTTAATATGTGCTGCTCTTGATGAAGACTATTGGCAATCTTTTATAATGCACATTTTATGATTAAGTTGAATTAAAACTGCTTCTGAAATAAATGGAGCTTAGAAACTTTTGCAGCACATTCCTTATAATCAAAGCTATTGAACTCTATTGCCAGAGTAAAAGATATTCCTGGAAGAGTAGCCACAGGATTTGCAATAGCAGATGAACATAAAATGAGGGGGAAGAAATGTTCAGATTAACTTCTGTGGCATAATTTTATTTGCACAAAGCAGCTCTTTAATTCTGGGTCTGTAAAGATAATGTACTAGTGTTTCGCAGACTAATAGTAAATATTAATTTTTGGTAACAACTAGATTTTTTGTGAAATATATAATTTGAATTACATGTAGCCATGAATAGTAGTGTAGTTAAGGGTACCTGTTAGTATTTTTCAATTGATGCTATTGTTTAACTTTTGAAAAGCAATAACACCAAATGTTTAATTTGTGAAATACACTCTTCCAAATCAAATTAAACATTGAATATAAAAACCATCATTTTATTTTCCTTTTTTTTATTTTACCGACATATTTTCTTTTTATTAACTTTAGTGATGGACTGAACCAAAGTAGCAAAACAGCTACCCCTTGTGACAGTAAGCATGAAGTTACTGTGCAATTGTTTTTTAAAATACTTTTTTATAAAGAAAATATTGCAAATAAACACAAAAAGTACACTATTTAGGTATTTTAATATCTGCAAAAATAGATAAACATGTGGGGGTTGTACATATATGAGTTTCTAACAGAATGAGTTCAAAATCCAACTATTGACTAAAGCTCCTCTATGGCACCAGAAAGCCAAACAAGGAATAATGGATGGAAGCTGACCAAGGAGAGATTCAACCTGGAAGTGAGAAGAAACTTTCTAATGGTGAGAGCAATCAACCAGTGGAACAGCTTGCCAGCGGAGGTTATGAGAGCCCCAACACTTGCGATCTTCAATGAGAGACTGGCCTGCCATCTGTCTCAAAGGGTGTAGGAACTTCTGCTTGAGCAGGGGGTTGGACTAGACGACCTACAAGGTCCCTTCAAACTCTAATAAATCTAAATTCTTTGCTGATATTTAGTGATCTTCTGGGATAAGGAGATAGGAGTGTTTAAAAATAAATAAAGCGAGGGCATGTATGCCCACCACAACTTTTGATCCCCCCCCCAACCACTTAATCCTATCTTTGTTTTGGGTCAATGAGTGGAAGGAAAGAGACTTAGGCTGGAAGCAACACTTCAAGTTGCCACCCTACTGCCTTTTCCAAATGGGGAAATTACAGCTTTTTTAAAAAAATGTCTTTATTCATTTTCCTCTTAGCCTTGATCTGGTTCGGCTGGATATCCAGCCCGCTTTATAAGCCAATCGTTCTTTTGCTGGATTTTTCTCCATACCAAGTTCAAACACAACCAGTTCTATTTTCTGCTAGTTTTCCTGCCCACAGAGAAATGCGGTAGAATTCTGTGCTGCTTTACACAATTTATTTTTTGTGGAGTGAACAAATAAAGTGTTTAATCCAATGAATGTTGTGCAGTGACGCTGAAGAACTGATTAAGGTGTCTGAAAAGCAGGCCTGTTTAATGCAGTGTTTCTCAACCTTGCCCACTTGAAAATATGAGGAGATTCTGGCTGAGGAATCCTGAGAATTGAAGTCCCCACATCATCAAGTGGCCATGGTAGAGAAACACTAGTCTAATAAATGAAACCGGTGCTTCTAGGAGTCCCTTGGCAGCGAACATAGTAACAAGAGTAAGAAGATTCAGTGGTAATGTTTTGTTGCCCTTCACTTTAGAGCAATGCTGGCTTGGGAATTCTGGGAGTTGAAGTCCGCCAGTCTTAAAGTTGCCAAGTCCCAAAGGTGCTTTTTCAGAAGGCAACTGGAAGTCTTTCTTGTGCTTTCTTTGAAGACATTTCATTTCTCATCCTAGAAGCTTCCTCAGCTCTGGACAGGATAGTGGGGAATGGAAGGATTTATACATGTATTCCTTGCAGACAAGCTAGACACTTGCATCCTTTTAGAGGGTCGTTGAAGCACTTGGAGGTTTATCTGTGTCCTCAGGGTTACCCGAGTAGTGCTCCTGGTTCCTGTAGTCTGCAATTTTTTTTCCTCTGGAAATCCATTCCTACTCCCACACCATTCCAAGGGTTTTCATCCTAAATTGGATAGCTAAAAGACTGTAGAGATTCTCAGTCATCCAGGTCAAGGTTGTCCCAAAGGTGCTTTTTTCAGGAGCCAACTGGACTTTCTTCTTTTTTCCTTCGAAGACGTTTCGCCTCTCATTCGAGAACCTCCTTCAGACCCCTGCTTTAGAGCCAGCTCGCGTAGGGCGCCTCAAGAGGCTGAGCGGGGCAAGCACCTTCCGCGCCGTTTCGCTTTCACTTTTCCTTGCCAAGCCAAGCGCGGGGTGCAAAGGAGCGGCGGCGGCGGCGGCGGCGGCGTTTAGTTCGAGTAGGTAAAAAAGAGTTCCTATTAAAAGGCTTGTACGTAGGCAGGAGAGGGAAATAACATTCGTGGAAGGGAAAGGAGAAAGGACGTCAGCTGTGAAGCCGAGGCCTCATTTCCCTGCCTTGAACTATCACGTTTCAATATTGAAAGTGACGACTCCATTACGCATGCCCACTTTTGAAGCCTTTCAAAGCACCTCCGCTCTCCAAAATTGCTCTCGAGGCGGAGGTTTTCTGCTCCCCCTGAGTCTGAGGGCTTAAGGCAGGTACTCCCCAATTTGTGAGGCTTGCCCCGGCCGCTGTGCGTCGTCCTTAACCGATACGATTCCGGTACGGTACAGGAACCGACGAGAAACCGGCAGTGGCTTCTGGTTATTCTACGTCGACTTTTGTTACGGCGCTCCCCCCACCCCCCACCGCGATTGTGTTTTCGCAGTACACTGAACTTACCAGGTAGCTAACCGCACTTTTAGCTTTCAAGTATCCGTATAGTGTGAACCCGAGCGGGCGTAATTCATTCTTCTTCGCCAGAAGCTAGAAAATTGGATCTGTGCATATATCGTGCAAACATTTGGTTCTGGGGAGTCCCTACCGAAGATTTCCTTTGGGCTCACAGATAAACTTTCAAGACAATATGAAGGAAACGAATGAACGGCTTTACCTTCGATAATGTTTAAAGTTCATTTGGAAATCAGGAAGATGAAATCAAATTATTGACTTAAAAATAGCAACAGGTAGTTTAGGGAATTCACTGATTCGCTGGCAAGAAAGGACTTCACACCACTGCTGATGTTATTTTGAAGGAAAGATGGTTAAACAGATTAAAAATAAATTGGTACTTTTTGCACTGAGAAGGTACAGGATTATCTTGAGCCAGGACGTTTTGGATCCTTTTTAGTATTATGTGCAATTTCTAAGCAGAGTATAGCCTCTTTCTTCATAAATTGAAACAATGGGAGATGAATGGGCCCAACTGCAAGATGGATTTGGTTGAACTGTAGCCATCTGATCATTCGTGGTTTTATATTCATCTGGAGAGGCATGCAGTGGGGTATCAGTGGACCCGGCCAGTACTCTTCAGAATCTGTATAAACATCTGTATAAATCTGTAAAATCCTGCCTCTGTAGCAGGATTTAGATTTAGATTTATTATTAGAGTTGGAAGGGACCTTGTAGGTCATCTAGTCAACCCCCTGCTCAAGCAGGAGTTCATACTTGAGGATGTTTTGTGTCCTATCTTGTGAGGAGTTCCATTTGACAGGAGCTAGAAGATGACACTTTCTCTGTAACCCTTATAGCCTTCCCATCAACCTTATAGCCTTTCAAAGAGCTCTCAAATGGTGGCTTTAAAAAAAATTAAACTTAGGGATCATCCTAGCAGCAGGGAGCCCATGCATTGGCTGCACAACATTCTGATTTTAATCCTCTCACCCTCCAGTTTTTATGTATGTTTGATTATTTAATTGTTTTAAATGGTTTTTATAATTGTTGGTTTCATTGTATGCCAACCAGAATCGTCTTGTGTAAGGTCAGTGGCCACATAAATTTGATAAATAAATGATGTCATGTACATGTTAACAAAAGTGAATAAGTATAGTTTACCTTAAAATTAATTATACTTATTTTAATATTAAGGTGTCATTTGGCAATCTATAGTTCACCAAATTATATACTCTTTAAGACAGCCTGCTTGATAGAAAAGAAAATGCAGCTGCGCGAGCTGTGGTGGGTGTCCCGAGATACACCCACGTAACACCCATTCTCCGCCAGCTGCATTGGTTGCCCATTAGTCTCCGGATGCAATTTAAGGTGTAGGTTTTGACCTTTAAAGCCCTACATGGCTCAGGGCCAGATTACCTTCGGGACTGCATCCTACCACATACCTCCCTACGACCGGTTAGGTCCCACAGAGTTGGTTTCCTCCAGGTCCCATCAGCCAAACAATGTTGGTTGGCGGGACCTCGGGGGAGAGCCTTCTCTGTGGGAGCCCCATTTCTCTAAAACCAACTCCCACCAGAGATCCGGACTATCCCCACCCTACTGGCCTTCCACAAAGCCGTAAAGACATGGCTCTTCTGGCAGGCGGGGTGAAGAAGATCGATTTCCCCCATGCATGAATGGTTTTGTTTTAACTTCTGTAATGTTTTAAATTGTTTTTTATTATATTTGTATTGTTCTTATCCTTGCTGTACGCCGCCCTGAGTCCTACGGGATTGGGCAGCCTATAAGAACTTTAAATTAAATTAAATTAAATTAAATATATAGAATAACACCTTTGAAACTAAATCATATAAATGATAGTCAACATTTCATAAAAATGTGTTTATATTGTCTCAATTTATTCTTCTTTATTAGATTTCTAATTCTGGATCCCATAGTAACCTGAGGTCATATTGCTGCTTCCT
This sequence comes from Diadophis punctatus similis, assembly GCA_023053685.1. Lineage (NCBI taxonomy): Eukaryota > Metazoa > Chordata > Lepidosauria > Squamata > Dipsadidae > Diadophis > Diadophis punctatus. Next base: position 37,864,763 of record JALIGW010000002.1, on the reverse strand, counting down.
GATCAGATTTTTATGTTGAAGAAGAGTAAAATGTTCTTATTGCTAAGCATTCTAAGTTTTCTATGTGGGACATCATATTCATTTGCTAGAGATGAAAGCAATCCTTTTCCTTGGAATAATATTAGACTTCCAAAGCATGTTGTTCCAATTCATTATGATCTTCTTATTCATCCAAATCTCACAACTCTATCTTTTACTGGATTGTCCAAAATAGAGATTTTAATAACGGAGCAAACTAGTTCAGTCATCCTTCACAGCAAATATCTTCAGATAACCAAAACTACTATCCACAACACCAAGGACAGCGCTGATACAGCTAAAGGAATGATGGTTTTAGAACATCCACCATTTGAGCAGATAGCACTTATTTCTACTGAACCTCTACAAGTTGGGCAGAGCTACATTATTAGCATTGAGTACTCTGCCAATTTATCTGATAGTTTTCATGGTTTCTATAAAAGCACATACAGAACTCTGGCAGGGGAAATAAGGTAAGCCTTATATTACTGTATTTATTATTTGAATATATAACTTTTATTTAGAATCATGTGGAGTTTTTTCTTATTTTATATTTACAAGTAGTCCTTGACTACGATAATTCGTTCAGCAACCATTTGAAGTTACGATGGTAGTGAAGGAATGGTTACAACTCCTTAAATGTCTACCTGTCCCAGCTCCCCTGTAATCATGTGATTGTGATCTGGGTACTTGGCAGTCAGTTCACATTTATGGCTTGTAGCATCCCACAGTCATGCAATCACTATTTACAACCTTCACTGCTGGTTTCTTTAGAAAGTCTGGGGAAGCCAGCAGAGGTCAGATCACTGGGGTAAGTCTTCTCACCTGTGGAACTCTCCCCTTCTGCACTCACTTTGCATTGGCTGCTTGCACATTCTTGTGACCCTTCTTGTGCCTCTTGAATCTTTCCCAACTCACCCTCTAATCTCCCAGCCCTTGCTCACCCTCCCTGATCCACGCCATGCCTCACACCTTTGTGCATTCTCCCCAATCCACACTCCACCTATCTCAAATCCTGTATGCTCAGCCCATATCATGCCTCTTGCATACTGAGACTCACAATGTACCTCTGACACAATCTCTTGCTGCCTCATCACCTGAACCTCTCCCCACCTTGTGCACCTCCACTCACCCATTTCACAAATCTTTCTGAACTCCCTTTCTCCCTCACACCTCCTCCCCAACACATGCTGTGACTTTTGCATACCCCACAGAACCTCCCTGACCCTCCCCTGCGGTCCTGCCACTCTCTTGATCCCTCCCACACCTGGTAGCAGTCACTTACATGCCTTTTGGTCTGGGACCTACAATTTGCTACTACCTTCTTCACTGGCTTTGATTGTGTGAAACTGGAAAAAAATGGCCTCATCTAATGTCCATAGGATTTGGTTAGTTAAGACAACTGGGCCTGCAGGGATTGCTAACACTAAGCAATGCAGATGAATTTTACAATCGTATTGCTTTGTGACAGAACTTCTGGTCTCAAATGTTGTTGTAAGTCAACTGCTATATGTTTTTCTGACTATTTATTTTTCATAGTGAATGACTGGAAGAACTCTTTCACTTTTCTGACTACAGAAAATATCACACATTATGGTATAAATATGGCTGAATCAGTTAATTTAACACATTTAAGAAAAACAAAATTCTTAGAAATGTATTTGTTCTGATTGAAAGATTGGTGGACAATTTGGGGACGGGTTTTCTATGAAAGAGGACATTCTATTTAAATGTGTATAATTTTTTGCTCTCATTTATTTATTTGGCTTTTATACTAAAAGTTTAATTTTACTTGTGAGGAAAGGCGTATCCATAAATGTCAAAGGTAACTGAAATTAGATAACATACAGTATGTAAATATTGTGCATTTTAGTAATTTTACATACATCATTTAAATTAATGTATTTTATGCAGTTTATATAAAATGTGCCTAAATATGTAGATTTTATGTGATATATGTAAATTGCATAAACTCAAATGCAATGTCTATTGCATTTAAAGTCAACTGAATGGGGATTTGTAAAATCCAGGTTTTGTATCTTTTATGAATTCTTACAATACTATCATTGGTAAAATGTGTTTAATGTATTACATACAATTAGAAGCGTATAATTCATTAATAAGCAGCAAAATATTTTTTAAAAAATTCCGGCAAAATAGAAAGGAAAAAATATGCTGATTTGCATGGGGCTCACAAAGGAGCACTAAACTTGGAATTAGTTAACCCTTAAAGGTCTTCCTACTGCCTTTTTAACTTTATTAATTTTATCCTTGTTTTAATTGCCTCCAGGTGAAATATAATGTTTATATGGTTTTTATGTTTTCATTGTACACCGCCAAGAGCCGTTCCGTGAGTGAGATGGACGGGTGTATATATTTTCTTGAAATCAAGAAAAATTAATAGGGTCATCAAAATAATAGTGTCAGACTCTGACCCGAATCTGGATTGAAATTGATCTTATTGATTTAATCCAACCAGCCTGAAATTCAGCCAGCATATATTCTTAATTTTTTTGCTCCAGAGGAAAATATTAGTAGGTGGTTGTTACAGTTTGCCAGCTTCAATTAGGATTTTTTAAGAAGAGATCTCACACTACTTCTTTTAATGCTTTAACAAAGACTGTGTAACTTCCTGAACCCATCTAATCTAACTTAATACGAAACCCAGATGGTCAGAGGCTAAGGGTAATGGTGGCTGTGTAATATCTCAATCATTTTCATTATCCTTAAGTTAAAACAACTGTAAACTAATTCCCCAAATAGGACTAGATAATGTTTTAGATATCTTTTGAAAAATCCTAGGGAATTTTCCTGTCTAGTACACATGCTCCAGAAGGTTCTGATAAATATTTTCCAAGGTCTAAATACAATACTTCCTATATTATAATAGGGCAATACAATATATTTAGCTTAGTGTTTCAGTTATAACAGTGGTAAGTGGTGGTAAACTTATTCTGGTAGAGAGTTCATTCTTCATCCTTCATCTTAAAGCTAGTTTATAAAGGGGTATATGCCGTATTCTAGAATTGGTTATTTATTTTCATGCATTTCTTTTTCCCTCCCAAAATGAATCTTTGGGATATCTTTCACCTTGGAATCCATTAAAAAAACAAATCCATTATTAAACAGGCAATCAGAGAGAAACTTTCAAGTTGTAAATTCTAGAAAAGCAGTTGTGATACAGACTAATCTTCTGTACAGGTAGTCCTCGACTTACAACAGTTCATTTAATGACAGTTCAAAGTTACAACGGCACTGAAAAAAGCGACTTATGAACATTTTTCACACTTACGACTGTGGCAGCATCCCCATGGTCATGTGATCAAAATTCAGATGCTTGGCAACTGGTTCATACTTATGACCATTGCTGTGTCTCAGGGTCATGTGATCATTTTGCAACCTTCTGACACGCAAAGTCAATGGGGAAGCCAGGTTCACTTAACAACTGTGTCACTAACTTAACAACTGCAGTTATTCACTTAACAACTGGGACAAGAAAGGTCGTAAAATGGGACAACACACTTAACAAATGTCTCACTTAACAACAGAACTTTTGGGCTCAATTTTTGGGGTCGTAAGTCAAGGACTACCTGTACACATATCTCAGAATACAGCCCAATATGCAGAAGTACCTATTTCCAAAAAACATGTGTAGGCATAGTCATTTTAATGTCATTTTAATGACTATGCTTCTTCTTTTTCCTGATGTATAAATATAAGGTAAATTATATTGTTGAAGTGAAATGTGGACTAGTAAATATTTTACCATGTATTCTATCTGTATGATCAGTTTTAAATGTACTCGTTTTTGTCTTAATTCCAGGGTGCTTGCATCAACCCAGTTTGAGCCAACAGCTGCACGTATGGCTTTTCCGTGCTTTGATGAACCTGCACTAAAAGCAACATTTTCTATTAAGATCAGAAGAAGCCCAAAGCACCTAGCACTATCTAATATGCCTTTGGTATATGCATATTTTGAATATTTTAGAAGGCAGATAAAAGAAAAATATTTTTAAAGAGAAGACTAAAAATTTTGCGTATATTTTATGCACAGAATGTTCACATCAAATCAAAATAGAAAATTCATTGTTAATATACTGAAACTTGGAATCAAAATTACTTACCGTATTTTTTGGAGTATAAGATGCACCGGAGTATAAGACGCACCTTAGTTTTTGGGGAGGAAAAGGTGGGGGGATTCTGCCTACCAGGTATTCATCTGGCTAGCGTTCTTAGCCTAGTCAGCTTCAGCACATTAGTTCACTGGTTTTGAGCATGTACGCATGCTTTTTATCCCCTGGTTGGGAATAAAAAACAGCTTCTAAAGCACAGCTGATCATCAGAGGGAGCAGCAATGAGAAAAGCAGGCAAAGCATGGAAGATCGCTTCACTTGCTAGCGCCTCATAAGGGCTGAAAAAAGCTTCGAAAAAGCTACATTCAGAGTATAAGACACACCCAAATTTATAGCCTCTTTTGGAAGGGGGGAAGTCTTATACTCAGAAAAATACGGTATATCCTCAAAAGTGGCATCTTTTCCTATTTTGAGGAATTTTTTTCTTGAAAGATGTCCAGTTAAACTTTATGGGATTTTCTTCTGGATAGATTTGGATTAAACTGCTTTTGTAGAACACGCTAATGCGTAACTATTAATGAGTTGCATAGACATACATGTATAACTTACATTTTAGTGGCCCTTCAAAAGCGCAAGTATAGTCTTTGCTGCAAAAGAATGTTTTGTAACATTAGCATAACCTTTTTATAATCTTTTTGCAGTGAGAGAGTTTGAACGAAATTACAAAAGACTTAATTTCAAACAATCTTGGAGTTTTCAACTAGAAGCAAAAAGTAATTATGTTTTTAAATTTTAGGTGAAATCAATAAACATTAATGAATGGCTTATTGAGGACCAGTTTGACATCAGTGTAAAGATGAGCACTTACTTAGTAGCCTTCATTATTTCAGACTTTGAATCAGTTACCAAGAAGACATTACGTGGAATTAAGGTAATCATTTAGCATCAGCTGATTTTATCTGTATAAACATTTATACAGATTCAAGCACAAGCTAGCAATTATAAAATGATTTCTGAAAATGAGTACAGTCTGATTTTAACTAATTTTTCAGAAATTCCAAAGTCTATTGATGGAATATAATAATCAAATGCTTAGACTTGCACTATTGCTTTCAAGCTGTTGAACAACGGGTTACATACCATGTTTTCCCGAAAATAAGACCCTGTCATATAGTTTTTTGAACCCTGAAATAAGTGCTTGGCCTTATTGCCATGCACGCAAAAGCCCAATTGGCTTATTATCAGGGGATGTCTTATTTTGAGGAAAAACGGTAGATTTTTTTTAAAATGTTGGTATCTATTTATAAAGTAGCACAGTAATGCTTGATATTCAGAACTCTTCTCAGTTGTCTACACAAGGCTTGTGGTAACAGGAGTAACTGAACAAAGCTTCTATTGGTTAGCATGACATGAAACCTAGAAGCTTTGGCTTGTTCCCATCCAAAACAAGACAGAATTATACAACAAAACTGCCAAATGCTGATGATATTTTAATCTGCCAAATGCAATTCCGGGTGCTGATTTTAGTAACCTGGGACTATGTTCTGAGAAACCTGTCTTGATGCATCTTAACAGTATGTTCAAAATCCATTCCTGTTTATGTCTTTTAGGTTTCAGTATATGCTGTGCCACACAAAATCAAACAAGCAGAGTATGCTTTGGATGCAGCAGTGAAACTTTTAGACTTCTATGAGGGATATTTTGGCATTGCATATCCTTTGCCAAAACAAGGTATATATATTATTCTGAGATACTGTTAAATATCTGAAAAGTATATTAACCAGCCAGATTAATTCTCTAATTTAAAGCCATTTTTAAAAGTTTAAAAAATCCTTTAGAGTTAGATTTTTAAAAAAGACATGTTTTATGTATATACAAAAAATTCTTATTCAATTCAGAGTTCCTTCCAAATGTGTGTTAAGTTTCCTACTAGGAAGTTAGACTTTTTATTGCCGATAATGTTGCTAGGATACAAACCAACTCATTGCAAAATGGAATTTCAGATTGCAGTCCTATAGATTTTGAAATGTTATTGAGTTTCATATGATGAAGTTCTGTCAGAAAAATCATTCACATAAAGAGTTTTTGATTTTTTCTTATGCGTAAACAGTCTTTTGTGGGAACATTTCATATGAAGTCTCAAAGACTACTTTTATCTAGATGTTCCTATCATCTTTTTTCACTACTATTTTTAATTGCATGTTCTTTTTCAGTCTGCATTGCATAGAGCACGGGTGTCAAACTCGCAGCGTCACGTTCCCATCACGTGACATTTCGCGATGTTTTTCTCATTCACGGAGCTGGGGTGAGCGTGGCCTGCGTGTAACGCATCTGGCCTGCGGGCCGCCAGTTTGACACCCCTGGCATAGAGTAATGAAATTGTTATTGTTTTTTTAAAAAAAAAAAAACTCCAGAAGAATATTTTTTAAAGGGCCAAAAAGAATTACGATTACTTTTGAAATATTTTCATATCACTAAATATTTGAACTTATATTAGTGTCTGTGTGTGCACGTGCATGTACTTTTTTTTCCAGGTGTACTATATGGTGTAAACAGATTTTAAGAAAATAACATTTCATTACAGATCTAGCAGCTATTCCAGATTTTCAGTCTGGTGCCATGGAGAATTGGGGATTGACCACGTACAGGGAATCTGCTTTGTTATATGATTCTGAAAAATCCTCAGTATCAAGGAAACTTGGAATTACTATGACAGTAGCCCATGAACTTGCTCATCAGGTAAATTGTAGTTTGCTTTTCATATATGAAATTGAAGGTTACATTTTAATTATCTGGCAACAACAACTTCTGAAATCAGAGAAGTAACATCAGTTGACTGTTACATTGTGACATTTATATAAATGACTCAAGCCAGCATATATGATTTTTTTTCTCGTAAAGTTAACAGAATCTACAGTATGTTTTCTGTATATAGTTTAGAAAGGACATCTAGTCCAGGGGTCCCCAAACTTGGCAACTTTAAGACTTGTGGACTTCAACTCCCAGAATTCTCCAGCCAACTATGCTGGCTAGAGAATTCTGGGAGTTGAAGTCCACAAGTTATCTATGAGAGTGTGGGTACATACTTTGCCCTCACCAGTGAATGTACTGCATATAGCGATACCACATAAGCTTTGTGGTACACCACCCAAAGTCACTTGTTTTGTGACACACGTGTTGATATAAATTTGACAAATAACTTTTAAGGGATTTCAACAGAAGGAAAAATATGCACCTGCTTATATTCCAGTTATTTTTGACTGGAGTTGAACTGTCCATCCTATAGAAATTCAGTAAAAGTGTTGGTTCTTCTAAGTACATTCCTACGGTAATTCTGTTTGTCTTAAAAGCTACTACCCAGTCAATGCCAGATAATCAGTCTAAATGCTCATAGTGCTAGATTAGCTGCTGATGTTTATATTGGAGTTGTTGTACATGTCCAGTTTTCATAAACAACAAATGTTATGTGGTCTTCTCATGAAAGGCACTAGCTGTTGCCACACAAAACAATTATTTTCTGTTCATAAACAAGAGACAGTTGAGTAGGTACAGAACAGTGTCAGGCTATACCTTTAATTTGTTCCCTATTTATAAAATGAACACTTTCAATTTGCGCCTTATGAATTGTGTCAATCTTGCTACGTATTCTTTTTTATAGTGGTTTGGAAATTTGGTTACCATGGAATGGTGGAATGATCTTTGGCTTAATGAAGGTTTTGCAAAGTTTATGGAATTTGTGTCAGTAAGCAAGACCCATCCAGAACTGAAAGTTGTAAGTATTGAGTTTTTTCTTTCCTATTTTAATAATAAGTCAAGAAAATCCCAGAAAATGGACACCTTCCCCCCTTTATAGATTTGCACTAGGCAGGCTCTTCAAAGTTTTTGAACTATAGACAGGATTGTGTAGCACTGCATGAAATTTTATAATTAATGAAAATAATTATACAGTGAATTATGTGAGCGGCATGGTGGCCTAGAGGTAGTGCTCTTGCCTCACAATTTGGAGGCTGTGAGTTAGATCCTAGGTAGCGGAAGATATTTCTCTCTCTGGGCATAATGAATAATAATCTGCTGTGAACACTGCATAGGTGTCAGGAATGGCATCCAGCTAGTAAATGCTCAAGCTCCAATCCATCACCCTGACTCCACCCCGATGAAGGGATTACAGGGTTATTAAAAGGGGGGGGGAAATTACATATCGAATTCTACACATTTTCCCATAATACTAACACTAATATTTTCTAAGTCATTTAGGACTTAAGAGAGTTATTTACTGTTCTCCCTTTTTTTCTTTTGGGAGGTAGAATATTTGAATGGAGTCTGCCAACATTCCTTTTGTTCTCAGCCCATAAAGAAAGCAAATTATCTTCTTTCTACTGAGACCAATATTTTCAGATAAATAATACGAAACACCTTAAAGACTAATTTATTATGGCATAAGATTTTTTGGACTAGAATTTGCTTCATCAATTGGATGAAATATTACCCTATCAATGTTTAATTCAATGCTGGAATTGGAATAATGAGATTTTATCCCAGTAATATTAAAGATAATCATGTTATCAGCAAAAGTATTTTGTAAATAGCTATACTGTAGTAATTATTTTACATTAATTTAATTTTTAGTGAAATGACCACAATTTGGATTTGGAGGTCAGCTGGGGTGGGATTAAAGTTTAATTTCGCTTTGACTACCTTGTGATCATGATAGGAGTACATATGCTAATTCTCCACTCTTACCAAAAGTAATGGTACTCAAAATATGTAAAAAAGCAGTTTGAAGTCATAAATGAAGTAATAAAGTATTAATTCTGTATAAATAATTAAATGTAAGTTTATCTCAATGTCTCCTTTTAAAATGAGCTCAAAATCTCAGAAGACTATTCTGGGCTTCTTTTTCTTTTGTTTAGGAAGATTATTTTTTAAACAAGTATTTTAATGCCATGGAAGTAGATGCTTTAAATTCTTCACATCCTATATCGACTCCTGTTGAAAATCCAGCTCAGATTCTAGAAATGTTTGATGATGTTTCCTATGATAAGGTAAAATAAGAAATTTTGGTCAAGTTTAATAATTCTGGGTATTATGTTTATATCTGAAAGTGATTTTCCTTTTCATTGTTAAGATGGTAATACTATATGATACTCTATTTTTAATGATTTTTCAATTAAAGTTATAAAAACACAAAAACTAATGCAAACTAATAAAGTGCAGAAGCAGGAAAGGGAAAAAAATAAAAGCAAAAGTCCTAAAAGAATTGAAAGGAAAAAAATAGAAAAAAGAAGATTTCTTGTGCAGCAAATATAAGTACATTTACAAAATTTTCTTTTTCTTTGTGATGACAAAAAAAACTATACCTTCCCTTGTTTTTATTATCCATTGTCCATTTTTTTCTAATCATCAAAACCACAAATCATAATGTTTATCAGAAATATTCTAGGGTCATTAATTTCAAACTGCAGAGACAAAAAATAGGATTTAGTACCACGATCAGTGACTAGAGTATATGGACATGATATTAATCCAAATCCCCAAACATGAAAAAAACCAGATGTATTTTGTATTATTTCATTCTATTTACAGGGAGCTTGTATTCTCAATATGCTACAGGACTATCTCAGCCCAGAAATTTTTCAAGCTGGTCTTGTGAAGTATTTGTTGCGATTCAGTTATCAGAACACAAAAAACAAAGATCTGTGGGACAGCTTATCAGATGCAAGTATTTGAGAAGTATTTCTTCTCCCAAAATATCTAATTTTAAAATATTATTGAGCAGCACTGGTGTTCATCATGTAATACCTTTAATAATTATTTATTGGTTAGGTTTGTCCAGATGCTGATGGAAGTCACGTACAAAATGGAGTTTGTATCAGAAACAAGGAGAGAGTCTTAAACTCAGTGAGATAATTTTTTTCTTTTTCTTTCGATCTCTCTCTCTCCTCTCTCCTCTCTCTCTCTCTCCTCTCTCTCTCTCTCTCTCCCTCTCTCCCTCTCTCTCTCTCTCTCTCTCTCTCTCTCTCTCTCTTTCTTTCTATCTTTCTATATGTGTGCTGCCTATCTCATTGTTCAGCAACTCTGGCCAGCTATTCATATTATGTCATTGAAGTTGTAATACATTCTTTTCATTTGTAAGGTATGCAATTTAAATGGATTATTTAAATCTTATCTACTGGACCCTTTGCGTACTGTTCCAACTATTCTGAAAAAGTCTGAACTCAAAGTGACTCTGTTTTGAGGTGAAAACAGCTGTTTCCAACTCAAAACAGAATCTTTCAAGTTCAAACATGGATTTGAATTGTTTTGTATAACGCTAAAGGTGCATTGTACAATAACTTGATATTTGGAGACCAAAGTTTTAAATCAGTAAAACTGATTGCTACCATGACAAAAGGTAGTGCCTAAGTGAAGCACCACCAATCTATGAATTAAGATACTCTAGATAGAATGTTCTGAAATATTTAAAAGAATCACAGATATTTGTTTTGGATTGTATTCATGACAAGCTTTTCTCTCAAAAAGCTTGTAGTATTATCAGGTTGTTTTCACAAATAATTTTTTAGTATGTAGGCAAAACATAACAAATGCTATGGGTCCCCTGACAGTTATGATTTTTTGCAGTTACATAGTGTTCTAGTTCTCTTCTACTATAAATTAAAAATTTCCAGTGAAAAAAACATGGGTGAACCTTGAGATTTCTTTCATGGCCACATATGTTGTTGTTTTTTTTAAAAAAAGAATGTACTGGTTTTGTTCCCAAAACACAATTTAAATAAAGCATTGTTTAAATTGAATTTTTAAAAGTTCATCCACTTATTTGGAAAATTACAGCTGATTAAAATATAATAAATTACTAAGCTTCATTACTTTGCTGATGTGGAAGGGGAAGAAAAGGCAGAAGTACACAAGTTTAACTTGTTCTCCATGTAGCAAATAATTTCTTATATTAACTGAGTTAGGACATTGTTTAGAACTGTTATAGCTACAGAAAATAATACAAAGAGAAGTCTTGTTCCTTTGGTACATAGATAATTGGAAATAAAAATGAAGACTCTGGAATTCATTAGGGATATTACTTGATTGTTACAAGAATAAGGAATTATCATTAAACATTGCTTCCTTATGCTGAAAAGAATATCACAGTTGAGGACATTACACTGATGACTTTGCAAATGATTAAAATATGGCACACTTGTATTTTTTTTTAATTTCTGTGACTACTACTTTTTTATCAATGTACATGCCTATGTTTTTGTTCATATTTTTGTAACTTATATGTAGCACTGGACCAAAGCTGTGCTCCATGATGTGCAGGCAGTGATGAATACTTGGACACTCCAAAAAGGATTTCCTCTAGTGACAGTTACTATTAAAGGAAAAAATGTCAATCTACAACAAGAACATTATTCAAAAAAACCTACTTTTTCCTCATCAGCTGGGTAATGATGAACAAATGAGACTTGTTTCTGATTATATTTTATACTGATTCTACTTCATAATGCGGATACATCTTGACTTAGGGCCACTGTTGGCTCTGGAATCTGGGTTGTTGAGCGAAGCATTCATTAAGCAAGACACCATTTGACTGCTTCGCTCAACGACTGCAATTCTGACCCTCCCACTTGCAGTTGTTAAGCAAACTCATGTGTCGTTAAGTAGACTGAATCGAAGACAAGGCATGTTGGGTGCTTCGGCAAGGTGAGGCAAGCCCTGTAAAGCGTCATTCTGACCCTGGAAATCCTCCCTGCAAGCAGGATTTTCAGTCCCAGTGTGGAGAGATACTTGTGCATGGCCCACACTTGGCTTTCTCATTTGCCAGAGGCAGCCCATTCTGCTTACATTAATTCTGTCTCTCTGCTCTGGCCCCTGCTGAAATCCAAGCCTGCAATTGCTTAGGAATGACAGGGACTGATGAAACAATTTTGCAAAAGAGCCTTGTCTCACAGCCCCCCCCCCCAAAAAAAAAACACCACGGTTGGAGAGGTTACTTTTTGCAAAAGTTTGGCTACTGCTGTGAAGTGTCAAATTCTCCCTGCTTCCTCTCTATGAATCTACTTCATGAATCTGCTTCCTCTCTAGGAATCTATTTGATGTTTTTAGCTCTTAGGAAGCTAAGTAGACAAATTCATGTATATGTATATATATCTTACAGAAAATTAATCATTCGATTTACTCCAGAGTAAATATTAGATAGCTGTTAAAACAGTAATAATTGCCATTAACATAGGAGGAAGGTTGAATCAACCATTTAAACACTTTTTAGGAACATAAACTTAATTTCAACTTCCTAAATGTCCTTATTACCATACACTGTTTGCCAGGTTAATGTTTACAACCTCTATCCCTCAAAGTGATACAACACAGGTTTTTTTTTTCAAAAAATGCATTCAATTTATCTGTTTTAAAAATAATTCAATCTGTTTCAAAAATCATAGTGTTGATTTTGTTTTTAGGAGTCTGTGGCACATTCCATTGACATATATTACCAATAAATGTAATGACGTTCAGAGGTTCTTGCTGACAAGCAAAACAAGTAAGTTTAACTCTAATTGTGGAGATCTACGTAAGATTTCAAACATTAAACAACAGAGGTATGCAAAATATTTTATAGTCAAAACATAGTACAAATGTTTAAGTTGATCCAACCCTAAAATGTACCATTCTGACTTGGAACAGAGACTGGAATGGCAAATGAGATTGTGAGGTTGCTTTTTTTTTTTTTTTTTTTGTTCACCAAGCATTTTGCATAATTCTTTTAAATATATATTTCAATCAGTTATTGATACATTGATACATTTTTGGAAGAGTTCAAAACTTAGGGAATATTGAATTTTAGAATTATGATATCTTTTCAGTCATTAAAAATCAGGTGCATATCCATAAAGCATATGCTTTTGAAAGAGAATGCGGCAAAAATCCTTATTTTTAATGATGTGTCGAATGTAAATCAGGTGTTACTGTGAATTGTGATATATTTTGATTTTAGATGACATAGTCCTCCCAGAAGAAGTGGAGTGGATAAAATTTAATGTAGCAATGAATGGTTATTATATTGTGCATTATGGAGATCATGGCTGGGATTCTCTAATTCGCCTGTTAAAAGACAATCATGAAGCAATAAGCAGCAATGATCGAGCAAGCCTCATTAACAATGCATTCCAGCTGGTGAGGTAAGAGTTAAAAGATTTGCACATGCCTAATATTTGAGGACTGGGGCAAGGAAGGAATTAAATAAGCAAGCAAGCATGGATACTTGCTGTAAGAAGCACCTCATTTGACTTCTTTAAAAGAAAAATGTGTCTTTCCCAGAGAAACTAACGGTTGTATATTGAGAAATACAATTAAAATGTCAGACAAGTTATGCACCCTTGTACTGTTCTGATTTCCCTAGCTGAGGATTGTGCCAAAGGATTTAAAGATAATCCAAGGCCATATAAAACATTGTATAAAAAGCGTGCAACTATCGATGAAAACTGAGCTGAAAGGATGTTGAAGGCCACAGAGCTATATAGGTACTCCTTGATTTATGACCACAATTGAGCCCAAAATTTCTGTTGTTAAGTGAGACATTTGTTAAGTGAGTTTTGACCCCTTTTGCGACTTTTCTTGCCTCAGTTGTTAAGTGATATTTGAAATATCTTTTGATATTTCCAGACTGACCCCGCATGCCAGATTTAAGCACTCTGTGGGCCGGATTCGGCCCACGGGCCTTGATTTGACACCTCTGCTGTAGTGTAATGGCTGTCAAAACTAGCATATTGCTAGGTTTCAGTGCATTTACTATCTAGAACACAACATCAGTTTGCTTTTTTAGACAAATACATCATTTCAAAAAGCTACCTATTTTTTTAACCTGATTACAAATTTATGTTCAACCATGGTAAAAAGAAAGAAAGTAAAATGTATTTGGTTAATATACATTGTTAATTAGAAAAATTATAGGGAAGATGATTCAGACCCTTCAAAAATATTTATTTTTTAAAACGTATTTTCTATTTCCTCAGTGTTGGAAAACTGTCAATTGAAAAAGCTCTTGATTTAACATTATACTTAAAACATGAATCTGAAATTACTCCTGTATATCAAGGACTGAATGAGCTAGTCCCTTTGTATAAACTGCTGGAGAAGACAAATATAAGTGACACAGAACAACAATTAAAGGTAAAATAAGAAAGAGTTAAGACAGAATAAAACTGAAAACTTACATAGATTTTTATATCAGTAGATACGTTCTATGCTAAATGAAATGAATTTTATTTTGTTTCTTTTTAAAACTTAAACATTCCAAGATGGAGTATTCAAGATAAATTCTTTGTAGAAATGCTGGTAGTTCTCTACTGCGACAGTAATGGAGCTTGCCCATCATGGTAGTAAGTCATAAATACATACACACAAACTAACATATTGGCGAAATAGTTAAGATCAGGATTGATCATCAGCATTCTTCATCAGAATTGATTGATTTTACAGGTGTCTAAATTTCAAAGCAGATTACCTATGAAACTCCTTTTTATCCCTACAGTAATAACAATATGACATAAGCTTGGCTAATGCTACCCAATGAGGTTTCAAGTCAGATGATGGATTTTAGATTTTCCAGTTGTCATCAGCACTGTAACCACTGTTAACAGCAATATAAACACATTCCATTTACTAGAGTATTACTAGAGCTCTCTATTGGAATATGCTCTTAGTTAAATTACTGTAACTAGAGCTCCTCCTAGATGTAAAATCAGCTGATAAACCTCCAGCTGTTTTTTTCTCTTTAGAAGATGTATAAAAATAGGAAATTAATATGCATTGGTTAAGAATACTCTTCAAAATAAAGTTACAGTTGGTTAATCTGTAAGGCACTAAATTAATTACATGTTATGTAATATTAAATATTACTGAATGCTATATTTATTTTGGTAAGGATTGTGAGCTGTTAAGCAGTGGAACAGCCTGCTCCTTGAAGTCATGAGAGCTCCAACACTCGAGGTTTTCAAGTAAAGCCTGGACAATCATTGGTGTGGCATAACAATGTTCCTACCCGGGGCAGATGGCTGGGGTAGAAGACCTGAATAGTCTTTTCGATCCTATAATTCTGTGTCTCTAAATCAGGGGTCCTCAACCTGTGGGCCATGGCTGTGGCTTATTCGCAATCATGCCGCATGAGCACAACCAACTCATGCGAGCCCCACTCATGCAAGCCCCACTCGTGCGAGCGGTGGGCGCCGGGGCTCGCAGCCCACTCACGTGAGTGGCAGATCCACATGCCCGCCGCTCACACAAATGAAACTGCGCACACGCACAACTGCCCTCGCACAAACCATCCCCTCTTCCCCTCCCTCCCCCCAGCCAACCTGGAAAGGTTGGAGAACTCTGCTCTAAAGGATTGTCTGCTGCTCAGTTTCAAGAAATCAAATTACTTGTGAGTTTTAAAAAAAACATACACACCTATGTATCCATTCTTGAACAGTTCCCTATTCCCTGGACAGAGTCAATGGAGTATCTTCCTTTATAGTTTGGCAAATAAGAGTAGTAAATATAGGCCAAAGCTATAAGGCATGAGTTTTCATTTTTTTAACAATCCCTTTAATGTTTTTAATGATCCCTAAAGCACTGATAATGTTACCTATCTCTTCCCCTAATCCTTTCCTTTTAATGTCTTTTAATAATCCCCAAAGTGTTGATGAAGTTACCTAGTTGGGTAATGAAACGTCTCCAAGCAAACAACAAGCTCAGACAGCACCAAGGACTCCACAGTTCAACCCTGAGCTACAGATGTTCTCTTTTGCTGGAATCTCTTCTCTTTACAGACTACAGTGGTGTTATGACTACTCTAAGAACAATGTATAGGCATGCATATGCACTGTGTGATTACAATTTTATAAATAAGATCACATATATGAAATAATTTATATATATTTTTATTATTAAAGGAAATTGTTCCTTAAACCATAGGGAGAATACATCCTATCCAGCTTTCTGTTTGTGATTTATGAAAGATACAAGCAATATGATTTTTGATTGAATAACAAGATTGTTAGCTGCTGCTTTAAATAATTGATTTACATTTATTACAACCTTATTTTATTATTTCACAAATCCCTCTAGGCATACATAGTAAATCTGTTCAAAAATATGATTGACAAACAGTCTTGGGATGATGAAGGTACCGTCTCTGAGCAAATACTTCGAAACTCCCTACTTATGTTTGCATGTGTACGTAAATACAAACCATGTGTAGACAAGGCCCAAGAGTACTTCATGAAATGGAAGGACTCAGATGGAACTCTGAAGTACGTATTTCACTTTTTAAGGGTGCTTAAAACAATATCCTTCTGTCTTCAGGAAGAAGACATTCAGGGGTCTTGTAATCCTGCTTGGTGGGAGATATACTTTGCAAACTGAATCAAATAAATAGCGGTAATTTAATATTTTTTTCCTCAGAGAATAATATGAGCACAATTTGTTACAGATTGCCGAATAACATTAAGATGGCAGTATATGCTGTTGGAATACAAACGGATGAAAATTGGGATTTCCTTTTCAGCAAGTATCAGTTACCTGAATTCGATACTGAAAAGAATCAGATTGAAGTTGTACTGTGTCTGAGCCAAAACAAAGAAAAGCTTCAGTGGTAAGCATTCTTCAAGTAACATAGGTGATTTTAAATTCAAAGGAACTAGTTCATATATTAACATTATAGTTCTCTCAATACCCATTTCTTACATTTTCATGATCACTTTATAGTTATGCAATAACTGCTTCTGGGGAACAACAATTATAATCAAATTATAATTGTTTATATATTAATTACACATGTTAACGTGCTAGACAGAAATGCAGTTTTATATTACTATTCCTTTGGAGTCAATAGGCAACTCAAGCTTGGCTGGAACAAGGAAGAATTGACAATTTTTTGAAATACTTTATATTATTATAAAGTAGGAAACAGCTAGCTGAACAAGAGCTTTTAAATTTCTGTCCCAAACTATATTTTCTTCATCTTTATCTTTTGCCCTGTTTAATATTTATTTATATTTTGTCAGTAGAATTTTATTTAATTAAAAAGCCATTCCACAGTTACAATTAGCTTTTTTATAAATAATTTTTTATTAAAAGGTTTTACAAAGATTTTAAAAACCAAGGAAACATAGAACAGAAAAATATTATAAAAGGGGTAAAAAAATGAATAAATAAAAAACAAGAAAAAGATGTCTAAAATGACTAAAATCTTCTTTGCAGAGGTTATAAACCTAGCAATTACCATCTTTACCCTCCCATATTGTATATTGTACTTCCTTTCTTCCCGCAAACAAATATCAACCGTTCATTTTTATTCATTGTCAGCAAAAAGTCTATACAGGGTTTCCACTGTTTTAAAAAAAGTAGTTGTAGTTCCTTCCTTAATCAAACAAGTCAATTTAGCTATTTTTGTAAACTCAACCATCTTTATAATCCAGTCATCCATTACTGATGTTTCTGAACAGGTAGTCCTCGACTTATGACCACAATTGAGCCCAAAATTTCTGTTGCTAAGCAAGTCAGTTGCTGAGTTTTGCCACATCTTACAACCTTTCTTGTCATAGTTGTTAAGTTAATCGTTGCAGTTGTTATTAGTAACACAGTTGTTAAGTGAATCTGGCTTCCCCATTGGCTTTGCTTGACAGAAGGTCACAAAAGGTGATCACATGACTCCAGGACACTGCAACCATCACAAATACAAACCAGTTGCCAAGCATCTGAATTTTGATCATGTAAACATGGGGTTGTGACAACACTCATAAGTGTGAGAAATGATCATAAGTCACTTTGTTCAGTGTTGTTTTAACTTCAAGTGGTCACTAACCAAATGGTTGTAAATCAAGGACTTGAGTAAATCATTGAGAGAACAAATTAAAAAGCTGCATTATTTGTTGTACTCCTTGCTCACTTCAATAAGGGATATAATTTTCTTAACAAATTTCTGCACATATTTCATGTATCCATGCTTAATTGAAAAACTTGTTTGATCGTGTTCTTTTTAGGCTAATGGATCAAGCATTGCAAGGCGACATAATAAAGACTCAGGAACTTCCTTCTATAGTTTTGAGTGTTGGAAGGAATCCTTATGGATATCAATTAGCTTGGAAGTTTTTAAAACAAAACTGGCAGAAACTTGTAAAAAAGTATGTATGACCTTCATGTTCTTGCACTTTATTTTGTTTTGATGAAGCCTACAAAACTGTTTACTCTGTTGATGTTTGCTGTTTGTTTTATTTGTTTTTCTTGTAGATTTGACCTTGGCTCACACTCACTTGCACACATGATTAATGGCGTAACAAATCAGTATTCCACAAAGGAACAGCTTGCTGAGGTAAATATATCTTTGACAGTCCATATAAGTAACTGTGACACAATATTTTTTATCTTAAATCAATGCAAACCATTTTTATAGAGAGAGAATCAAATTGGTAAGAATATATAATAATGTTTAGTTTTGTGTTTGTGTATATAAAGATACATATGATTGTGCTTTCAAACTAGTTTTGACTTATAGCAACTGTATAGACAAGTTCATGCATTCTTTTGCAACATTTTTGAAGGGATTTGCCATTGTCTTCTCCTAGGGCTGAAAGAGTAACTTTTGGCTGCCATGTTTATGAACTTTAATTTCTGCTTCACTGCTTTTAATCACTTCTAATAAACACACACACACACACACACACACACACACATAATGAAATTTCCAAATAATTGACTCATGCTAGCTTACAACAAAACACAACATCATTATAACATCAGCAGATCAAAATCACTTCAAGAAATAAAGCACGATACTATTCAATTAATTAATACAGTAACAAAATCCAGTTTCAAACTTCCAAAGGCCCTCTGGAAGAGTAGAGTTGCATTACCTTCTAGGAGTTCATAACTAAGCATATGGAGGTTGATGGAAAAACAGCATTTTCTAGTTTCCCAAGTCACCTCCCCCCATGAAAATTGGGGCCAAAAGCAGTTTCTCGTGGTGGAGGGTTAATTGTAATTGGAAAAGGCAGCCTTGAAGTTCACCAGCTGCTAAGCCATGTGGGGCTTTATAAGTAAAACTAGAACCTTCCATTGTACCTGGAAACAAATTAGTAACCAATTTAGGTGTAGGAGAAGGACTGGCAGAACTAGGGAAGGGATGAAAAAAGGAGTCAGCCTAAATAGCCACAGACAAACCAAGTCAAAAAAAACCCCAACCCGGCTGACCTTGACCCTTATCTAACTGTAATCAGGCCTTGACCGTTAGTTGAGAAGATTCCTGTGTGTAGGCTTTTAACAATAACAGTTAAATTGAACCTTCACATGTGGACCTGTTTTTTGTACCCGACAGAAGGCCTTGCAAAATTTGTCTGACATGACATCTGGCACTGCAAAATTTTAAAACTTTAAAATGTCAATGAATTAGCCTTTATTTCTCTGTGTTGTAAACATATTCTGATTGTATTCCAAATGACTGCTGATTTGAATAAGAAAAACATCCTTGAAGTGAGCACACAAGCACCTTCTCAATTGTGAACATGCTCCTTGCAGAGCATCTTACTTGCAGTTTGAGAGTTGTTGCTTGAGTGCAGATGGAGGAGGCCTGTGTTCAGCACCGTGTTCCCTCCCCTCATTGACTTTTTAAATCTGTGTTATGCTTAGTTATTGAGAAATAGTTTATAGTTTGACAGCATGCATTAAGTATGCAAGTCTAATTTTGAAATGGTATATTGTCGACACCTGCGGTAATACACCCAATTTATTACATTTTGTTTGTATGTTTTCCTACATTTTTTGTTTGGAAATGAGTGGGGCTTGAGAATGAGTACTTCTGAGATAGCTACAGCCTCTGTCAGAAAGGAGGGGGAAAATTGCAATTATTCATGTCCATCCAGAGAATGGAAGCATATGGGAATGATCCATATCTCTTAAGAGAGGGTCTCATTACTAACCAGGCTCTTCCTCCACTTGTCAACTGGAATATATATTTTTATTTTCAATTCCTTTCTGGTTGAAGGCATAGTGAGAAAGGAGAGATAAGCATGACCGAATAGTTTTGAATGCCATCCCATGGCATATTGCAGTGATGGCGAACCTTTTTTTCCTCGGGTGCCGAAATAGGGCGTGTGCACGCTATTGCACGTTCGTGCGTGCCCACACCCATAATTCAAAGCCCCTCACTTGCTCCACCCTCCTGCACATGCGTGTGCGACACCCCCACTCCCCCATTTTCCGACTTCCAGTGGGCCCGGTGGGCCCATTTTTCACCCTCCCCAGGCTCCAGAGGCTTTCTTGGAGCTTGGGGAGGGCAAAAACGCTCCCCCCTGCCACCCTGGAGGCCCTCCGGAGGCCGAAATCACCCTCCCAGAGCCTCCACATGAGCCAAAAATCAACTGGCGGGCACGCACATGCGCACTGGAGCTGAGTTAGGGCAACGGCTCACGTGCCGGCAGATATGGCACCGCGTGCCACCTGTGGCACCCGTGCCATAGGTTCGCCATCACTGGCATATTGTATTCAGTAATAAGTCTATTTTGAGAAAACTAGCTTTCTGTTGCTACTTTGGTAGGAATCCTGCAAGAATCAGTTGTGTTTCTCTGTGTATTTCCTCAATAGGTAAAAAACTATTTCAGCTCAATGGACAAAAAAACTTCAGAGCTCCGTGCTGTTCAACAGGCAATAGAAACAATTGAGGAAAATATCCAGTGGATGGATAAAAACCTTGAAAAAATCAAGACATGGTTAAAGATTAACAGCGAAGTGTGAAATTGTATGTGAATTAATGATTCAGAATTGACAGAAGTAAGTTCTCAAAACTATACATACTGTCTAGAAACTAATAGAAATCTCTGCAACAGGACTGTTCCTTAATATATTTAAAATTATTCCACTTGGGCTAAGTTGGGGCTTGTGGGAAACAAATTACAGGCAAGAAAACAGTACATTTTTTACCACTATGATTGCAATGTCCTACATAAGTATGTTTATAACAATTGCTTTAATAGACAGCTTCAAACAGGCTTGTAGAGGTAGTCCTCGACTTATGACCACAATTCAGCCCCAAATTTCTGTTGCTAAGTGAGACAGTTGTTATTGCCCCATTTATGACCGTTCCTGCCAGTTAAATGTTAAATGATTCTTGATGAATGTATCTTTTCTTTTTATGTACACTGAGAGCATATTCACCAAAGATAAATTCCTTGTGTGTCCAATCACAGTTGGCCAATAAAGAATTCAAATTCTAATGAATTATTTATTTATTTATTTATTTATTTATTTATTTATTTATTTATTTATTTATTTATTTATTTATTTATTTATTTATTTATTTATTTATTTATTTATTCCATTTCTATGCCGCCCAACTTCCTAGGGACTCTGGGCGGCTCACAACAGAAGAACAAACATCAAAATCAAAACAAAAACATCTAAAAACAGTTTAAAAAACAATTTAGAATTTAAAACAGTTTCAGCCATCCATACATTCATGGCCCGACCTTGCTAGTCGCCCTCACAAAGTCAGTGGCCCCAGGCCTGTTGGAAAAGCCAGGTCTTTACTGCTTTCTGGAAGGCCAATAAGGTGGGGGTAGTGCGGATCTCAGGAGGTAACTGATTCCAGAGAGCCGGGGCAGCCACAGAGAAGGCTCTCCCCCGCAGACCCGCCAGCCGACACTGTTTAGCTGACAGGACCCGAAGAAGACCAGCTTTGTGGGATCTTACTGGTCGCTGGGAGGTGTGTGGTAGAAGGCAGTCTCGAAGATAATCTGGCCCTGAACCATGTAGGGCTTTAAAGGTAATAGCAATAGCACTTTACTTATATACCGCTTCATAGTGCTTTGCAGCACTGTCTAAGCGGTTTACAGAGTTCAGCATATTGCCCCCAACAATCTGGGTCCTCATTTTACCCACCTCGGAAGGATGGAAGGCTGAGTCAACCTTGAGCCTAGTGAGATTTGAACAGCTGAACTGCTGAACTAGCAGTCAGCCTGCAGTCGCATCATTTAACCACTGCACCACTTCAGCTCACCAACACCAACATCATTGCAGTTTAATAACTTGATTGTTAAGTTAATCTGGCTTTCCCATTGACTTTGCTTGTCAGAAGGTCGCAAAAGGTGATTACATAACTCTGGGATACTGCAACTGTCATAAATATGAATATGCCAAGCTTCCAAATTTTAATCATGTGACCATGGGGATGCTGCAATGGTCATAAGTGTGAAAAATTGTCCTAAGTCACTTTTTCAGTTCCATTGTAACTTCAATCACTAAATGAATGGTTGTAAGTCAAGGACTACCTGTAATGACCATTATTTTAAAGTAACCAATACTTTAAAATAACTACAGACTCCAGAGGCTAGAATTAAATAGTAACTGAATGTAAAAATGAGTAAGAGAATTACTTTGCTACTCAGGGCAACTATAAACCATAAATATTAAGACAGTATATAAGTGAAGGGTAACTGTTTTTCTCTTGTCTGTTCTAGCACAATTTCAAGGAGATTGAGGGGGGGGGATAATTTTGTATCATCTCAAAATGCTACACAATTATGTACACAATTGTGGCCATTCCACTGTAGTTCTCGGTTAATGACCACTCATTCATCAACTGTTCAAAGTTATAACAGCATTGAATAAGTAATACTGGCAACCAATCAATAGTGGGTTGTAAAACCCTTTGCTACCAGTTCGCACCCATGCGACGCGTCCCGGGTGGGTGGGTGGAGCCTCCCAGCGCTATCAGTTCCTAGAACCGGGCTGAACCGGGAGCAACCCACCGCTGCAACCAATCCTTGAAGCTTCCCCTTTCCTAGCACTCTCATGGTCACGTGATTATGATCTGGGTGCAGGATTATGATTATTCTGTGATCGCATGATCACCATTTGTGACCACCTCTGCCAGCTGCCTACAAGCAAAGTCAGTGGGGAAGCCGGCAGGAAATGTTACAAGAGACTACTGTAAATTACTCTCATTCCCACAGCTTTTTCTCCCGAATAGCCTGGCTATGGAGTACAAGATCCTGGGGATCTTGTATTTCCTTGCCCATGCCTATAACACCCCACCACCCACAGTTGCCCTTTACACACCCTCACTCATCTGGTAGCAGCCATGCTATGCCAATGCGGCTGCCTACACATCTTCCCCCCAGAATGGGACAACTTGCCGCAGCCAACTCACTACGGAACAGATCACCATGGCCAACTCGCCATGGGACAATTCGCTGAAAGACAATTCAACAACTCAATGTAATTATTTAAAATATTATTTAAAATATTTTTAATTTTTGTTGTTTACATTACATTTTGTCCCTTCTTTGGCATCCTTTCTTTCATGATTCTAGTCCATTATTAATTTGATATTAGTGTAACTCTTGTCCCGCGGCAAGTTGTCCTGCAGCGAGTTGGCCATGGCGAGTTGTCATAGACCCTCTTCTCTCACCCAGCAACAGCTGGTCCCACCATGCTTACACCACACTAGGCCAGCCACTTACCCACTTGCCAGCCTGCTTGAGAGCTGCCTGGGACTTGCAACTTCCTGCCAGCTTCCCCATTGACTTTGCTTATTGGAAGTCAGCAGGAAGTTGTGAGATAGTCCTCAATGATACCAATGGGACCGACGTCACTAAGCAACGGAGTCACGAGACATCATATTGCAACCATATTGCATAGCGATGGAAATTCTAGTCACAATTACTATTGTTAAGCGAGGATTATCTGCATGAAGATGCTTGTGTAGTTCTTTGATGGCAGCTGGCAAAAATGATCACTTTCAACAAGATTAATTATTCACTTAATTAGGTGTATTGGTGCATGCTGTTACACTTTATTTTTAGAATAATAGTATAAAAGCAATATAGGAGGAGGTATCTGTATCTCAAGAATGTCATTCCTTCATTAATGTTCTTATTTCACCTTCATTAATTTGTCTACTTATCCACAAGTCATACATTTGTGTTGTGGTGAATGGCTTTTATTAAACATTTTGATGGATTTCACAACAACCCTGTTGCAATAAACTATAGCAGTGATGGCGAACCTATGGCACGCATGCCACAGGTGGCACGCGGAGCCATATCTGCCGGCACGCGAGCTGTTGCCATAGCTCAGCTCCAGCGTGCATGTGCACGCTGGCCAGCTGATTTTCGGCACGGAGGCTCTGGGAGGGTGTTTTTTGTTTCCGGAGGGCCTCCGGGGGGCGGGGGAGGGCGTTTTCGCCCTCCCCAGGCTCCAGGGAAGTCTCAGGAGCCTGGGGAGGGCGAAAAACGGGCCTACCAGGCCCACCAGAAGTTGGGAAATGGGTCGTTTCTGGCCTCCAGGGGGCGGGGGAGGCCATTTTTGCCCTCCCCAGGGATTGAATTATGGGTGTGGGCACTCACACATGCACGATAGCATGCGTGCACGCGCATTTGGCACCCGAGGAAAAAAAGGTTCGCCATTACTGAACTATAGTATTCCCGATTTCTGGGAGTAAAGTTGTGAGTTGTATTTTTGGCTTGGAATGTATCATTTCCAAAGACCTCTCTGCATTGTTAAAATATGCTGAAATATTAGTATTCTCAGTGAAACAAAACGGAAGTGTATTACCCTCCAAAATAAGTTGCGCTGTTTTAAATTTGATCATTTATAGTTGAGTAGCATCAAATTTCAATAATTAAGACACAATTCCTAGTGGCAAAGTATGTGGAAAGTCCACAATCCACAGCAGTACATAAAAGCAAGGTTGGGCTGGTCTGTGAAATGTGTATGCCTAAGGAATAGGTAATAGGAATTGATAAGATATAACAAAGCATATTTAAGGTATTTTTGATAGAATTCAGGTTGCAACAGAATACAAGATAACAAATATAAAGTAATACATAAAATGTTTATTAGTGTGCCACATTAACATGTCAAGTACATTTCAGTATTGACATTACATGTAATTAAGGACAGTCTCATTGTCTTCAGTATGAAAGATGTAAACCACAAGGAAATCTTTTATTGAATCCATTTGAAAAAAAGTAAACGTTGTGATGGAAAACACCAGGCTCTTTCTTTTAATCCCCATGCAGGTGAAAAGGAATCACACAGCTAAGATTCCTGGATCAACTAATGTTGGTTTAGTTTATAGAGCCAGCTGCCTAAGAACATGTGTGATCATTTTAACATGCAAATGGGTAGAGAGATTTCAAAGCACATCTGAATCTGGAACTCTATCCATCTCTCACATACCCTGCATGGAATACTTAAAGAAAGGAAAGCACTGAAATCTGATTAAGAATTATTCTGAAATCAACTGTGCCATATATCTATACACTAGGACAGTTTTTCTTGAACTTGACAACTTTAAGATGTGTGGACTTCTTAAAGGATAGCTGGCTGGGGAATTAAAGGAATTGAAAGGCACACATCACAAAAGTTGCTAAGTTTGAAAAACACTGCACTAGGATAAGGATTCTTTGCATGTTCTCAATTCCATGGATGGGTACTATGCCATTCTATGTATTCAGCTCGTGTTACATATTACTCAGAGTAAAGCAGATAGTATAGAACAGTTTTGGAGGAGAGGGTTGGTGGGAAAAGCACCAGTTACTTTTCTCTTTAAGTTTGGATGTAGTACTGTATCCTTCCCAGGAAGCCAATGACAGATGTAGCACAAATGCTTTGTATACAATGCAAGTTTTAGAGGATGGCACTGTTCATTATTTGATAAGAAGCCAAGGATGCAATGTAGAAGCTTCTACTCTGCTCCAATTTTGAAAACTTTACAACTATTTACTCATTTTCCCCTAAATATTCTCCAGCAAAAGTACTCATAGGCAATTGGCCTAAGTAAGAAGGCAACCAAATTCATGTTTAAAGCATTCCTTTTTATAACAAACTAGCAGAGCTTTACAGGCACTGTGGGTAGATTATGTGCAAAACGTTGCATATTTCACTCCTATTAAATCCATAAGAAATATCTTTCTTACAAATATAAAGCATTCTTTTCTTCAAAACCTAAGAAAATGACAATAAGTGTCTAGAAAATGTGAGTTCATCCTTGAAAATAGCAAAATAAATGCTTTGCATGCCAACATAGCCCAATACCATAAAATGTCCAAGATGCTATCTTTTTGCAAAACTGCTTTTGTTCAAATGCAGCTGTCCATCAAAATAAAGAATTTTCACACTGGTGATAAACATTCTGAAAAGATAAAAATATATTCTATTCTTAAAAGGAAGTGTGTCATAACATTCAACAGCTGAGGCAGGAATTTTAAAACAAAAAACTAAAATATCCAGATTAGCAGGATAAACAGGGTTAATTTAAACTTAAACTAACCAATAATATAGAGAGCTGTTCATCTCAACTTTGTAACTCGATACAAAAACAAACAAAAAACCAGGATGTAAGAACATAACATTGCATCTATGATGTTTCATATAAATAGAATCCTCTTACTGAACATAATTTCCTTGTTTAATCAAATTTGCTTTGCTCACAAGAGTAAAAACTAGTGTTTCATTAAAAAGGCTAGCAGACTTTTTTTAAAAAAAAAAAATCAAAGATTATTATTTTTTAATCAGGAAGCCAGATGGGGCATAAGCAAAGGCTGGATGGTGACAGTGGGCACACTCATTCTCTCATTCTTCCCAAGTGGCTGGGAAAGAGGTCTTACTGTAGTTCTGAACTTATCTTTTGCAGTGTGCTTCAAAATTAACTAGAGGTCTGTAGAAAAAAATAGCTCAGGGACAGCCAACAACAGTCACAGGGAGAATATGGTTTTTAAAATGATTTATTCCAACTTCAAGGATTATGGCAGTGATCTATTATCACCAGAGACAGCAAGTTTATTTCTTTTATGAATAATCTGACTTTACTTATTTGTAAGAAACAAGGAAAAAATACGCCTCTGTATTTTGGTGCTGATATTTTCAGGAGAGACCTCCAGGGACTGCAAAAAGGGGCTGATGCATCGTGTAGGTTATCCATCTGTTACTTCGAGTGTACAGCAATGGATCCCTAATGGGAAAGATGTAAGAGGACATCTTACAAAGAAGGCTCCATGTTGGGAAAGACTTAGGACATCAGAATGTGTGCTATGAGTCAGACTAATCTCTGAAATAGTGAAAAACTTATCCTGACGTCAGGGTTTATAACTACAGATTTTCTAAATGTTAATTCATTCTGAATCACATGCATGTTATATATGATAGGTAACTTAGGACTGCCTTACCTGATGACATTTAACTCTTTTTTTGTTTTTCAGGTTTTGCAGTGGAAGATTGCTCCTTTGCCTTAAAAGAGAGAAAAAAGAATCATGACATTAGTTATTGCATCCATGTAGTAAACACTGAATTCACATATTCTGTTATGAATTATGTCTTGGGGGGCTGGTTTTGGCTTAGCATGTTCAGTGAAGTTCTGTCAATAGGACAAGGTTAATCAAACCATAGTAACATATGATGTGTTAGCCAGGTCATTAAAATAATAATAACGGTAAATAAAGACTTGGGGGGGGGTGAGTTTGAAATGCACAAAATTATCAAAAACCAGAGACTGGGGTAAAAAGCTTTTCACACCCTAAAACCATCTCTCTTAAAGTTAATTGGTACTTTCATGTATCTAGAGATTCAACATTTGATCAAAGCACTGGCACCCAATGGTAAATGTTTTTTGTTTTGTTTTTGGCCACTTAGACTTAATCACCATTGGGATGAAATTTTTATTGCTAAGTGATATGGTCATAAAGCATGACACATGACCACATCACTTAGTGACTAGCAATTCCAGTGGTTGTTAGCTAAAGCGACACTCCAATCTAAGTCACTCCAGATTTGATCCCTCCCAGCCCCATTACACGCATCTAAAATAGCAAAAAGGTTATCATTTACATGTTTAAGAAACTAAGGTAGAAGCTACTATTAAATATGCCTACGAATTTAAGCAAATAATGTACGCAGGTTCCATAAAATCTCAAGAGGATCATTAGCTTCTGCATGAAATTTAGAAATAATGTTCTCATAAGTACGTTTCAGGCAGTAGTGGGTTCCTACCGGTGCGCTCTCCGCCTTTCTTCGCCGCCGAGCCGAAGAAGCTGGCGGCGTTTGCGGCGCGGGGCTTCCCCCGCCCGCTTTCCCGGGACGCCGGGATGC
Organism: Diadophis punctatus similis; assembly: GCA_023053685.1. NCBI lineage: Eukaryota > Metazoa > Chordata > Lepidosauria > Squamata > Dipsadidae > Diadophis > Diadophis punctatus. Next base: position 37,836,561 of record JALIGW010000002.1, on the reverse strand, counting down.
CGCCATTTGCGTTCTTCTGCACTCTTCGCAGAGTGCAGAAGAACGCAAATGGCGGCATCCCGGCGTCCCGGGAAAGCGGGCGGGGGAAGCCCCGCGCTGCAAACGCCGCCAGCGTCTTCGGCTCGGCGGCGAAGAAAGGCGGAGAGCGCACTGGTAGGAACCCACTACTGGTTTCAGGCCAGGGTATAGTTTCAATTGATTATAGTCACTCTTCTTTGTATCCCCAAAGTTTCACATTGCTCAACCGGAGTACAACAGGTTCATGATTTCTATTCTAGTAATAGGTGATAGTAATGAAATGAGATTTTAAAAAATCAGGCTTCCTGACTAACAAGAGAGGATAAGAGAATAAGCTTAAAAATTGCACATAAGATGCTTCAGAAATTCTCCAGCTCACACAAGAGACAAAAGTGGAACAAATCACACTAGGTAGAATTGTTACCATAAACAATCTTTTACCTTCTTGGGTGTTTTGGATTTCTTTTCCTCCTTCCTAGGTTTAGATGAGGCAGCATCTTTTGATTTCTCCTCCTATGCCCAACAGAGAAAAATGCTTGTTCATTTTTAAAGAAATACATCTTTTCAAAGTGTAGTTGCATGAGATACATACAGGTGGTCCTTGACTTATGACCAGAAATGGTCCTGATTGAAGCAAATCACATTTATGTGAATCCAGCTTCCTTCAATTAACATTTCTTGTTAAAAGCCAGTTGGGAAGGTCACTAATCATGATTAGGTAACCATAGGATGCTGCTATCAGTCGTAAAGGTAATCTGGTTTGGCAAATGCCTGAATTTTAATCACATGACTATGATGGCAATGCAGTGGTCCTAATTTTGAAGACAGGTTCAACAATCACTTTTCCCTATTTTAACCATCATTAAATGGATGATTAAGTCAAGCATTACCTATACAGAAAACCTGAAATTCATATGATGGAGATCTGACCCAAGGGTTCAGAATAACTGAAAGGAGAAGCTAAAACCAGTTGTTAAAGGTAGAACACCGTATAGTTCCATAATACAAGTTTAAGAGGCATTATGTTTTTATATAATGCAGCTGCTGAAACTTTAGTTAAGGAAACACTTGACTGCGGGGAATTAGATCTCCTGCCAAGCATATCCATTTTTGGTTCTTTCTCTCTCCTGTGGAAGATGTAGGTTTTCTAAAGCTTAATGTATAAACATGCAGGTTCATGCATATTTTTTTATTTATGGTGTAAGAATAAAGTCTTGCATTTTATTGAGGGCATATAAACATGCACATGGGGAAAAACTGCCCTATTTGAATTGTCCTAGATAGACAAATCAACAAAAAGAAGCCTATACTTAGCACAATTTTATTGTGAGAAAAGTTTTGTTAGCTTTTATTTATTAGAGACATTCAAAACAGCTTTTATTTTTGACGAGTGAAGACTTTCTTTGGATAATTTAGGCAGCATTTGCACTGGAGACATTCTTGAGAAGGAATAAAACTCAGATTTACAACTAAGAAATAAAAGCAAGAACAGGCATTTAATACTTGTTCCCTCGTTCCATTTGACTCTTAAGAAACCTGAATTAGCATTTAAAACAACCAACTCTTTGCTCCATTATTTGAGTTAATTGAATGCATGTTCCTGCAAAGACTAGAAATAAAATGCCACTCTTAAACAACATTTGTTTAACAGGTCTATTCTTAGCTTTAGAAGCCAATGTGGGATTAACCTCAGCTATATTTTTATATTTGGTAGAATTTTTAATTACCTAAAAATCAGGTTACCTAAAAATTAAACCAAACCTACCAAAGGAAGAAGTTTTGGTAAAGCTATATGCAAATAATTGAGTGAGAAGGTAAAGCATGAATTCTGTCTTTTAAAAGAATATTTAAATAAATCCAGTCCTCAAATTCTCATGGAAATAGGAGAGGAAATAAAATTATGCAAGCAAAATTAAAAACATGGGGGGGGGGGGAATGCATATTCTAAAAACAGGCAGATGGCGCTCTAGTATAAAGCATAGTATAAATGGGGATGTTTTACTTATTTAGAGGAGTGGCGTTAAACTGAGAAAACATCTATTTATAAACTATTTTTCTATTAAACGTTCACTGGATAACCGCAAGAGAGGCAGAAAACATGAATGTTTTTTTAAAAATTCATTTCACACAGTATCCATGATAAAAAGCCAGAGCTAACCATGTTTATTACAATCAACCAAATGACACAGAAGAGAATAAGCTTTCAAGTTTCAAAAACTCTTACAGTGTGTTTTGCTATATGATTAAGAACACAGATCGTTTTGAAATTATTTTTCAATGTATTTTTCTTTTTCCTGGTCTATTTTCCTTATTGAAGAATTCTTGAAACTCAAACTTGGACATAATGAAGGTCTAATAAAGATTGTTGAACCAAAGATGTTGGATTTCTTCTGACACATCAATATGAATTTTCATGCATAGTAGAAAAAAGATCCATTATACACATTTACACAATATGGTATAGTGGTGAACTTGTAGGCCTAGAAACCAGGAGACAGAGTTCTAGGCCTTCCTTAGGCATGATTGGCAATTTTGGGTAATTGGGTAATTTTGGGCCAGTCCCAGTTTGTCAGCCCAACCAAACTCAAGGTTTTGAGAGAGAAAATAAGAGGCAGAAGTACTATGTTTGCTTGCCGCAAACAGTAAGGGCAAGGTAAAAATAGTAGGTAGTACAACTCTGATTTAGATCATCTTGCACTCTTCAAATGGGATTCTTTCTTAAATACAGCTTACATTCAACAAGTAGAATGCAAATATTGTATGATATACGTCTTAAAAATATTAATTCAGAACTACATAACAAATCAAATCTTGCTCAACAGCAGAATTTACTTGCTGTTTATTAAACAGATGAAAGGCCATTTTGCAAACTACCTTTTGTTACTTTTGCTCCCTTAATGTGGCAGGACGTTAAGTCTGAGTTAAAGGACACCTGATCTTGCCAAAAAAAGAGGCCTACCTTTGTTGAAGGTGGCTGTGAAACAGCAGGTTTACCACAATGGTCGAAATCCCCAGAGAGAGCATCAATGGCTGCTGAGTCACTGTCTGGCTTCTGAAATAAGAATAATTACCATTTTAAAAAACTGCAAAATAAATACTTTTCCAAGACCATCTTAAAAGGTAATCTCTAAACCAAAATCAGAAATTTAGTTATCAAACATCCATTGGTGAGTTTCAAACATATTTGGTACAAAAGATACAGAGCAAATGAAACAAGAACTTTCAAAATGCAGAAATATTTTCAAGTGCCACAGGTCTTTGTTATTAAAATTAAAACCATCCTTCTCTTTAATGCTCACCACTAGGTCCTAGTCCCTGAGGTTCTTCACTGGTACATGGGGTTAATTGATATGAAACGGCAGACAAACAGCTGGGAACAAAAGTCCACCAAGCTGCAGCAGCAGAAGTAATAAAAGTACTCCATTATCACTACCAGAGCTCAGCTCTATTTGGTTTCTAACTCATTATGTGTCATAAGAATCCTGCATTTTTTAAAAAAATTCGATCAGTTTCTTGGGCTAAACCACCCAGGGCCACCTAGTTGAGATGGATAGTGTAGAAATTTAAATAAATAAAATAAGAATTATTGTTCTTTCCAATATTATTACAGATAGAAGCTATCTTATTTCTCATTGGTCTTATGCAAACTGATCAAGACACCTTTTCATTTGAACAGTATTAAAATTCATGCTACATTAGTGCTACATTAAGGGATCCATATCCATCATTTTGGGATCATTTTCATATTTCAATAAACTAAGCCAATTTACTGACAAGCAAGCACAGCATAGAATTGAAAGTAATATTTCCTTACTGTTGGTTCTTTGGGTTTCTCACCATCTTTATCTTTTGGCTTTATAGGCTTACCCTTTGACAAAGATAAACATAATTAAATATCAGTTTCATTCACCAACCTATTGAAGTCTAATCTAGTCATCTATTTTACATAATCTAGAATGCTTGTTAGATTGTTCAACTTCTCCTAATTCTGTTTGTTCAAGACTACCTTCATGTCCTACAAAAGTAGCACTCTGCATGCTGAAACTTTATATGTTTTATTGTATTTATAAAAAACGGAGTGATGGGTGTTCCATAACTGGAGATTTTCAAGAAAAGATTGGACAATCATTTGTCCGGAATGGTATAAGGATTCCTGCCTTGGGCAAAGGGCTGGACTAGAAGACCCACAAGGTTTTTTCTAGTCCTATATTTGCATGTATGTAAAACAGAGTTTCAAAAAATATGAAGATAGCATGATGCTTTCCTTTTGAATGTCAAGCAATCTGCCGTAGTTGCTCTAAAGCATCCTTCCCTAACTTTGACTCTTAGACAACACCTCCCATGATTCTTGATTAACAGAACCCATCCTGACTAATGCTAAAAGATGTTCAATTTCAACACATTTAGAAGACTAGGCCAGTGTTTCCCAACCTTGGCAACTTGAAAAGCTGGCTGGGGAATTCTGGGAGTTGAAGTCCAGACATCTTCAAGTTGCCAAGGTTGGGAAACACTGCCCTAGGCTGAGCAATATTGTTATTTATGAGGTAATGTACATTTAAAGACCAGGGGCATCCTGCATTTGTTTTTTTATCAATGTTATTTGACAGTCTAATCCTGCTTCAGTACATGTATTTCTTTTTTTAAAAAAACTTGTTGTAAGTTTGACTTTAAAAGTATCTATTTACCTTTTCATCTGAGTCCAGAAGATGTCTATATTCAGGAGGGATTGTATCGTCTCTTTCTCCAAGTTTGTCTCTATGTTCAGCTTTGGCTTTTTCCTGCAAAAAGTGGGCTTTTTTAAAAAAATGCACTAATTTTTTTAGAGGAATCTATTGAATCCCAACCATGATTTATAGATGACAGTCTCGTCTATATCTCAGCATTACACTTGGTAATCTTTTCAGAAGAATGTAAATGTCTAAAAACTGATATCACCTAAACATTACCAAAAATGCCACAAAACATTGCAGGTTCAAGTATATGACATGTTTTATACAATGCCATCTAAATGCAAAGCAACATATATTCTTTTGTAAATTAGTTCAAGAAATACTGGAACATTTTAAGACATTTTAAAATATTTTAAAGTCAAGCCTCTGTCAATTTTCAGTTCTTTGGTACAAAGTCTTTTGTAAAAATTAACACAGATTATATGTAAACAAATGTGTAGTTTTTAAGTAACATTTTTCTTGCACAGGTATAATTTTGCAATCCAAACATATTGCATATAAACAAAGACTACAGAGATAAAATTAAATTTTTATTTTTATTTTCAGTATTTAAAAAGGCAAACAAAGGGAGCAAAAGAATTCTCTAGCAGGAATAAGCAATAAAATGGGCAGTGAAACAAACAGTGACTTTAGAGAGCTGACACAAAAATATCTCTTTTCTCAGCAAATTTCCCTGGCTCAGTCCATCCATACTTCTGCCAACTACTTAGCTCAGGACAGCTAGTTTTCTTTGCAACTCTCGAAAACACGTACAGTACTAATTCACAGTTTGGGGAGAAGGGTCTGTTCTTTTCTCACCTTTATTTTATCCAAAACTGGTTTGTTTTCATCTGGGTCAGGCTCTCTTTGTCCCAGTGAGTCTGCAAGAAGGTCTGCAGCGTCATCAAGTTCTTTCCTACCCTGACAGATTTAAGAAAAACAAAACACATATATACACACAATCACAAACGTCCAAGGTGGTAGAGATTATGTAGAGCCCAGTGAAAGAGCTTTGAAAGGCTGCAGGGAAGACTACAGTCATAATTTTATTTCCGCATCTCTGACTACAAAGCAAGGGAAATCAGCTTCCAATATCTCTAAAACTTTTTTTTTAAAAAAATAGTTGTAAATCAGATTTAACTCAACTCCAACAAATAACAATCTGTATTTAAAAAAGCAAATGACTGTGCACATTTATAAATAATTTACAGTTTCTTCCAAACGTCAAGATCCTGGACTTGAACTTGAATCATCAACTTTCCTAAAACATCAAATGGGCTAATGAAACTGAATTGCAATGTCAATATATCAGAATATTGATAGGTTGCTGAAAGTTGCTAATGTCTGACATTTTAGCCATAAGTACAGTTATCAGGAAGTATTGTTCGGCTTACTGGGACGACTGCTTCTTTTGGAACAGATGACTGCACAGCAGGAGCAGCAGCAGAAGAAATCACCTCTTCTGTAGGAACAGCGGGCTTGCTAGGACCTGTAGATTTCTACAAGGAAAAGAAAGGATTTATCAAGATATGTAAAAGTGACACAGAGAAGTTAACACAGAGAACTGTTTCTGACCAGTCCCTTCATGCAGAGGTGGGTTCCTACCAGTGCGGTCTAGTGCGCCGCTCCGGTAGGGAACTGCCAATTGCCCAATTTGCACGCAATGGCTCCGGTGCCGTCTTCGCCAGTCCATCACGTGCCGCCATCATTTTTGCGCGGAAGCAAAATCTTGTGAGGGGATGCACGCACGTGTGAGATTTCGGCAAGATTTTGCTCCACGCATGTGCGGAAGCAAAAAATCGCCGAAATCGCACACATCCCCTTGCAAAATTTCGGTGAGATCTTGCTTCTGTGCATGCGCAGGAAGCAAAATCACGCGAGGGGGGCGCGCAACATGGCAGCGTACCAGTAGCGAGGTAAATGCAACCCGCCCCTGCCTTGATGCCTCTTAAATGCTTTTCTAAAACTAAAGCATTTACAGACAATGCAACAAGTTCTTCCTCCAGTAATGACTGCTGAAAGGGGAGGGAGAGATGGTATTTAAAGAGAGCATGCACTGTTGAAAGGGAGTGCCACACTCTTAGCTTCAGCTAATCAAGAACTCTACAATACATGCACGAAGAGGAAGAAGCAATGCAAAGAAGTAGGGAATCTCCCCTCTTCCATAATGCATAAAGTTAAAATTTATTAGGAAAGCAATAGAGAATTTGCTCTATGCTTCTCAAATGGCAGTAATGACTGAAACACAAATACCTAAATTATCTAAAGAACTTGGGATGGGCTAAGTGCCTGCTTGCTACTCAATGGTGATTTTTAAACCCTTTTTAAATAAAGCTTCAATAGGGATTCTCTCATTTATTTTGCTTCCTCCTCTCCACTCATATTGTTCCTCTCTTGTTTTCTCTTCCCAGTGCAGCTGCTCTCTTTGTTCATCTCATCTTCTTTTTTTCACTACTGCTTTAAGTTGGAAGAGGTAGATAGACAATTGACTCTGTTTTGAAAGATGTTTTGTATGTCTGCGTAATAGGTGGTTCATTCATCTTACAAAGGCAAGAAATTCCAATCAGAAATTACTATAACATCCATTGATATATTTTTGTCCTTTTCTGAGCAAGATTTCTGGGCAGTGTATATATTCATAAATGCAAATATATCTATAAAAGTGTCACATGACCACATTAATGGATATGAAATCTTCACATCTGGATTCAGCTGTAATTGCCAATCCTAGGTTGAAAGGCAAGGAAACTAGGCATTATACAGCATTTACCCAGAGTCTGTAATTTTTCCATCGTCTCTTTTTTTTCTAGAATCATCATTTTGAGCTCTCAAATAACTTTCAGTTAAATAAATAGCATTTTTAAAATGATCTCTGAAAATCATATGTGTGATTTTGGAAATCAGATTTTGGAAGAGAAACCTGCCATCAGCCGAAATTCAATCTTTCCTAGCCTGCTAATAAAAAGAAAACTCTCGATGTTGACTGCCTTCTATAAAAGTCCCTTGTGTTAAAAAATTCTGGCTTATCCAGAAATGTTCTGAAAATGCCAGTTAAAAGATGAACTTGGGATGTATCAACTATGAAAAAAAAATGCAAAATGTGTGTCCAAATTTATTAAAGGGATGTAAAAATGACCCTATAAATAAGTTATTGTACAGATCTAGGTGCTTCTGTATTTGAAATAATACTGAATGCAATTCGACAGTATAAAGTATACAGTTCTACTACATTTAATAGAATATTTTTTTAAATATCTAGAGTATGTATGTAATTTCATCTGAGGATCAAAAGCCTCTCTCTCTCAGACTCAACCAATCCTTACCGCAGGAGTTTCTGTTGTTGATGCTGGTGCAGAACAAGAAAACCCTTCAGACAAAGCATCAAGAAGTTCACTTTCACTCAGGGGCTAGAAATCAGAAAAAATTATTAAAAATGTTTTAATACATGTCTAAATGTTCCTTTTTTCATTCATAGGGTGACTGAATACAGAGTTCTCCGTTTAGAACTCTTAATTATGAAAGGATTAATAGTCAGCTAAGTACCATATTTTTTGGAGTATAAGATGCACCTTTTTGCCCCCAAAAAGAGGGTGGAAATGTCGGTGCGTCTTATACACCGAATACAGCCAATTTTTAGCCTCCCAAAGCCCCACCCCCACATCCAATTTTTGCAAAAAACGAGCCCTTTTTTGCAAAAATGGGGGGGTTTGCCTTCTCCCACCCCCTAGGAGTGCTCTGCAGGCTTCCCAGATCCTTTGCATGCCCTGTTTTTGCAAAAAAAAAACGAGCGAAAAACGGGCCATTTTTTGTAAAAATTGGGGCATTTTTGCCTCCCCCCACCCCCTAGGAGTACTCTGCAGGCTTCCCAGATCCTTTGCATGCCCTGTTTTTGCAAAAAAATGAGCAAAAAATGGGCCGTTTTTTGCAAAAATTGGGGCGTTTTTGCCTTCTAATTACCCCATCTAGCATGACTGGAGGAGGAATTCTGGGAGTTGAAGTCCACTAGTCTTAAAGCTGTCAAGTTTGAAGAGCCCTGGGTTAGGGGTTAGGGTTGCAAGGGTCTTTAAACTTGGCAAGTTTAAGACTTGTGGACTTCAACTCCCATTCCTGAGCTAGCATGACTGGAGGAGGAATTCTGGGAGTTGAAGTCCACTAGTCTTAAAGCTGTCAAGTTTGAAGTTTGTAAAAAGTATACATGGTTGTAAAAAGTATTCTGCTACACTGGTATTTTATTAAATAATATATTACTGCACCATTTGGTTCAGAATACTTTTTTCCTTGTTTTCCTCCTCTAAAATCTAGGTGCGTCTTATACTCCGGAAAATACGGTAAGTGTCCAATTGGAAGACATTAAGTCATACCAAAACTTTCAATGTATTTATTTCTAAACTAAGAAAAATATATATAAAAGGTACCTGACCAATCTGTGCACCTACCTGAGGCTTTACTTCAGGTTTTGGCAAAAGTGGCTTCCCATCTTTATCCTGTGGAGAGAAAAAAGGGAGTCTAGCAATTACTGCACTATGGCAGTTACTCAAATATTACACATAATTCTGTCCCAAATTTAGGGCATCAACCATCTCATAATATCAAGTATATATGTTTCCAGAGTGACCATAACAAAGCCTGCAGCTGCTTTTATTAACTGCATCTTTTAATTAACTTCTGCTCCTTCCTCAAATATGTTTGTGAAAAAGATGGTGTTGACCTTGCTGAAAGATAAGCTGGAAGATTTAGCAACTGCAAGATATATCTTTCCACTGACTTAGAAATTTTGAGAAGAGTCAACATGTAATCAAGTTACATCATTCATACTAATTCAGGATATTGATATATTGTACAATATCCATGACTATGAATATTGCATTCATAGTCAAGGATCCACATGCAATTTAAAATGCTATTGTCTAGATTAAGGTGAATAATATAGCTTCCAGCACTCCCCAAATCAAAATTCAACATTAAAAAGCAGGAATAATTGCAGAAGGAACATTCTTAACTGCATTTTGCTGTTACAAGTTCCAATGAGTGAATTTTTTTGTCAATGAATTTTGCTTTTGGAACTTTAGAAATACTTTATTTAGTTTTAATGTTTATTAATTTATGATAACATAAAAAGGGTCCTGTGAGCTGCCTTTTTAAATTAAAAAGACAAGACAAGCTAGCTTTTTCTATTTACTCTTGCAATCTAACAAACTTTCTGCTCTAGTCCCAATTAGTTAATTATTTCTTTTGTCATAGTAGGTACCCAATACCTTCCAGACCAGGGGTGGGTTCCTCCTAGTTTGGACTGGATCGGCCAAACCGGTAGCGACCCGCTGGTGATGTCACAGATCTGATTCGGTCGGTGCCGGTCTGTGGACACCACCATCTTTTTTTTTAATTTTTTTGCAATTTTTTCTGTGTTAGGATGGCTTCTCCTCTTCCGCTGCTTGAAAAAGGGCCCTCCCACCCGCCCCTGGGTTAATACTGACCTTTATTTCTTCGCCCGAAGCACAGCTGATCAGCTCCTCAGCTGTGTTTCGGGATGATTCCTGCTACTGAGCATGCACGGAAGCCAAATTGCACGAGTGGACGCGCGCGTTGCGAATCGGTGGCGAAGGTAAGTGGAACCCACCCCTGTTCCAGACCCACAATCCAGACCCATAATTTTCATTAATATATAACCTCCCTTGCCATGCCTAAACTAAGCAACTCCAGGGATTGCGGGGGAGGGGAAGAGAGAGGTTGAAGGGCCATTAAACAAACACTGACAGTACCCACTTCTGGGGTAAGTCTCAAGTTGATGCATTCCTATATTTATGCATTCCTACATTACATCTGCAAGCCAATTTCTAAAGCCACATCATTTGTGAGATAAAACTGGAAGCTTTTAGGAATTCAATCTGTGGTTTTTGTAATACAAGGTTCTATAGTAATATCTCAGAGCTGTAAATACTTACAGTATTAAGTGTGCAGTACAGAAATATTGCAAATAAGATCCTGAAAAGGCATCAGGCAGGGTTATTGGGGTGCTCAAAAAACTCAAAGAGAGCAACCACAATCACTAAATTGAAGCCTCACAATATACACACAAAAAATGGTAACGCTACTCTCATATTGTCATGGCTACTATTTTCTCTTTTTTTTTGACACCCCCCCCCCCACTCCTGCAGACTTCCCCAATTTCAGGACACATATTTGGTCTGGTTATTAATGAACAGAATTAACAAATTAACCAAAATAGGTTTGGGACCTTGCCATCACAGACCTAGCAAATATATTGCCATATGAGAAGAAAAACACGAAGAAAATGGTTCAGAGTAATTTGTATATGTAACTGAACTCTTTACACAACCATCAATATATTCTATATATTGTGTCTACAGTAGGCAAATACATAAATCTAAAATTCATGATTTGCTATACTGAACTTTATGCCACAATTCTGCAGAAAGTTTATTAAAACATAAAAATGACATTTTTAACAACAAAAAAGTGAAGCATACAAAAAAAATAAGCTCTATTACCTTTACTTCAGTTAATCTGTAATCAGGAGGGATGGTTTCTTCCTTTTCCCCAAGTTTCTCGTGTTTCTCTTTTTTTGATTTTTCCTGAACAACAAAAATACAAGAAATAGAAACTTTCAACAACAAGACAGTTTCAGTGGAATTCATTAGGATTGTCCCATTGCTTTTTATTGCTTTTATTATACTTATAAAACAATAACTAAATCTATTGTTGACTATCACCGAAATTCTTTCAGCCAATTCCCTACCACATGAAGAGCATGAGAGGAAGAATTCAGTGAGTAGCCATTTTGAGATCTATTCCTTAAATCCACAGCAACACCCATACTCTTCTTTCATGCGGCTTTCAAAATACCATTTTAGAATATCTCTGGTTGTGACTGCAATGATGCCTGAATTCATTAAGCATAGTTTGTGGAACAAATCATAATTGACTTGAGTTCATACATCAGGCTCAGTCACAAACCAGAATGGTTGGCTTCACACAATGCATGAAGCCACAAACATATATAATTACAAATATATAATGTTCAGTGTTGAAATCTGCCCACTGTTCATGGCACTGTTCCATCGTTGGAGAAATACTTTCAATAAAATGAGAATTAAACGCTCGCAATTATAGAAAAATTACACTTCCTAGCAAACTATTTTGGTACTTTCGGAAAATAAGAAAGGCCCCTTCCATTATAATCAGCAAATTAGATATTTTATTACTTTCACTTTATCCACAGCAGGTTTTTTTTCTTCTGGAGCAGGCTCACTTTTTCCTAGGCTTCCAGATAAGGCTTCTAGTGCTTCATTAGTTGCTTGTGTGCTCTATAAATAACAAGGAAAATCAATTTTAATTTTTAAAAACTGATTGAAAAATGAGAAATATACTATTGATCTCAAATTTAACATCAAATAACAGTCAAGAAAATTTGTTACTATTATGATAGTACAGTAATGTAGAACTGGTTAGATTAAGTAAAAAAAATAGTAGTAGGTATAGACAAAATTTATATGGAATTTTCTCCTAGATTAATTAAATTAAATTTAAAGACTTTGCTTTGCCAAAAGCTTAAGTTAAATTGGATTTAGTCACCCCCTGAATCAGGGAAAAACTTCAATCTAACAATCCCAAATATAAATAAGAGGGGGGGAAATCTCAGCTCCCAAATCAATTATATCAGCATTTCTCAACCTTTATAACATTAAGATGTGTTAATTGCTACTTCTGGGTGGTCTATACTGAAAGTATATAAGGATGCTATAAAGAATGTTTTATAAGGATGATAAGGATAGCACTTAGGCTTATATACCGCTCCATAGTGCTTTACAGCAGCGGTCCCCAACCTTCCCGGCTCTGCAGAATGGTGGTGGTGCTGGTAGTGGACACAGAGAATGGTTTTGCATACACGCACCACTTGCACAAATGCAGCTTCCAACCCTCGCATACCATTTGGTATCGGGCCATGGACTGTGCATTGGGAACTTCTACTTTACAACACTCTCTGAGCGGTTTACAGAGTCAGCACATTGCCCCCAACAATCTGGGTCCTCATTTTACCGACCTCGGAAGGATGGAAGGCTGAGTCAACCTTGAGCCAGTCAGGATCAAACTCCTGGAATGGGGCAGAGTCTAACCATTGGGCCACCACAACTTTGCCATAAAATCAACTGGTTACTCACTGGAGAAGTGACTGTAGGAGCTGAAGATTTCACAGAAGGCACTGTTGAAGCTGAGACAGCTTCTTCTGCAGATGTGTTCTGGGGCTTAGTTGACTCTGGCTTCTAAAGCAAGATGACACGAACAGATACTGATTACAGGATTTACCTTTGCACACATAGATCAGGAGGCTTTATGCGTTTGACAGACAGATATAATGAGATTCCGGTCAATCTGAGCACAATTAAAATATTTGATTTAGAAAACATCTGAACATTTCATCTTTATTTGATTTAGAAAACATCTGAACATTTCATCTTTATATATTATATTCAAGGAAGAAATTGTCTTCTGTCACATGATATTAAAATCAAATAAAACTTTTTGTTCAGTTTTTAGATAATATATACATACCCACACATACAAACACTTCCTCCCTCTCACACACGTGCGCATGTACAAACACACACACACACACACACACACACACACACACACACACACACACACACCTATTTCCGTCTCAAATGTGAAATTCATTTTTGTGGTCTCTAAAAAGATACTCACCGGTGAAACTTCTGAAGGAGCCAGAGGTTGCACAGGAAGAGCTACAGGAAACACAGCTACTTTTTCTTTGGGAGTTTTGGGGGGCTCATCTACCACAGGTTTCTTGGGGGGGAAATGATGAATGAATTTTAATGATTAAAAGGTATGACTATTTGAGCACCATTAAAAGGAGTTGTGCCTAAATTTCTATTTCTCAGCATGCTACCTAAACCTTAACAAATGATGAGTTATATAAGAGCAGAATATAAGGTGAAGTTATACTATGGATGAATTTACACAATTTCTCATCTGCTTCTATCCAATGCAGTCTTTCTCAATCTGAAATTCTACTGATGCGCTGAGAAATACTACTCTCAGATTTCTCAAAAGAGCTTCTTAGCTGAAGACTTCGTTTGTTTGATTTATATTGCTGCTCATCTCACTTTTACATGACACTAAGCGGCTTACAACAAAACAAATAAAATACATAAGATAGACAATATTTTTTTAAATAAATAAAAATAATAAAACATGGCCTCCAGGCATAATCTAACCAATCATCTACATCACCAGGAGACAGTGTCTAATCCAGAGGTCTACAAACTTGGCAACTTTAAGGCTTGTGGACTTCAACTCCCAGCATAGCTGGCTGAAGAATTCTGAGATTTGATGTCCACAAGTCTTAAAGTTGCCAAGTTTGGGGACCCCTGGTCTAATCCATGAACAGGCACATAATCAAGTATACAAAAGGCAGCAGGGACAGGCCAAACAAAGGGGGGATGATGTTCCAAAGGATGATGTTCCAAAAATCTCTCCTTCTGGCCTCTACCAGTCAACACTTCTGAGCTGACAGTATCGGAACATGCCCTTTCCACCATATTGGGGCAGAATTAGTAGAAAAAGTAATCTAATTCAATACAGTATTTTGGACTTAACCGTAGCATTTTGGGCAAAAGAAACATACCTTAGATGTATCAGCAAGTTCAGCTGGTTTTGATTTTTCTGTGGAGGAAGCAGGACAGACAAAGTCTTTTGAAAATTCATCAATGAGTTCAGTCTCACTAATTGGCTGTAAAACAAAAAGGGAAAATAGATACAGAGTAATCAATTAAAAATAGACAAAAATGACAGCGACAATAGCAGTAGCACTTAGGTTTACATATGCTTGTATATACTACTTCATAGTGCTTTACAGCACTCTCTAAGCAGTTTGAAGAGTCAGCATACAGCCCTCAACAATCTGGGTCCTCATTTTACCAACCTCAGAAGGATGGAAGGCTGAATCAACCGGTCAGGATCAAACTCCTGGCAGTGGGCAGAGTTAGCCTGCAATACTGCTTTTTAACCACTGTGCTACCACAGCTCTTATAGTACAAACACTTATCAAGTTACCATTTATCAAGTTACCATTCTTCAGCAGAGGTAAGAACATGATTACTGTGGGGTGGATATTTGGTTGGAAATATGTATGCATTTCTGTTCAAAAGATAGGAATCTGAACTCCCCTCCGCCTGAGGAACAGCACTGCATTAATAAAATGTTTGCAAAAAAGGGAATCTTGCAGTTTCCCTTTCTTCTGAAGATCCAGTTAGCCTGCTTTAATGCAAACTGATGCCACACCAATAGCAATTATACAACTAACAATAAGTAAGATTTCTAAAATAATAATCATATATTTCGAGATATTGGATATCCGAGATAACTCTTATGAGATAACTCTTATGAGATTTTATTCATAATGCAAAACATGCATGTTACAATATACTGTAAATCAAAAGAAGATCTGAAACTTTTAGAGTAATAGGCATTGGTAAAATATTATTTTACTTGCACTTAAGAAAACTAAAGTAAGAAGTGCACAAGGAAGATATATTTTGAGTTTTTAAAGAAAGAATGTGAACCACTGGTGGGGGATAATAGAGGCTTATAAAATCATCCATATAAGGAAAAATTCAGTATTAAAACGTTTTTCTCATCCCTCCACAGTATTAGAATCTGGTCTTATCTGTTGAGATATAAGGAGATTTGTGAATGATAACAGGAAGTAATTTCTTCAACTAAATGTGGTTAAATTATATAAATCATTGCCATCAAATGTGCTAAAGGCAACCAATGTATGAAGACAAATTGATATAAGAATATAGCTATTCATTTGGACTTCTTGTATATTACTATCAGAAAAAAAGTCCACACCTAAAGTGTCAGTTGCTGGGAATCAACAATGAAAGAATGCTTTTGATTTCCTGTCCTCTTTCTGAATTTCCTGCATGTACAGAATTGGAACCTGTGACTTAAAGCTCTGGACCAAACAGTCCTTTGTTTTGATCTAACATGGTATTGTATTTACCATTGCAAAAATAGAAAGGAAAAGAATAATAAAAAGAAAAGAAAAATCTTCATTAAGAACTTCCCTTTGTAATATACTAGACTTCCTCCAAAGTGAATATTGAATGTATTCTCAATATGTTTTGAAAAAAGAACTGATAAAATTTTCATTCAACTTGTTCTTTTTCAACAGAAGTAATAGAAAATAAACATTTTTAAAAATGTTAAATAACCTTTGGTTTCTCTTCAGCTGTTGGCAACAGTGGCTTCCCATCTTTGTCCTAATATTAAAAAAAAAGAACTATTGTTAAGAATGCAATTTGTATTCAATCAAAATAAAAATAGTGAAGATACAAAAGAAGTTCAGACTGGAACAAAAATATTTTCTCAATTTCCCAGAACTTTAATAGTTCTATATCATAACAATAATTCAGATGCACAGTTAATTACTGAAAAGAAACAAATCAAGCTACAGCTGATATAGTAAGTCTAGTGTCATTGCTAGGCTTTGGCCATGCTGTCCAGTTGCCAAATTCCATATACTAGGTATATAATTCAAGAAAGTATTATACTCTGAAAATAGTTTTTGTTGCATGTCCAATTTATATAGTTCATTAAATGAATGGTCGAAAGTCAAGGACAACCTGTAAATTCTGTCATAGACAATCTTTTTCTACACAGACTTAATGGAGTTCATAAAATTCTAAATGTTATTTTTTGTTGTATAAAAGATTAAACTAGTTGATCTAATTTCTCGGGTGTCTCAGATGCTGAATATACCACTGGTACAAACAATATTAACAAATGTTGTACCAGTAAATATTGCCACTGAGTAGTATCTGATAGATGACATTTGTTCTTAGCAGAGAATATGTTAAAAATTCATCCTCATCATCTATCACTTGGGCCAAAGTCAGTATCATCACTTTCATCCAATTTTTCCATATAAGCACCTTTTTTCCAATTAATGTTGGATTTCCCCATAAAGATAATTTAGCAGGGAAAAAAGCATCAGATCTTTCTTTTTAGACATTATATACCATTGCTTCCTAACTAGTATAATTATTTCTAGAGATACTAGTTCTGTTATATTTAGATGTTAATACTATCCATTTAGCCAAAGGTGCTGTATTTGTATATCCCTACGAAAATTAACACCAATTGTTCACTTCCAGTATTTAATATTTGACAATTGGTAATCTTGATGATATAGCTCCAGATTCCAAAAACCAGCCATCAACAGGTACACAGAGATAAACAGCTTCTACATACTATTCAAGAGAGACAATCAAAAAGCTAAAAGACCACATCACTCCAGTGGTGGGTTCCTACCAGTGCGGTCCACTCTATAGCACCGGTAGCAGCCCACTGGTGACGTCACAGTACCGGTGCGGTCGGTTGCCGGTGCCTGGGCGCCACCATTTAAAAAATAATAATTTATTTTTTAAAATTTTCTTCTGCGCATGCCCAGAAGGTGAGTTTCCGGCACTGCTCATGCGCTGCCTTCCTACCCCACAGTGAGTCCAAGCAGGCGAGGATGGCTGAGGGAGTGTGTGAGACGCTGAAAGAACGGGCAGCAGGAGCTATCTCCATTCCCCTCCCTTCAGCAGTCCGAGAAGCCCCGAACGCGTGGTGATGATCCTAGGCATTTTCGCACGTTTGAGGCTTCTCGAGCTGCTGAGGGGAGAGGGAATGGGCGGCAGGACCTATCTCAGTTCCCCTCCCTTCAGCAGTCTGAGAAGCCACACCCACTTGGTCACATGGCTGGCAAGCCACACCCACAAAATAAGCCACACCCACAGAGTGGTAGTAAAAAAAATTAGGAACCCGCCCCTGCATCACTCCCTTGCCAGCAATCACTACCCAGATTCTGGGTGGAATCATTATAGTGTGCTCTTTTCATCAGATGGTTGCAAAGGGATCAAACAAGCATTTCCCTATTCTTGCTTTCATGGCACATCAACGCAGTGAAAGATGAAAGAACAACCAGGTCAAGAATCCCAGTGCTCAAACTGCAATTATCCCTCTTAACCTGGACACAATATAGCAAAATTTAGAAAAAGTGGCCTTAAGGTAAAAGCAATAAGACATCAACTAAATAACTGAATAATTTAATATTCCAGTGCAATTGCTAAACTAACAAAAATAATATATATTGCATGTCACTGAAAGCTGGAGATTATTAGTTACCAAGGTTGGTTTTAATCTGTATTCAGGAGGAATTGTATCATCACGTTCACCAGGTTTCTTTTCTTTCCTTTCTATGGCCTTTGGCTAAAGGAGGGGGGAAAAACAATTTATCAATATAAAAGATGATTCTTCGGAAATCTAAATACATACTCTAAAATCAGTGGGATTTAAAAGTGCCTAAACCTATATCAATCATATCAATGAATGATGAACCATATACACCTAAGTACTTAAGTACCTAAGTACACCTAAGTATTGAACATAAAGTATTTAATTAAATAGCACGTTATTCTCCCGCAGTTGCAACCTAATCTTATTACTTTTTATTCCCAAATACCTCTTAATGTATTTAATTGTACTTACTCTAAATTTAGAAGTACAACTCTTTTACCAACAAGCAAATATTGTTCTGGTTGATTATTTGTATATTTGTTGATTGATTAAGTTTTTTTACAAAAAATCTTGCCTTTATTACTTTATAAATAACTCAAGGCAGTGATACCTAATATTTCTTCTTCCTCCCATTTTCCCCACGGCAACAAACCTGTGAGGTGAGTTATGCTGAGAGTGAGTGCCTGGCCCAATATCACCTAGTTGGTTTTCTTGGCTAAGGTAGGATCAGAACTCTCAATCTTCTGGTTTCTACCCTGGTGTCTTAATCACTAGACCAGGGGTCAGCAACCTTAAACACTCAAAGAGCCATTTGGACCCGTTTCCCCCAAAAAAGAAAACACCGGGAGCCACAAAACCCTTCCCGTGCCTGACTATTTCCTGAGCGGCCACAAAACTAGCATATGTAGTTGAATTAAACATTCTGTTTTCTTCTGAAACTTTTCTTTTCTTGGATTTTCCATGATTGGCCTACCGGGAGTCAAAAAGCTCAATAAATTGCATGCTGGCAGGTGTTGCAAATTGGTGGTTGTGACACATATTTTGAGCGACAGGGAGTCACAGCAGAGGGACGAAAAAGCAACATGTATCTCCAGAGCCGCGGGTTGCTGACCCCTGCACTAGACCAAAGTGACTCTATTTTGGGCTTGTTTCCCAAAATGTTTGTAGCACAGATATACCTCTTCAACTTCAACGATGGAACTAATATCTTCTTCAGGTTCAGGTTCTGGCATACCAAGTGTATCCACAAGAGCATCCAGGGCACTATCACTAATTGTCACCTAAATTGTAAAACCAAAATGCAATTATTAAAAAAAACAATACAGGTGATTCCTTATATCTGAACATCTGCTGGAATTATTGGACATAATGTTGTATTGACAATTCAGATTTTTCAGCAATTGTTTTATAGTATAATCTAGACCTGATAGCTAAAACATTTGAATGTAGGATGTAAATTATGCACTTTTCCATTACAGGGCAATAGTCTGTCTTTTTATATTTACTACTGAATTTCAAGTAATCGATAATAATGCAGGTTCATCAACCATAATAGTAATAAATTCACAATCAATATTGAAACGTGGTTGAAGACTTAGTTGTGGTATAACAATTGTGAGCTCAGGAAAGTAGAGTGATATATATATATAAGAAACAATTATAAGAAGTCTCAGGAAAATTAATCCCTGTTTAGTTCAATAAAAAAGGGGGGAAATCTAGAAATTGAGTAATTTTCTAGATAAAGTGCCAAACGTGTTCTCTCCAGTATCAGTGCTATACTTATTATTATTCAATATTAGATAATATAATTGTCATCCTAATATGTTTTTATAAATTGTTTGTGATCCTGTACATCAATAAACATTTGGAATAATTATAACCCAACATGTAACACAGGTAGAAAAGAATTAAAGAAGTCATGCCCAATAAAACACAATAGCCACAGTGGAAACAACTGATCCTTTTGGCAGTCAATAAAATCACATTCTGATTTCACATCTGAAATTCAAACACAGATGTGTTTGAAATCTTGCAGCAACTAAAGGATATATATTTTATGTGTGCATTATCTGTATTTTCAAATAAGAACTCAACCGCCTTTAAATAACAGCTATATATCTCAAAATGTTCAAAAGTTCATAATATGCTGTGGATTACTGACATTTTCTCATCTAAAGCCTTTTGGTGGATGGAACCCGCTAAGCTGAACCACAATAAGGTCTTCATTTTAAAAGCATTTTGGAAAATGCTGAGTGAGAAAAGTGGCAAAGATGAAAATGTTTTCTTCAGTTGGAGAGACTCATCCAATGAATGAAGTTTAAATTGAGTTCAATTAATGTGATTCGATACAAATTCTCACGCTACAGTTTGACCATGTATAATAAGGACTGAAAAAAGAAGCTCAGAAAGTTTTTGTTACCTAACTTTTGTAGCAGCCTTCCAAAATCCTTAGTCATAATAATTTTGTGCATCTATTTTTGAGTCTCAGAACATTTAATATGGTAACATATCTATCTACCTCTTCCAATTTTGGTTTCTTCTCTTTGGGAGGAGCCGAACTGCTGACTGATGTTGTAGAATGGGCTTGTAAAAGCTCATCTTTTGCTGCAGGCTTATAGCACAAAAATATAAATATATAATAAATAAATATAAACACAAAATTTATTGGCATAAATTATAAAAGCAATGCATTAAATCAACATTAATGTATTAATGAGTGTATTAATGTATTAAAAACAATGTATTAAATTAAATGTTTTGCTATTGCTAAAGCAATGTATTAAAGCTTTCTTTCTAAACAGACATTTCAAGCTTGGCAATATTCCTTTAAAAGACAGTAAAACCAGTACCTCTTTTGGCCTGACTTCCTTTTCTCCGGCAGATGGTACAGTAGTGCAAGTGAAATCAGATGACAGAGCATCTGCAAGGTCATCGTCTGTCATTGTTGGCTAAATGAAAACATAAACTGGGTTAGACTTATACTAGTTGCCCAATAGCTCTTTACAGGTTATGGGCACCATATAGTTTGATGCAAATACTTCATAGCCAAATTAGCCTATTTCTAATCTGGAAACACCCATCATTCTCTATTAATAGAAGCAGTAACATCAAAATTGATGACAAAAGGGAAAAAAAGAGATGATTTGCAATCTAGTTTTGCAATGGCCTGCTTTTCTAGCAGTTCTTGGCTATTCAATGATTGCATTCACACATAATATCAATAGTGTTTTTTTAATGGCATGATTCAAATAAAATACAGAGAGTCCTCGACTTAAGACCATTTGTTTAACAACAATTCACGATGGCCTTGGAAAAAGTGATTTATAACCTGCATTCACACTTATGACCATTGCATAACCCCCCATAGTCACATGATCACAATTCAGGCACTTGGCAACCAGCTTACAACAATGACCTGTTCAGAGGTGGGATTCACATAATTTACCTACAGGTTTGCCCAGCACTGAAAATGTGAACGCGCGTGTGGCCTTCCACACATGTGCTTTATTCGCATGTGCAGCTTGCTTGCAGGCATGCACGCGGCTTGAAAACATGGCTAAAGAGGACGTCATAGCACCAGGGCGGGTGGGCCCGCAGGTCACTACTACTGGTTCGCCCGAACCGGTCCGAACTGGCTGAATACCACCTCCGGACCTGCTGCAGCATCCTGCATTCATATAATCGCAATTTGCAACCTCTTTTGTTTTGCCAATTTCCACCCATTGTGGAAAGTCGCCCATTGCGAAGTTGGATTTGCTTAACAGCCATATGATATACTAAATAACCATGGTTATTCACTTAATGACTACCATAAAATTGTCATAAAATTGGATCCAACTTGACTTATGGCCACAATGACTTACGATGGAAATTCTGGTCCTAATTGTGATTGTAAGTCAAGGGCTACCTACATTAATCCAAAATGGAGGTCAGGCAATGGCAAAAACAAACCAACATTATAATTTAGCACAATAAGTGAATTCAGCAACTGTGATTATACAGTTGAAGAGAAAACAGACCATTAAAACACCAGAGTGAGGTTTTTCCCCCTGTATAGATACCGGATTCCTCCAAAATTATTCTGAAAAGATAGCTATTATTTGAACATAAGCTGGGAATCTACCTTATTTCAGAATTACTATTTGTTTGTTTAAAAAATCCTTTCCAACAGAATTTTAATAGAGAAAATATTACTACCTCCCCATATATTCTATTAGAAAACATTGCTTTGATTGATTTTTTTTTCTGGGATTAGTCACCAAATTGAAACTATACATGTCTTAATTTAGCAAAAGATTTTGAAATATAATTACAGAATTAAAAGGGATTCTGAATTTTATTCAATGACTGCGCCCGATATATTGTATATTAGAAATGAAAAGCCACACCTTATAGTCTGAATCCACAATTCTTGTCCCACACAAAGTACAAAACCTTTTCTACATAATGTTCTGTATCGGATACTAGAGATTACTTATTGAATTCAACAAAAATAATACTATCAAAAATAATACTATCAAAAATAATACTATCTACTATTGTTTGAATGTCAAACAAATTATTTAAACCTGCACATTTCTTGTGGTTTGAGTTAGTCACTTGTATAAGGCCATGACTATTCATATATCGCAAATTGGTTGCATCCCAACAAATCAGTTTTCTCTGTGATTAAATATTAGATTCAATTTTCAGATGTTTTGGAGCAGGTGAATATAGCACCTGATTGCAATATCCTAAAACAGAAGCATCTTTTCTCAGGATCGCCCAAAACATTTAAGATGTTGCAATTACTGTGCGCTCCAGATCACCAATTAGAAATTAAATCCAAACCACTGCACGGTCCTCTTATATGTGCCTAAATGTATTTATTTGATTTGTGTTTGAAACAAGCATAGTTAACTTTTTATTTAAAGATCAGTAATAATTTTCTATCTTCACATTTTGTACTGAACAAATTAACCATACCTGTGATTCTCCCACTGCAACTGATGGAGAAGCTATTTTACCATCACCTTTACTCTGAAAAAGAAAAGTATGTTTGTGATAATATTTTAAGCAGTTTGCTTTATATGAAATGGTTGGAACATAATTCTGAGTAGTTTATACCTCCAATAATTTCCTGTATTCTGGAGGAATTGTGCTCTCCCGTTTGCCCAATTCTTCTATGTTTAAGGACAACATTGGGTCCTACATCAAAGGAAAAGTTGCATTTTATTCTTGAGCTCAACAATTAATTCAGAGTTACATAAAAGATATTTCCATAAGATTCCAATTTATTACGAAAAATATAATTTTAAGTTCATTTTAATGCTAGTTAGTTATCCATGCAAAACAGTAATCCCCAATATTTGGTAAAAATGACTGCTTATGTCATTACATAATGACATTTTCCTTTTACATAGGAAAAATCAATACAAGCTGATGTCTACATCTGCAAATGTCTTTTCTGTTCTCTTATTATATCACTATTGTACAGAACAAATTTCATTTTACCTCAATTATCTAACAATTGAGAACTGCAGTTCATGTTCATAAGACAAATTAGATCATATTTTACCTAATACTTAAAACATGTTGGGTTTTAAAATAACATACCATCTGGCAGGTGGTGACAATTATCAGGATATTTTAACGATTAGGATTAATTATTGGAAATGGAAATAAACTCACTACAGTTTGAAGAAAAAAATCCCTTGCTTAGAGTGCAGAAAATGATTATTCTTCCTCTATACTTTGAGATCCAACTATTAGCTTCTTCTTATCTGACTATGCGAATAATAAAAAAACATTAACCTATCCAGTTATATATTAATGATGGTTATATTAATTCATAGTAGAGTTTGTAAATACCCAAACCTTCTTTCTCCTGCATTTTGATTAGAGAGGGAGGAAAGTCCATAGGTACAGACATATTTTCAAACATTATTGTCTGAAGTAGTTCTCTCTTTTTGCTGTTCTATAACGTTATTCCTCCCAGAAACTGAGCAAGAAGCCTAGACTATCATTCAACCTCCCTGTTTTCTAATATGTAAATTTTAAAGAGAATATAATCTTTTCACAACAGTGCAATGCTATCTCTAATAACTTTGTTGCTTCTTTTCCTTACAATTTATATTGACTGGTTCCTAATATGATTTGATTTCTTATTTGTACCCGGACTATCATTAAGTGTTGTACCTTATGATTCTTGACGAATTTATCTTTTCTTTTATGTACACTGAGAGCATATGCACCAAGACAAATTCCTTGTGTGTCCAATCACACTTGGCCAATAAAATTCTATTCTATTCTATTCTATTCTATTCTATTCTATTCTATTCTATTCTATTCTATTCTATTCTATTCTATTCTAGACAAGATTCTACGATAGACATAAAACGAAAACATGAGTAATGGAAATATTTAAGAAAGAAAAAAGTCTGGATGCAAACTGTTTCTAATGTTTCAGAACATCTTGCAAATGAGTCAGGAATATATACAGAGATTCTCAAAATGCAATGGGCTGCCTCTGTGCATAGCTTTATCATTGTGCTATATATATATGCCTACCATATTAAGTAAATGTGTTTATGAGGAACAATTCTACATTCTGAAAATTCAGGTCAGTCACTTCACCTAGACCTATTCCCATGGAAGCAAGCTCTCCTAAATTCATTTGGACTTAACATCCGAATTGAAACAAAATAATCACAATATGCTGATAAGCAACACAAAATAAAAAAAAAAATGAAGGGGGAATCCCTCCCATAATTGAAATAGGAAAAAAACACCACAGTGCAACTAATCCAGATTTCTATGTGGTTTAAAAACTTGAAAAATGCATAATAGAGGTGCATACACTAATATTCAAGGATGTCACATGAGGAAACAAAACTTGGAAAAACTTATTGTTTTACTTGCATCCACATTTACAAAATGTAATTATAAAAATGCAGATTTCATGCATAAGGTTCTCATATAAAAAATTCCATACCGAAACTTCTGGTCCAGTATATGTTGGAGCAGGTGGTTCATTTTCTTCAGGACTTCCAAGTGTATCTATTAAATCATCTAAGGCAGCATCTAAATCAGACTAGGAAAACATTTTTTAATAATATATAGCACCGGCATGGAGTAGTTGATTACTAGAATGTTCTATGGCAATACATTTATTATTTATTTAGTAAATATATATACAACTTAAAATTATTATAATCAAATATTTAAAAAATCAATACAGTAAAATCTAACTTATTATTTAAATTGTAAAATGTTTCAGTGAAAAATTAGTATCCAAAGTTATAATTTATGTAACCCGGGAGATATTTTACCATTGGAGAAACAAATTTGGTCAATACTGTATGGTAGAGACTTGCTAAAAGAAGAAAGAAATAACTCGACTGCTAGAAATCCAGATATCTAGCTTTTGTAATTAGCAGAATGTAGGAAATAGGACTTGAAAATGCAGATAAATGCTACATGACTGAGTCCTACGGGATTGGGCGGCCTATAAGAACATTTATTAAATTAAACTTGGAAAATAAGGCAGTTGGGTCACAGGATGAGATAAGGAGCTTTTTAGCATACAAAAAAGCTAAACTTTTAAGAAAATTGGAATGAAAGGAGGGGGGAAAGTCACCCAGAAGAGGTAAGAGGAAGAAACAAATGTTGAATTTGAAAAGATATAAAAGGTGTGGTGTTATGAGTACAAGAAGACAGATGTCTAGAGAAAAAGATAATACAGGCTTAGTGATTCTTCTTGACATCAGTAATCTTGACTCAGAGAGACCACACCTAGAAGAAATGACTAGGAAAAAGAAAAGGAAGTGGATAATTTAGTAAAGCACCTGAGGAGTAAAAAGGACTTGAGGAGAGATTTATAGACAAAGAGAAAAATTACTCAAATGCAAGCAAGCAAAAAGGCAGAGATTTAAAGTGAGGAAAAAATTATTCATGAGTCAGGAAGCTTAAAAAGACAAAAGGAGGAACAAAGCCTTCCAGTCAGAGCAGTAAGAGAAAGATTATATGTGCCACATAGACACTTGATTATTCAAGTGTTGCATGTAGCACATATTACAAGTGTACATTTGTATATGTAGTACAATATATCTCTATATTTTATTTTCTCAGAAGTCAGCATAATAATCAGAGGTGGGTTCCTACCGGTGCGGTCCGGAGCCCCGCTCCGGTAGTGGCCCGCTGATTGCGCAATTTTGGTGTGACGGCTCCGGTGCTGTCTTTGCCGGTCTGTGCGCGCTGCCATCTTTTTTCCCTAATTTTCGGCTATTTTTCGGCTCTCTGAGCATGCGCAGAAGGAAAATCGTCCCTCTGCGCATGCACAGAAGCAAAATCGCTCTAGGGGACGCGTGAAATGTCGTGATGCGCACGCAGCGCACTGGTAGGAAACGGTAAGAGGAACCCGCCCCTGATAGTAATGATGGGGAAATTATAGTTTGAAATAAAGCTGATTGTGCGTATTTAAAACAGAATATCAAGATTATCCATGCTGGCTAGCTACGTTTAAAATGGTGCTTGAACAAAAGAAAAATGCTGCAGTAGAATACACAGTAAGTAAACCTTTGTTTACCTTTTCTGCTGGTTTACTGTCTGCAGTAACTGGGGCAGGAGGTGCCTGTTTATGTTCTTTAGTCTGAAAATAAGAATGTATTTTTGAGAACTAGTACATAATTTCACATACACATACTACTAACCACCACTAAACTCACCTCTGCAGTTGTAGCAGTCAAACCAGCAGCTGCAACTGTTCCAGATGTGCCAACAACTACCTTGGAAGCCAATGCTTTCTTGTCAGTGTTATCCTAAGGTGGAAAAGGGTAAGATCAGCCAACACAAAGTACCACTAATATTTAGAGAGCAGCCCAAATTCTAAGCAGAAATTGTCATTCAAGCATGATTTTACCCTGGCCATAAATAAAAAGAATAACATGAAATCATTTACTACAAGCATAATTTACTGTAAAAATGTATCTTGCATGCACAGGTAGTCCTCAACTTACAACAGTTCATTTAGTGACCGTTCAAAGTTACAACTTTGAGATGTAAGACTGTTTTTCACACCTATGACCGTCCCTGAGGTCATGTGATCAAAATTCGGACCCTTGGCAACTGGTTCACCTTATTATGACAGTTGCAGTGTCCTGAGGTCCTGTGATCACCTTTTGCAACCTTCTGACAAGCAAAGTCAATGGGGAAGCCAGATTCACTTAACAGCTGCATCACTAGCTTAACAACTGCAGTGATTCACTTAACAATTCACTTAACAATTAACAATTGGGGCAAAAGAAAGGTCATGAAATGGGGCAAAATTCACTTAACGAATGTTTCACTTAACAACAGAAATTTTTGGGTCAGTTGTGGTTATATTTTCATTTCTAATTAGTATTTTATTGTTTATGAGATACAGTAAGACTAAAACACTGCCTAACAAAAGGATCTAATTCTAGCCATGCAGATAAAAATATGAGAGGAAAAAATATTTTATTGGCCATGCACTGTTCTAGACAGTGGTACATTAAATCTGAGGTGTTTAGGAAAATAACATTTCCTAAATAATTCAATAAGTTCATAGTAGGAATATGATCTAACCCAATTTAATACACTAACTACTGCCTTACAAAATGCTTTTATAAGCCAATGCTTACTAAATGGAAACTGTTCTGAACCTACAGTAAAGCTTTTAAAGTACATTTTTAAACAACCAGACTGAGTTACTGCAAAGTGCAGTATGCTATTATGCAGGATCAAAGAGTGCTTGTATGTCCTGCTAGTGAGTTTTGGCCAATTTTGTGATATAATAAAGCGACCAACTATGAGGTTTCACCTAAATAAGTCTAAATTACCCAAATACTTGAAATTGCCTTATTGCTCTGCAGACAAGAAGAACAAAGAGAACAAGAGAACAAGAACAAGTACAACAAGAACAAAGAGAAATCCCACAACCATAATTTCTTGCTTATATATATAACAGGTCACAATTACACATCTGGAATACATTCTTATCTATTTTAAGAATGCAGAAAAAGTGAAAGTTATTTACCAAAGTGATTTCTGTAGAAATACATTTCCCTTCATTTGTCCTCCTTAGTCTTTGGGATTCCTTCTCTACCAGTTTTTTCTCATTATGCTGCTCTCCAGATTAACAAAATTCAGTTCCCAGAATTCTAACCTAGCATGGCCTATGGTTAGGAATCCCAGTAATTTCTGGAGTGTGTCATTTCGGGGAAGGCTATCATAAACTTAACATAAGAAATTTTACTTGAATATTTTCATTAGAAAAATCACCTTACCTTTGCTTTTTTAGTTGTTGCCAACTGTGTTGACTTGGCATTTTGACCAGAGGTTTCTTTTCCCAAACTCGGTTGCTTAGACTCCTTCCCTAAAGAATCTTTGCTTGAACTTTTTGCCTGCACAAATATATTTTAAACCTTTATGCATGTGTTTATACTAATTTGCATTCAAAATAATTTTTATCATAATATGTAAATCAATTACCCCTCCAGGATCTCTCTGCTTCCCTTCAACTGGACAGACAGGTTGAGATTCATCTGCCTGTAGCACACACAGTAATATGAAAACTTAATCAAACCTCTTTTATACTGATTTTTATTCTAGAACAGAATGCTCTACATCAGTGGCTCTCAACCTTCCTAATGCCGTGACCCGCAATCAACCGCCGCGCCCCCACCGCAACCCACCCTGCCACCGTGCCCGCCACCACGCCTCCTGCCCCGCCACTGCCATTTGGATTCTTTTACCCTCTGCACATGCGTAAAGCGTTCTGCGCATGTGCAGAGGGTAAAAGAACCCAAATGGCAGCATCCGGGCGAAGTCTCCCGACCCCTGTGAAAGGGCCGTTTGACCCCCAAAGGGGTCACGACCCCCAGGTTGAGAACCGCTGCTCTACATAATGAACAAAATAATCAAGTAATATTATTACTTTCCCTACACAGTAGAAATTTCAACACTGTGCAGACGTAAATCTTCTAATGTAATTACATTATAATTATTATATAGTCAAATTAGTCATGTACCACTGCCTGATTATTAAAATATAAATCCCAGCACTAAGATGGACATAGTTCTTTAAGGGGAGGGTAATAGTTTATATTCTAACTTTCCACTAGTATCAGTTTTCTCTAAAAGATAACAAGTACTTAAAAACTGAACCATCAAATGCATTACATTAATATAAGCCCATTCATTTCTATATAGTTTAATATAGTTTAAAATAATGTTCATACAAGCTTTAATACAGAACTGCAATCTTTTATTCTGCTATTCAGTTCTTTGTTAAGAGTTTAGCTCTCTGCACGGTACACTTAAGGTCTAAATATAAATTCTTTAAAATGATATAGGATAACTATATTTATGCAGCAAAAATCCATATGATTGATAAATAGCAAACAAAGAAATTTTAATCATTTGCTGTGTGTTAGAGCAGGGGTGTCAAACTCAAGGCCTGCGGGCTGGATCCAACCTGTGGGGTGCTTAGATCTGGCCTGTGGGGTTGCCCTGGAAACAGAGAAGCACCAGCCTGTGATGCTTCTGCCAGTGAAAACAGGGCTCGGGAGGGCTGCACCATTTTTGCAGGCAGATGGTTTCAGGAGGCCGTTGCAGCCAAAAAATGGAGCTTGTGAGGACTGCGCGCCTGCCGACCTCCGTTTTTGCTGGCAGAGGGTTGCAGGAGGCTGTAGCAGCCACAAACGGAGTTTGGGAGCCTGTTTTCGCTGGCTGAGCACTCAGGCCACCACAGGCGCCCCCAACATGAATGACATCAAGCTGGCCACGCCCACCCTGGCCACGCCCACCCCAGCCTCCTGAGATCAAACACAACCCTGATGTGGCCCTCAATGAAATACACCCCTGTATAGACCTACCTGGCAATTGTTTTTTTTTTCTTTTATTCTACAGTACACACAGATTGGACCATTGTATATGGAATCAGTGAGTTTTTACCATTCACTGCAATCTGAACAAAATCGTTTTACTACTCTATAAAT
Organism: Diadophis punctatus similis; assembly: GCA_023053685.1. Lineage (NCBI taxonomy): Eukaryota > Metazoa > Chordata > Lepidosauria > Squamata > Dipsadidae > Diadophis > Diadophis punctatus. Next base: position 37,806,725 of record JALIGW010000002.1, on the reverse strand, counting down.
TGTTAAAGACTTCCAGAGCCTAAACTAGATTAAGATTACAGCTGAAGACAATCAGGAAAATTCTAATTTATACTATACTATATTATAATTATATTAAGAGTTTTAATTCTGACTGAGTTTCTTAATAAGTGTGTGTGTATATACACATGCTTGTATATTTTAATACCATTTCATCCCCATTCTGCTGATTTCAGAGCAGTGAACTTTAAAATTACTTGTTTGAACACTATGGTGAAGTACAGATACATACACCTGGAGAGAACAATCAAGTCTGCAAATACATGTTAAAACTCTCTTGAAAAGAGCTTTTTAAAATTACTGTGAGTTATAACTAGCATATTTTTAAGTAATTTTAAAAAATTGAAGTTTTTTTAATCTTCTCTTTATTATTTTTTATAACTAACTCAAGGTGGCAAACATACCTAATATTCCTTCCTCCTCCTATTTTCCCCACATCAATAACCCTATCAGGTGGGTTGTGCTGAGAAAAAGAATCACTGGTCCAAAATCATCCAGCTGGCTTTCATGCCTAAGGCTGGACTAGAACTCAGTCTTCTGGTTTCTAGCCTGATGCCTTAACCTCTACATCAAATTGGCTCTCAGTTTCAAAAAAACAAATTTACAACACTGCTTATCAATAAAATTAAAATGCTGTACAGCGGCGGGTTGCTCCCTTGCTGGTGCCGGTGCGCTGCGCGCGCATCTCCAAGCTTTAAGTACATGTGCGCTTGGTACGCGCGTGCGCGCGCCTTCGCACGATTTTGCTTCTGCACATGCACGGAAGCAAAATTGTACCAAAATCTCATGAGGGGACGCACGCGTGTGTGAGATTTCGGCACGATTTTGCTTCCGCGCACATTTCCTTTTCTCCCATTTTGATTGGAACAGCTACAGCACCAGATGTGGGTTCCTGCCGGAGCTGCCCGGTGCGCAGCTCCGGTAGTAAGCGGCTGATTGCGCAATTTGCACGCGACCGCTCCGAAGCCCTCTCTGCCGGTCCACCGTGCGCGTCGCCATTTTTTCGTGGAAGCAAAATTGCACCAAAATCTCGCAAGGGGACGCGTGTGTGTGTGTGTGTGTGTGTGCCAGATTTTGGCGAGATTTTGCTTCTGTGCATCCGCGGAAGCAAAATCGCACCAAAATCTCACGAGGGGACGCACGCGTGTGTGAGATTTCGGCACGATTTTGCTTCCGCGCATGCGCAGAAGCAAAATCTCGCCAAAATCTGGCACACACACGCGTCCCCTCGCGAGATTTTGGTGCGATTTTGCTTCCGCGGATGCACAGAAGCAAAATCTCACCAAAATCTGGCACACACACACACACACACGCGTCCCCTTGCGAGATTTTGGCGCGATTTTGCTTCCACGAAAAAATGGCGACGCGCACGGTGGACCGGCAGAGAGGGCTTCGGAGCGGTCGCGTGCAAATTGCGCAATCAGCCGCTTACTACCGGAGCTGCGCACCGGGCAGCTCCGGCAGGAACCCACATCTGGTGCTGTAGCTGTTCCAATCAAAATGGGAGAAAAGGAAATGTCGTCCAGTATCTGAATTTTTTGACTTCAGACAGAAGCTCTGCAATCCCACAAATCCCAATATGCATTTGATTCGGTGGAATATATTTGCTACCTCTTGCATTCAAAAACGTGTTTTCATGGGCCCATAAAGCTACCACACAAGCTTAGAAAAATGCACAGCTTCTTTGAGGAGCTGGAAACAGCGACTGCGAGGATGTTCCCACTGGCTTTTCTAATTCTAATCCTAACTGGTTTGTGTGCTGTTGAGAAAATATCTTTAATTTGAATAAGGTTAAAGAACAAAATAAAATCAGGTAAACACATGGGAACAAACCAAAGCAGCACTTTTTAAAGAAAAAAAATTATATTGTATGTATTTAATGCACACTCAGAATAAAGGCTTTTCATCCTACCTTTTTGTCCTGTAGTGCTTTTTCAGGTTCTGCCTTTGGTTTTTGTGTTGCCTGCAATATGAATAAAAAGAATAAAAAATAATTACTTAATCTATATTTTTCAATGGCTACTGCAGGAAGATTTTCTGCAAGCTTTGTATAACTTAAAAGTCTCTGGAGCTTTTGTGAGAAAGTTATAACTAAGCAGCCCCAAAACTATTTGGACACTATTTAAAATAACACAGATTTATAAAATCTATTTATTTAAAACATTTGTATAGCCATCAATCTTAACCAAATTCTGGATGGCTAACAATCAAGAATAAAATAATATACACATAATATGTACATATACATTATAAATATACATAACATACACAAAATAAAAGCCAAAAACAATAAAACTCTGCATGGTATAAAAACAACTTTACATGGTGCATAGGCAAAATTGTTTACCATCTGTGACAAGAGCAGAATGAAGAAAATGAAATTTAAATGTATTAGTTAACAAACGATGAAATGTTAGGGTGGTATTTATGAAAATAATTTAAATCATGGATTAGAGGAAAAAATGGAAAATTCAAATCAGAAAGTGGGATTTACTGTAGAGCAAATTGGAATTTAGGATTTCTTTTACATCATCTTAAATATTAAACACGTATATATAATCATTTATATTACCAACATATAAATTGCCCACTTCAAACTCTACATAATACTATACTTTCAATTAACTAATCTCTTTATAATTTGAATAAAAGCTTTTCTCCAATGCATCCACACATTTTAATACTGTAGAACTGTTATCAAACACAAGCAGAAAAGCAGAAAACTCTAGCTTTCTTGTCTTTTAGACAAGAATAAATTCACCAAAGCAAAGCTATATCGTCTAGGGCATAAATATTAATCACAGTAGACTAAATGGTAAGAAATACTATTAGACTGCTTTTATATGATATGTTTTCAAAGTGTGCTGTGCCATCAGAAGATATTGCAGTGTGATCATACAAAAGGAAGGCAGAAGTAAACTAGAATGTATTAGTTTAGGGCTAATGAATGAGCACATGCTAGCAATGTGGCTGCTGTTATTATCAAGCATAAACACACACAACCCAGGGTCTGTATCACCTTCTTCTTGTTTCTTTTTCTTTTCTGGGAGTCCACTCCACATGTCTGCTGTTGGCTTGAGGAAGCCTAGTATTGGGAGTACAAACTCAGAATCTTGGAAAGAAATTGCTCAAGATATAATAAGGAAACTTCTTATTTCTTACTAATCTCAACTTTCTATCCTCAAGAAATGATGAACACAATTATATTGATGAAATTATGGAGGGGTGCTAGCAAAATATCTCTGCTGATTGATACAACAATAACTAGGATTCTTATTTCTTATTCTTATTTTGCTGAAGTATGTAGTTTTTTTTTAATGTCTATTCTTACTCCTATGTGTCATTTAGCCAAACATTATGGTTCTTCCCAAGCTGGACAAAGATCGTATTATGTATTCCAGTTATTGACTAGGACCATGAAGCACTTTGAAACTGAAAGAATAAAGATATTTTAAAATAGATGTGGTGGAAACTGTACCATTTGTTGCAACACCTTAATCTAAAAATATTGTTTCCCATAAAAAAATTAATTGCTTTAAGGAATTTGACCAATGCTATTGATGCTCAGAAGCACCTTTTCCCCTTCAAATCCACAGCACTGCACAGTCAAAGTATAAACTTGTTGCCTTGAAACAAATGTGGATGCTAAGATAACTATTTTGATTTATCAATTTGTTCAAACTACTGGGTTTTCTCAATTTCTGAACTTCAAATTAAATATCATTGTGTATGGTACAAGCTGTCGTTTTAAATATATATAGAGAAATATTTCAGAAATATATAACTCTGTGTCATATCTGCTCACATAATAACTTGGAATAAATCAGACTTGATCTCCTTGAGTTTTAGAAATAATGTATATATGGACTACAGATTAAGTATAGATAAGGTGATTTTTCTTTTTTCTGAGTACAAAGATTCCTAAGAAAAACCTTTCAACTGAAAAAAAAATATTTATTCCCTAGATTGATATATAAAAGATCTAGACAATCTAGAATTCTAATGAGTACATGAGTATAAAGTAAACATGATTAATACACTTAAATCATTTTATTCTATGAGATGTAACATCTTCCCTGGGTTAATGAATGGAAAGTTTTGCCAACTTGCCACTTGACATCTTGGCCCATTTTGGAAGTAGATATTTGCCAACTCTGACATAAAAGAGTGTAGGGCCATTGTCGAAAATGCAGAATGACAGCATCTTCAATTAAAGAAGCATAGGGATCATCAGTGAAATAGCTGAGTGTGCACATCACCACTGACTACGCATGTACACATAGACCAGGGGTGGGCAAAGTTGGCTCTTCTATGACTCGTGGACTTCAACTCCCAGAATTTCTGAGCCAATCATGCTAGCTTAGGAATTCTGGGAGTTGAAGTCCACGAGTCATAGAAGAGCCAACTTTGCCTACCCCTGACATAGACAGTATGTCCAAGGTCAAAACAGGTATATGAGCTTGCATTATAGCACACTGGCTGAAATTAATGTTCTTTCCCACAGGTTAGAGGCCCTGCTTATGGAGGAGGATAAATTATAAATCAACATGGGTTAGAACTATTTCACAAAAACTCCAACTTCTTGGCCTCTCCAAGAAGGAGCTCACTTATAGCCTATGAGTGTACACTTAATGCACTTAAACAACATATTAAACATCAGGAAATCCAACAGCACTTGTCTTTCTCTACCCAGGAACATTTTCTTGAACAATCAGATCGCTCTTCACTAACAAGTGAGATAGATATATCATATAACTGTCTCTAAATTTCGGAGGGCACTAACTCTAGCCTGTTGTAACGCTCTCTCCATAGCAGTTCTGGTGAGCTGATTAAAAAAAGTTCCACATGAACTGAGATTGTACCCTGTGGACAAGGGGCCATTGAAACCACAGCTCATGCCCTATATATTGCACCCTATATAAGATCTCACAGACTCATTTTATAACTCCTTACCTTACAAAGGAAAAGCTGATCTCTTTTATGTAAAGCAAACTCGCAGCCCTCAGGCCAAATGCGTCATGTGCTGGCCACGCCCACACGTGGTTTAGTGAAGGGGGAAAAATCACAATATGTCACGTGATGATTCCATGACGATGCGAGTTTGACATCACTGATGTACAGCTTTTACTATCACATCAATAGGATACAGTTTCTTTGTAGCTAAATTCTGCTATATTGTCTGTAAAATTAGGCAGATTCTGGTGACCCATTCATGATCTCTCCATTACTTGTAATGCACTCTTGCTCTGTTTTCTTTTCTTTTAATGTTTAATTTTTATTCTGTGGTCATAATAAAACATTGAATTGAATTGACAACATATTTATATTTCTTTTTACTTTTTTATCGCATGTGTCTATGATAACAGAAAAATGTAAGAAAGTACAACATTCAGGACAGCAGACTGATAATAAATGTACCAAGGTATAAGAGAGTAGAAATAGAGGTAGTAACATCTTGATTTTTAAAAAAGGCTAAAAGATTTACCCCCCCCCCAATTTGAACATTATTTGGATACACATGTCATTTTATTTCCATCCTCAATATAACCAGAATCTCAGCCATCTAATCGTATTAAACTACTTCTGTATAGCTTTTATATCAGCTCATTGTGTCCTCACCATTCAAAACAAAGGATGAAATAAACTGCTGAATCATATCCCAAACATTGCATAGCTTTGCATTATAAATGTTGCTTATAAGCATGTTGGCTTCCCCAAAAAAGCCGAAATAACTTGTTACCAAGATATGGGGGTTCATTGAATAGTTCAATTTTCTCATGGTTCTGTTGGTTCAATTCTGGGAGATGCTTATTTTCTTTGGTTTTTATCTTGGTTATTTCCCTTGAATTTAGACACTGGTTTACTAGAGAAAATGCAGTGAGCTCAATTGAACTCACTTATAAATTACTGTGTGGAGAATTGCATTAACAGGTCACATTCAATGTGCTTGCTTTATTTAATATTTAGCATTGCATAATTTGAGCTGTGGAAAGCTAGTTGATAGATCGTTCTTCGACTAGCAGGATTTGTTTTTCATACATATTTGGCCATTTCTGAGCTCAGCTGGAACAATAACTTTACTTTTTAACAAAACTCTACCTTTATCATGCAGATATGAAAGCTATCTTATCCTAGATCTGGCTGATTACAATTCCCAGCAGCCCCAGCCACAATGACAATAGTGATAGAAATAGTAGTTCAGCAACATCTGAAGGTTCCCTCACAGCTTAATACCAAATCTATGTAACACAAATACCCTATTTCTTTTTTGTCCTTAATACAAGTAATGCAAGAGTCTCAATACAGTTCTAGATTCAAGCGATCTTAAAATTTAGGAGTATGCAGAACAGAGTTCATTCTAGCAGGCTGGGTAACAGGGAATAATTTAAGTTAATTTGGATGGGAGTTCCAGTTTGAAAATCGTCAGTCATAAAACAATTATTTGCTATTGGCAATGCTGTTTGAGGCTGATGGAAGCTGAATTCCACAATAACCCTAGGAACAAGATTGCTAAATACATCTATCAGTTTGAGTGTACCTTGAAGGATTATTCTTAGAGAAATGCCATATTACAGAGGTATTTTCTTTTTGTTGCTGCAACCTCTTTCTGGAATTTTGCAGCCATCATGCTATCTTAGTCCTGATTATCTTCTTGGGAAATAATATAGTACAGTCATTTTCCAGGATCTTATATTGCCACACAAATGTATTTCATCCCCATTATTTTACATGCCACTATTTTGCAAGTCTTCCAGATTACACATTCCAATTATGATTGCTTGTTTACTAAACAGTCACAAAATTGTCCTTGCATATAGACCTATTAAGATGGAGTAATTTGTTAAATTGTAGTGGAATTTTGCAGGTGCCAGCTACAGCATTATTATTTTTATGTGATTATATGACATAATTAGCTGTGGTTTGGGAAACAGAAACTCAGAATGCTACTGGGCACAGAGAACAACCATGCACAGTTGTGGATAAGGCCAAATGCAAATAAGCCAATCCTCAAAATTTGAGCCAAACATGAAAAATGTATAAACCTGCAGATTAGCTGACCCTTGAATTTTTAAGAACAATGACTGGTGGGAAATGGCAAACTGTTACATCATCATCTATAAAACAACATAAGTTTCTGGCAGGCTTTTTAAAAATCTGAGCTTTGCTTTGTAGATAAGCAGTTTGGCCGTTCGATTCTCACGGGCTCAAGGTTGATTCAGCCTTTATCCTTCTGAGGTGGGCAAAATGAGGACCCATATTGTTGGGGGCAATATGCTGACTAGAGAGGGCTGTAAAGCACTGTGTGTATAAGTCTAAGTCAGAGGTCTTCAAACTTGGAAACTTTAAGACTTGTGGACTTCAACTCCCAAAATTCTGGAAGTTGAAGTCCGCAAGTCTTAAAATTGCCAAGTTTGGGGACCCCTGGTCTAAGTGCTCAATTTGATGGTGCACATTAGTACCTAAAACTCTAAACTTATTGACAAACATATACAGATAGAATTTAATTTACAACCATTCAATGACAATTTAAAGTTATGACACTGTCAAAAAAGTGATTTATGACCTTTCCTCACACCTGCAAGTGCCACATGTCCTCACAGCCATGTGATCAATATTCAGATGCTTGGCAGCATGCATTTGCAACACCTGATCACCTGATCCCCATCTGCAGCCTTCCCATGGGGCTCCCAACAAGCAAAGACAATGGGAGAATTCATATTTCCTTAAAATATGAATAAAGCATAATAAAAATAAAGCAAAAAAGGTAGTAAAATTGGGTGCCATTCATTTAATGACTGCATCATTTAGCATGAAAGTTCCAATCCCGATTGCGGCCATAAGTCTAGGACCTATCTGCACAATAATTATATTTTTGTTTGAATAATTTGCATTCAATACACATGGGATAGAATTAATGATATAAGTATCTAGAAGATTAACCTTATTTGTGTTTTGGAGAAACATCTTCCTGTAAAATTTCTTCATGCTATTTAAGGAACACGCAATATCAGTGCCTACTGTATAAAAATATGACCGGTTTCTAATTAAACAAGAAAGATATCATTGGGGAAATTATATTAACTTTTTGTCCCAGATGTGCTTTTTTTTTTCCAAGAAGCAACTGGACTTTCTAGTTTTTCTTTGAAGACTTTTCACTTCTCATCAGGGGTGGGTTCCACTTACCTTCCCCATCGGTTCGCATTGCGATGTTTTGCACGTGCACGCGTACTCTGCTCGCGCACGTGCCTGCATCCCCTTGTGCAATTAGGCTCCTGAACATGCTCAAGAGCTGGAATCAGGCCGAAACACAGCTGAGGAGCTCATCAGCTGTGCTTCGGGTGAAGAAATAAAGGTCAGTATTAACCCGGGGGCGGGTGAGAGAGCCCTTTTTCGAGCTGCTAAACGGAAAAAAAGATGGCGGTGTGCACAGACCGGCACTGGCCGATTCAGTAACGTGACGTCACCAGTGGATCGCTAACGGTTCGGGCGATCTGGTCCGAACCGGGAGGAACCCACCCCTGCTTCTCATCCAAGAAGCTTCTTCAGCTCTGACTGGATGGTGGGAAATGGAAGGATTTATACTCCTTGCAGACTGTGTCCTTTCAACAGTTCAAAGAAAGCTCCATACCAATTTGCACCACTCAGGTGACCCTGATGACCCAGATGACCTTAACAACCTGTAAAAGAATACAAATGACCAGCTGTCTGCAAAAAGTATCAATCCTTCCATTTCCCCACCATCCAGTCAGAGCTGAAAAAGCTTCTTGGATGAGAAGCAAAGAAAAAACCAGAAAGTCCAGTTGCCTCTTGCGGGGGGGGGGAGAAGCACCTTTGGGACAACCGTGACCTGGATGACTGAGAATCTCCATAGACATATATTAACTTTTGTTTCCTGAAAATAGGATAGCTGCAGTAATTACAGTAATGTAGGAAAAGGATAATTATTCCCCCAACAAAGTCCAAAATGGTACCCTTTTATAAGAAAGCTCCTGATAAACCAACCATTATGAAGCCTAAGAGTAACATACAACTTCCCCTCATTTTATTTCTCCAAGCATTAGAAGAACACAAAACAGAACTCCTTTAGAAGAAAGCAAAAATTCCTTCGTAAAACAAGATACCCAACTCTAATTTCATGACAACAGATTCAACTACAAGTTATATGGAGAATAATCGCTGGGCCTTCTGAAAGTTTGGCTTGAGCATCTTGACAATCCCTTGTGTTTCTCAGTGGCTCCTTTTGTTCCTATATCAAAAGCATTTCACAAAGAGCCAATTAAAACACTAAATCTATTCCTGTGAATGAAAGAATGTATCTGCAGGTCCAAGTTTTAACCATTTAGCAATCCTACAATATAGATGGCTCTGCCAATCTTTTTAAACCTGTGTGGTTATCACATTATGCTATAAATAGAGCAATCACTCGGTCTATTTATGTGATGACCACTTGAGCACCAATCTCAAAGATCAACAAATGTTAAAAGCAGAGAAATAGTTATCTTGGATTCTGGCTCATAATTAAATTGAGAAATCACCAAGTGACAAATGTGTGTGTATATATATAAGCCTTGATCATCCTGTAGTACCATTTTGGACAATATTTCTTAGTTTCAAAATCAGTTAAAATGAGGTAATTGAAAACTTCAAAAACTGTTATTATAAATAGAAATATTTTTTTTAAAAAAAATAAAAAAGCATTTTTCTCCAGATAAACTCCCAAATGGTAACAAAAAAGGCTCTGATAAATTGATCAGTTTGCATCATGTCACTATATGGAATTATTCTTTCTTTAATTTGGGGTTGGGGACAGGAAGAGAGAGAGAGAAACTAGTAATTCCCCTATGCCAGTGGTAGATAATAGCAAAAATGCTGTCTCATAAATCAGAACAGTTCTTAAATAATGCTAATAGAAATATCCTCTCATATGAACCTTCCTAAAAGGAATTAACGTGATAGTGCATCCAAAACAATAATACAGTTGAAAACTTACACCAAACAAATTCATGAGTTAGACACAGAAAATTTTCACAGCAAATCAGGACAAGGTTCATACCAATAATATGCAGAACTCAATCAGAAGTACAGTTTACTTTAATCTATGCAAAATAAAATAGCAATAGACTAGTTTCATATTTGTTCCCAACATCAGTCAGCAACTTCTCTCTTTATAAAAAACTGGAAAAATTATTGAGAGCTGCAACCATCACTATAAGAGTTGATTTTTTAAAAAATCGCACTTGGATAGATGACACTGCAAGAATGACTTGTTCTCCTTTTTTTTAGAAGACATACCTTTGCTTCAGCAGGTTTCATAGTTGATGCCTTTGATGCAACAGAAGTCTGGGCCTGTATAAAGGTACAAAAAAGTGTGGAATTAATTGTCTTTCATACACCTTTTTAAAAAAGTAAAATGATGAACATTCTACCCCAATATAGCACACTGTATTTCAAACTATACTGGACCCCATGACAGATAGGAATGCAATGACAGATAGGAATGCAAAGTTCAGTGAGTTCCAACAAGTTGCATAACTGAAAATCATAGAGAAACATACCAATGGTACTCAGATAGGAATGGAGTCATTGCAACATAGTGCCTCTAATCCTCAACTCTCACAAGCCGTCCAGAACAATATTATGACCTCCCAATATTATGGGAGGCCCCTGAGAATTCCATAAGGATAAGAAAGGTTGCCCTCCCCCCTACATTCTGACAAAGTTTATCAAGAAAAGAAAACAGTGTCCTCTCCATTGGATGCCCAGGCCTGAATCCTGCTTGAAAAGAGTACAGATAAGTTATTTTCCCTACAATGCTCTATAGTTGTTCACCAATGACTGTCTCAATAACAGTCCAAAAGGAAAGGTTAGAGACCAGCTGATAATTGTCCCCTTTTTAGAAGGGGATGCATCACAAACCTCACTCTATTCTAGCACTGATGATGTTACCTAGTTTGATAATGAAATGTCTGCAAGAAAACAATCAAGCTCAGACAATACCAAGGACCCCAAGTATCCTGTATCATACCGAACTTACACAAGTCACATTCATTACTGCTGTGCAACAAACATTGATTTATTGGGGTATGACTGAAACAGAAACCATATTTTGTGCTCAGCTCAGGAAAAGAAAACAGCCCAACTTGAAAAATTCCATCAGAACATTTCCAATTGGCTGGATTCCAAAACAGTAAAACTCAAAAATTGCATTTGTAAAGAGAATATTAGAAATTCTTGCTAGAATGTAAAATCCACCAGAGATTACTTTGCAAAACAAAATAGCATGATCTGCCAAAAAAGAATCCATCCCCATGCAATACATGTGCAATTCAACTCTGCTAATGTTTATTTCACTGCCCATTTCTAAAGGACAGTTGAAGCACACATAACAGAATAACACATACAGCACTTATTGTTTTAATAAGCAATTTAAATACTTCCATAAACTTTGGAGAACAGGTTGTCATTTGAGTACATAACAAATTGAAAGCAAACTAGATCTGGGAAATTCTGTACATCGCTAGTATAATCCCAGATAGATTTAATTATTATTCCATTAAATAAGTCTATACCAAATGGCAGTTGAATTCATGCACTGCACCAAACTACTTATTTAACCACTTAATGTTATATGTAAACCTAATCATTATTTAGAAGGACAAGGTAAACACTGAACACCTAAAAAAATTTAAAGCAGGACATGCTAACTACATATTAAATATGACTCTAGAGCAGTGTTCCCCAACCCTTCCGGGCTAGGGCCTGGCACGGGGGGAGGGGGATAGTTTTGTGCAAGGGGTAGGTGCGTACATGTGTCTGGGCATAGTTTCATGAATGGAGCTGCACCCACCAGCGCCCGCCAATTGCGCAAGTAAGGCTCCATGCATGGTGCCCGCTGCTCGCATGAGTTGGGCTGTGTACGCACGCCAGCCCATCACTCATGCAGCCCGGTTGCTAATAGGCCACACCCCGGTTGTGGGCCACAGCCCACAGGTTGGGGACCCCTGCTGTAGAGGAAATGGATTATCTGGACACTTTTCAATCAGAATTCAGGCCAGAATATAGAACTAAGACAGTTTTGGTGGCCTGTGGCAAAACTAGGGTATGGGTGGTGCAGACATCCTGACCATCACTGATCTCTCTGAAACCATCAGCCATGGATTCTTCTGGACTGGCTGAAGGGAATAACAATGGATATTTACAGCATTTTAGCAGTTCTCCTTTCTGTTGGCCAATTCCAATCAGAATGGTGAGGGGGAGCGGGTTGAGTCTGAAACCCCTGCTTTGGGGAGGGCGGTGTCAGAGGACCCAATACTCTTACCCATTGCTTAATACATATATTTAGCTATTGGAACAGATCCTTCATCAGTTTAGAACCAAGTATCTTTAGTGCATGTTCTTCAATATTCTGCTGACCTGTTATAAGGCTCTAAAACAGCGGTTCTCAACCTGGGGGTCGCGACCCCTTTGGGGGTCTAATGACCCTTTCACAGGGGTTGGGAGACTTCACCCAGATGCCACCATTTGGGTTCTTTTACCCTCTGCGCATGCGCAGAATGCTTTGCGCATGCGCAGAGGGTAAAAGAACCCAAATGGCGACAGCGGGGCGGGGGTCACGGCAGTGGGTGTGGTGGCGAAGTGGGTCGCAGTGGGGGCACGGGTGCGGGTCATGGGTCGTGGGTCGCGGCATTAGGAAGGTTGAGAACCACTGCTCTAAAAGCTGTCTCTGTCTCTGAGACAGTTGCTACAAATGTATGCAAGGACTCATTTTTTGTTTGTATTAGTGATCGTGGATTTATTTTCTCAGCTGCTGTGCATTTAAATTTTTGTACTGCTGCAATTGTTTTTACTTTAATATTGTTCATCACCCAAAGTCTATTGTTTTTTTTTATTCAAAAAGTTTTATTAGTACAAAGTACAAGCATTTTTATCAATTTTCTCCCCCCCATCCCCCCTACCCACAACCCACTCCCTCCCCTCCCCCCCCCGGACTTCCCAGAAAAAGTACAGGGCATAGTATTCAATAACATAAATTTAAATTAAATTAAAATAACTTCTTAGATCCCTCCTTTTATCGGCATCTTCAACTCCAGATTAGAACTATTCAAAATGTTAAAAATTAAAGAGAAAGTAAACAAGTGAAAAACAAAAATAAGCAAAATAACAAATAAAAAAGAAACAAAGATGAACCTCATACACTAAACTTAGTCATAACTCAAACATTATTAATAGCATAATTTTACAATATACCAAAGTATTAACTTCCCAATATTTAATATATATATATATCAATAATAATTGGCTAACCCCTTATATTTCAACACCCTTAAACTTAGTTAAAATCCACCCACTTATTAATAACATAATATTATATATATAACATTTCCTCTGAACCTCAAACCGTAAAATACACCTTCATAACAATATTCCTATACCTTAAGGTATCGCCTCAGAGTATATCTTATCTACTATACTAAAAATAGTAACCAAAATATATAATAATAATAATAAAAAGAATAAAAACCAACTCTTTATACCTCTAAATTTTTAAACTTAATCCCTATATCCTCAAAATAATGATACCAAAATATTACACTATATCCAATTTATAACTTCAAAATATTTGATATGAAAATACCATCAATAAACAATATTAATATTTCAGGTCCCCAAATTATTGATAACGAAATACCCTATATCAAATTTATAACTCCAAAATATATAATATATATCTAAAAAACAATCTAGAAATAAAATATAATACCAATAATAGACAATATTAATACAACATATATATTAAAAAAGAAAAGAAAAAAATGATTACAATCTTGTTCATCTTTCCAACCATCCTATAAGTTTCAACACCATCTGTCCTTTGGCCATTTCCAATCTGTCGCTTCAGCTGTCATCTGATCCCATTCCTCCGTCTCCTTATCCACGTCATAAACATCTGTCTGGCTCTGCCACTCTTTTGGAATCATCGAAATTATTTCCTCTTGATCACATATATCCGGATTTCCCTTCTCCTCCTCCCTTATTTCCATGCCTTTTTCCACTGGAATTTTAGAAATATCAGCCTTTAAAACATTGATGTAGAATTCTGTAGCTTTCTTTATTGTATTTAGTCCATATCTTTTTCCCAAGAATTTTACAGTTACTCCTGTTGGTACATTCCATTTATATTGTAAATTTTGTATTTTTAATTCCTGAACCAAAAACGAATATTCTCTTCTATCTTTAAGCATCTTGGCAGGGATTTCTTTCCATATCTTTATTTCTTGACCATTTGCCTGAAGATTTTTATTATAAGTCGCCTGTATGATTCTGTTTCGCAAAGCTCTAGTAGTGAAGTATATTACAATATCCCTTGGCAAGTGGTTTTGTTTTGCATACCAAGAATTGATTCTGTATACTTTATCGATTTTTGTAGCCAATTCATCTTTAGACAATCCAGACACCTGCTCCAGTGCCTCTGTCATTCTTTCTTTCAGATTTTCAAATTTTTTTTCTTTCAAGCCCCTGACTCTTATAGCAAATTTCATCTCTTGAAATTGAGAGATCATCGCTTCTTTTTCCAATTTTAATATATCATTTTGAACCTTGGTTATATATTCTTCTGAAATTGTTATATTTTGCTTATTTTTTTCCAAATCCTTCTCCAAAATTTCCATATTCACTGCTAATCCTTTGCAAACTTTCACCACATCCGCTCTCAATTGTAGATTCATCTTCTCCATAGCAGCCTGCATCTTTTTTTCTATCTCAGCAAGTTTTAAATTAAATTCTAAAATTAACTCATTTTTCAAAAGTTTCAGGGTATTAAAAAAAGTCTCAGGTGTTAAAGAATCAGGCATAGGTTGTTTCTTTAAAATATGATCAAAAGAGTACTCAGTTCTTTTATTCACTACAGTCTTTTCAAGTTTAGAAGCCATTTCAATATTTTCAAAAAAAAGACAAAGAAGAGAGGAAGAGGAAACCCAGATCTTTACTTAAAAAAGAAAATTCTTTTCCAAGTCCAGAGCCATTTAGATTTTTCCTTCTATAAAACTATAACTTAATTCCAAAGAAGAGAAAAAAAAGGGAAAAAAATCATCCTTCAAATCAAAGGTTTCCAGAGGAAAGGGCTGGTAACAAAGCAAAAATAACTTTCTCTTTTACACCACAGTTGCCAATCGCCATCTTGTTGCCACTCCTTATTAAGTTACTTTGTTTCTTCCATCTTAAAAACCCAGGAATGGAGTTAAAGTACAAACTATTACCTCCAGGACTCCTGTCTTCTTCTGGCTGCTCTCTGTATTTTTAAAATAATTGTACCTCCTTTAAAGCAGCAGCGGTGGTCGCGGCATCTTGCTCCGCTTTAAAAGCGGAAGCTTCCAATCTTCCGGAGCAGCTGACAGGCTACCTGGGGAGCCCTTATCCTACGCACCCTAAGTTGGTTTTTAGGGCACTAGGAGGGCTCTACCCCACCTGTCTCGCTCTCATCTCTCCCCTTTGCCCGGGGAGAGATTTTCAAGCCGCCAGACAGCTGTTCTGGCGGCTTTTACAGAAGATCGGAGGTGCGCCCTACAAAGAGCGCCAGCGACGCCGTCAGAGCCGGAACCGGAAGCCCCAAAGTCTATTGTTGAGAGCACAGCCATACAACTTAGATAAAAAAATCTCGACACCTGGCTAACCAAGTAATGCTGTTAGGGTCTGCATGGGGAGGAACAGACTCACATCCAATCATAATAATATTGAGGGGCTGTGGATTTTTGGATCTTCTAGTTCTGGGGACTTTCCATCCTTGGCTCTAAATGCAATAGCATTCCCCCATTATGGACTAGTGCATAATTGGGGACTCTTCCTGGAACTCTCAGCTCCTACTTGAGCAGCAGATGGCAGCTGTGGTCATCCATGCTTTGATCACCTTGCAATTGGAGTATTACGATGATTAAAGATCACTCAGAAACTGTAGCTGGCCCAGAATGCAATAGCACAAGCACTGATGACTAGTGCTCCCTATTCCCATGTAATATTTACCTCATCAGCTTCATTGATTACCAGGAAACTTCTCGGTATACAGAAGTTCATGGTGGTTTTATTTCTAAAAAGCCCTGTATGTCATATGACTAGCTATCTTCCATGGCTTCTACCTATACTGTACAATATGACACAGTGGCGTGCTTCGGGTCCTATTGATTAAGAAATATAATCTAGCAGGAACCAGAAAATAGCCTTTCCCTATTGCTGTGCCTGCCCTCTATAATGGCATCCTCCCTTGAGATTCACTTCACTCCCATCTTATCCGCCTTCAACAGAACTCCTCAAAACATGGCTCTGGCCTCATGTGGTGGGCTTCTTTGTTGGGATCCTCTGTGGTAATGTGAAGATTTTGTTTAATTGTTCCTTCAGGATATTTTTTGGGTGTTTTTTTAAAAATATACATTTCTTCTGTTTTTATTTTCTGAAACTGCTCAGAGTCATTTTTGGAGTTGAGCAGTCTTAAAACTGGATAAATAAATAACATTACCAGAGGGGCTGAAGAGAAGATGACCGTATTATGTCAGCGCAAGGGAGACACCCAGCCGTATAATAATTGATCCTGTTACTTAACTTTAAGTAGGAAGGGAATCTAAAATCAGCAATGGATGCATTTAGTTCACATTGTAAGCTTTGTTGAGTGGAGGAGTTAACTTTTAAAGTGTTTGAACAGAAGCACATAAATCACTAAAAATGTTTACGGATTTATTGTTTCTTCACTATACTCACCACAAAGGTGGGTGGGGAGGAGATGGGAGTGGAAGGCTTGTTTAACTATTGCTATTCTTTAGCTGCTTATTTAGTGTTTAGTAATATTATGAATTGCTTTATATATCTGAAAAGTAGAAATTTGTTTTATTTTGTTAATACAGAGAGGGAAAGAAAGGACAGGAAGTTTTGTTGAATCAGTTCCTATGAACTCATGAAGCCTCTGTCACTCTCCCAATCAACTCCAGGCTATGATTCCAGCAAGTAGAAAGGTCAAAATGAAATAACTGCAAGCTGGAGTTATGTGACTAGATGTATCTTCTTCTTCTTCCCCACCAATCACATGATCAAATTTTAAGAAAGAATTTCAGAAGAAATTACTTTCTAATTTTAAAATTGTAATCATCCAATCCTGCATGAATCACTACAGCTGCCAAAGCTACAACACAGAGAAGCAGGTGCATTGAAATCACAAAAAAACCCAAAACATTGTCACAAATCCCCTAAACTCGAAGTTTCACAGATCTCAAAGGATTTGTCAGGAAAAAATGTAATCTCAAGACATTTAGAAGAAAGGAAGTATCATCTTGAACAACCTGATAAATACATAAAGATTAAAGTATATACAGTCACTGAGTTTGTACACAAATATAAAGAATATTGGACTTAAGCACATTCAAACCAAAGCAATTAAAATTTCATGTAGTTTCTCCCTAAAATACTTATCTACATAATAGAAATAAGGATCTGGAGCAGAATGTCTTCTATTTCTGAATTCTGACATAAAGACGCCTACTTCTTTTTCCTGGACCTGTCCTGGTTTCTGATATTTCCAGTTGTTTATCAAGACAACTTGGGAGATGGTATAAACATCCTCTTTCTTGTCGCCGCAGTTCTGCCGCTGATTTTATTTCTAAATAATTTTTATTGAAGAGATGTTTTTATACAATAAAAACTAAAGAAATTTAAACACTGGTTTTAAAAGAACAAAGTTTTTTTCCTATCTGAGAGTTGGAGGGCTTTTCATGACAGACATTATACTTCTCCCAATGTTTACTCTGCTTGAGATGAAGAAATGAGTACGAATGAGTAGTCTAAGAAGCTGGCTATCATTTTTATGAATGCAAGATGGCGTTATAACCATTATGTACAAGAAATCATCCAGCCTAATTTTTAAACATATTATTATACAACCAGCCACGTGAAATAATGTTGGCTGTAGCATATTTTCACTACATCGATGGAGAGCCCCATTCACAAAACACATTTCAAGACTGCTGTAAATCTGGGGTCAAACCATTTTTCCAATCTAGAAGAACTATCATTTTTGCTTCCCACCAATTATACAATTCTTCATATAAGATTCAAGTTTTTTAAATATAATTCAAAAATAAATCTATTAAAGATTAACTTTATGATAGCAAGATTGCCAAAAGGATTACCAAAATAATTTACGGTATTAATATTTGGGGCTTCTGCATTTTCTGTAAATCGCTGTTTCTGAGGTGATGGGCCCGGGAATCTCACTATGCAAGTTAGCAGATCTTGATATTCCAGCTTTATAGAATACCAAAACAATGAAAAAGTAATGTGACTGAAGTCCAGCTACATTAAATTTTAAAGTGAAACAAATCATCTTGCAGCAAACTTAATGTTGTTTACTTTGACTATACTCTTTTTTTTAATTATTGTTAGTTGGCCATAAATTTCACAAGCAGAAGAAAGCACAGCTCTGACCCTTGAGGATCACATACTGAAACTAAAAAGCAACTATGAAAGCATTGCCTGGTAACCAACAATAGCTGAATGATTCATAGCTAAATAGAATTTGGAGAGAGACTGGCATGTTTTGAGGAAGACACACCCAGATATAACAGAAGAAGAAAAAAACTTCCTGACTGCACTGAAGAGAGAGAGGAATTTCATGTACACTGTAGCAACCAGCACTTTATGAAAAGCAGGAATGCCCAATGGTTAAAAACTACATACTAATACAATCTACCCATTTTTGCATTAACTCATAGGCAAGCTGCTGGATTCACTAGAAATCAGGAGGCTATGAGAGTCCTAGTCCTCCCTGCAGCAATGAAAACCAGCTGCATGATTTGAGCCAGTCATTCTCTCAGTTCAACCCATACCATAGGATTTTTGTTGTGGGAAAAATAGGAGGCAGGAGCATTAGGTACACTCCCTGCATTGTAAAAATAAAAATGCCTCTCCGCAAACCTCGTTAGCTTCTGCGTATATCACAATCAGGATGTGTGAAAGAAAGAAAAAGTTTTACACGGAGGCCAGTCCTTGGATTGTTCATCAAAACACATCAAGTAAGTTATGTTCCCACTGGCTAAAATTGAAAAACTTAACAAGTGTTCTAACAGTTTTGTTCTACATTTGCAACAAAATTTTAAAAATGTGAGGTGTTTTGTCCTGAAATTAAAATATTTGAATAGGTGACCTAAGATACAAAAGTTGTGACTTTGGAACATTTTACATAACTCTATATGTATCCCTTCTGAGATACTTAAGGAAACTGAACTCTCAAAGTGGTTGGTGTTATGTATTGTATATAGTGTATATAGTTGTCAGTTGAAGTTCTCAGTCTGGTCCTCTGTTGGAGCGGGAAAATACTCTCCTCTGATTGGTTGTTTGCCTGAGCAGTTTCCGATAAAAGGAGCTGTGTCAGCCAGGAGTTCAGTTACCTCACAGGCAATAAATAAAGAGCTGTTAGAAGTCACTCAGGTCTTGCCTCCATTCATCGCCCAGAACTTAACAAAATAGAAACTGAGGCTGCAAAGAGCTGATCACTGAGAGATGACCCACTGAGAGCTGAATCACTGGAGCTGATCCACAGTTGCTGCCACTTCATTGACCATAGATGCCTGAACCCAGATTGCCTGGGGGCTCACACCAGTCTCTTGGAAAATGGCTGCACTACTGCCTTTTGCTCCATACAATCCAGCCTCTGAGACATGGGACTCCTACCTTGCTCGTTTCGACTGCTTCCTCGAAGCCAATGACTTTGCAGAGATCACTGACAACAGGAAAAGGGCACTTTTCCTAAACTTCTGCGGCCCAGAGATTTTTGAGACGGCCAGGGCTCTCCTCGTTCCAGTGGCCAGTCTGCATCATGGCACATGCTGCAGAACAAGCTATGGACTCTCTATGCATGGTCCAGCACATCACACCAAGCTCCACCACCAACAGGAGTCCGGCTGAACTCCTAATGGGTCGCCGCCTGCGGACCGACTTGGACCGGCTGCACCCAGACTACTCATTGGAGGTCCCTGCAGACTCGACTAGCCAACTCCGGTCATTTTCACCGGGAGACCTTGTCTATGCCACAACTATGCTGGGGGCCCTTCCAGGATTCCTGCCCGGATGGTGGATGGTGGGCCACATTCCCACAGGGTGGTGCTCGAAGATGGCAGGTTGTGGCACCACCACATCGACTAACTGTGTCGGTACCATTAGGGTACCCTAACCCTAACCTCAGAACCTCTGTCTGCCGCCAGCCAGAATGGACTCCGCCAGAGACAACCCCAGCTAAGGACACACCAGCTCAGCCACTACAAACAATGGTACTGACAAGGGACTGAGGTGAGTCACAGATGCCTGCTGACTCAGTTCCTCTTGTGTTGGAAGCACCAGGGACCGAGCCCTTGCTGATGCCGCAAGCTATACCTGAAGCAGCAACAGCCACTCCGCCTAGTCAAGGCTCCAGAGCTACTGGTCTTGAGATGGAACCTCTAGGTCAGGACGGACATATCGCCGCCCTGTCTACCTAAAAGACTACATATGTTAAGTTGTTATTTTAATCACCATAATGCTCCGTCTTGGTGGGAAGGGGTGTTATGTATTGTATATAGTGTATATAGTTGTCAGTTGAAGTTCTCAGTCTGGTCTTCTGTTGGAGCGGGAAAATACTCTCTCCTGATTGGTTGTTTGGCTGAGCAGTTTCCTATAAAAGCAGCTTTGTCAGCCAGGGAGTTCAGTTGTCTCACAGGCAGTAAATAAAGAACTGCTAGAAGTCACCCAGGCCTCGCCTCCATTCATCACCCAGAACTTAACAGGTGACTAGGCCTTTTATGGATCTGCCTAAAGAAACCTTAATGACAAAGGAAATGACTAACTGTGCTCAGAAGAATGCACCCCCCTGCATGTAAGACAACACAATCCAAACCACTCCTTTCATCATGAACTGGAACCACTTCTAAAATTGCCCCTCCTAAAGCTGACTGAGAATTCTGGGTTGAAATTTCACTTTTCCATTTTTGTTCAAAGTGAAACATCCTTTCTTTGCTTCGGGAAATGTCACTCTAAACAATTAACTTGAGAAATATACTATTTCTTTGATTCAAGTTAATAAAATAGGAAAAAATTCATTTGGCATTTTAAATCTTAGCATGGAAATAGAATTTGTGGCCTACTATCACATGCAAAGGATATCTTTAAGGGTGGAACCTGGGGAAAGCAAAGAATTTGCAGTTTCCATAAAGAAAATCCAGGAATACCTTTGAACCTACACTGATGGCAGCAAGAATACTGGAAGTTTTTCAATTATCTGTGAGAAAAGTAGAGTGGGCAAGAATTAAAATTACTACCAGATGAGATTTGGAAACTCCTTGTATGATATAGTCACTGTGATTTATGGTGAGGAGTAAATATAAATTATATAAATTTTTCTCCCCCCACTTAAGAAAACGTTTCCAGAGTTTACAAAGTCTCATATTCAATTCTACTACTCATTTTGTCATAAGCAGGTAAACTTGTATATAGTTTTTAAAGTTGCTCTTTCCTGCAGTGTCACAGAGTTGCAAGCTGCATTCTCTATGACACATCAAACGGGCAGTGCCAAGAGAAAGAGAAATTTAATATTCTGCACTTTTAAAATTTACTTCCTTGCATGGAATATGTTCAGTACAAGGAAATTTGAAATCACAGGAATCAATTTCCTAGCTTTCTCCAGCTCATGTCCTACATATCAACAAAATATCTCATTTATTTTTCTACTAGCACACACAGTTGACTTCTTTAAAATATAAGATCACTTACTGATGTCTTATTCCACATTTTAAGAATATACAGTATCCTGCATACGTATCCAGACACACTAGGATTATAATCCAACCTTGCTGTGTTAACTTGAGATAAGGTTCGATTCGTCCGATTGCTACCATGCTAAGGGAAGAATTCCCCATAGAGGCGATATTTGGATCTTTTACTTGGAATTCAAACACTTATAAATAAAACCGAGATTAAATGTCTAATAGGAAATATTTATTTCAGTACAAAAACAATAAATCCTGAATAATCTACATCTTTGCTAAGTAACACAACCTTCCAGTTCGGAAGGCACATCAGAAGTGTTTAATGGTGGATTAGGAATGTAGACATGCGCAAAACATCATATCACGTGTTCTGCTTATATTGGGAAGTACCATAATATTAGAATAGGGGTGCATCACCCTGCATAAACTCACAACTGACAATATTCACATCGTGACACTCTGAAACTTTGCAGTCTCAAGAAACCTGGAAAATATGAGATTCAAAAAAAAACCCCTAATAAAAAGATTGGATGTACAGTTCCTTTTCCCACACCATAGTAGAGTACCATAATCCTCAAGAGAAAATCTGCAAAGAAAAAGGCAGAGCAGTAAAAACTGTGTCACCTATAGCAGAGATCCCCAACCCCCACCCCCAGTCCGTGCGTGGACTGACACTAGTCTGCGGCATGCCAGAAACCGGGCTGCAAAAATCCAAGTGAAGCCCCATCTGAGGGATGCAGGCAGCACGCGAAACTAGACCCCCTCTGGTCCACAGAAAAACCGCTCTCTACAAAACCAGTCCCTGGTGCCCAAAAGGTTGATCTATAGTAAAAATTCTGATCAGAGCTACAATTTCTTTTTTTTAATAAAAAGTTTTTTTATTTATAATACAATTAAAAACAAGCAAACATAGAAAACAAAAAGACATGTACATGACGGGTAGTCCAGTTTACATCAAGTTGCTTTTCTCCCTAAATACAAATCTTTATCTCTATCTAGATATATCTTCCTTTTTTATACAATGTTAATTCCATTATCTTTCTTTAATAATATAAAACTCTGTACATCTCCAATTTATCGCTAGTTCTTAATCCTGACTTTCCTCTTTTCCCACCAATAGTATAATTTATCCCAGATTTCAAAATATTCTGATTCATTTTTAACTTTTAACTCCAACGTTAGTCTGTCCATTTCTGCACAAGATAATATTTTATACAATATCTCTTCTTCTATGGGGGTTTCTTTGTTTTTCCATTTTTGTGCAAAAGTTAATCTTGCAGCAGTCAGAATATGTAACATTAAGTATATTGTTCCTTTGTCATATTTATCTATAGTAATTCCCAGTAAAAAAAAAAGCTCAGGTTTTAATTCTATTTTTATCATTAATATTTCTTCTAGCCATTATTTTATTTTGTTCCAGAATTCACGTGTTTTTGAGCATTCCCACCACATGTGGTAGTATGTCCCTGGTATTGTTTTACACTTCCAGCACATCGGCGACAGATTTGGGCCCATTTTAGCTAACTTCGTCGGTGGGAAATGCCATCTATAGAACATCAGAGCTACAATTTCAAAGTAATTAAGAGACCTAGTCCAACTACTGTACAGAGAGAGTGACAGTCAGATTCCAATGAATCAATGGAACAATTTAATGGTGCCTCATTCTTGCAACATAACTGAGTTCTGTTCAAACAGGTTTCACTGTTGCATTTACATAAAATTACAACTTCAATGTAACTGGGCCCAATTCTTTTTATTAGCTCATGATTAAAATAATTAGAGAAGCAATGTTACTGAATTATCAATGATAGAGTGAGAATTTATTCTCACAGAGGTGATGTTTGATCTTTTCCCAGACATCAGACATTAGAAATGAAACCGCAGTTTAAAAGTCTAATTAAAATATTTATTTCGGTACAAAAACAATAAAACCTCATTTGTTTAAATCTCTGATATAAAATGTGCGACTTCTCTCAATGGAAGCCAGAAGAAGAAGGGAGGAATAGAAACTTTGGAATTCACACATGCGTACAAGAACAAATCAATCACGTGCTCAGGAATGAACCATTATATTAGATAGGGATGCTTCTCCCTGCATATACATGTAACAGGCAATAAATCACACCGTGACAATCAATTGCCATAGGATCTGGGAAAATAATGCTAATTAAATAAGACTTTGGTTTAAACTAACCTAGAACAACTGTACAACTCAAGTTACCACTGACACATAAAGTCAGGAAAAGAATTTTGCACAATCCTAAATATATTCCTAAATTGTACCTAATGAAACTGAAAGGGGAAAAAATCAATGAGTAAAGAATATAAAACCCTGAGCTCCTGAGTCACATGATGTTTTCTGAATCTTGAAAGTGGGGTCCCACTAAAATCCCAAGTTGTGCATCATTGAGTTGTTCAGGACATTATTCTGGCATTCAAACTGGGCCTTGATTAAAGTTAGTATTCTCTTAATGGAGCAAGATCTCACCATTGGCCATGGTACCTACCTAGAGTTGAATAGAACTGTGGTTCAGAAACATCTTAAGGGCTAAAGGTTCCCTATGGTTAAATATAACATTTTAGAATAAAATAATTTTAATTCTTAATCTGAAGAAAGGCACAAATCTGCCTCTGATGAAAGTTTGCTTTCAACTTCATTCATGTTCATTTCTACAGAATTTCCATTGGAATAATTCTATAAAATTGCCTGCAATTGATAAACAAAACAACTCCTCCTTAAAAATTATTTTTAAGCATTTTCTTTTTTAGCATAAATGTATGTTACGAAGAACAAAAACTTTAAAAGATCTTATTTCAATAAAGACCATTCACTTGGCAACCCTTGGCTCAAATTTCCAATGTTACAATTTTCAATTCAATGAACTGAGGAAAATATAGCAATAAAACCCTTATCACAGTTTAATGCGTATTTAAGTAGTACTACAGTATATGCCACAATATTTAATAGATCGATTTCCTCATAAGTATTCTCAGGACTAAATTCCAATTCAGGTCAACTAACTCCAAACCTCATAATCAAACAAAATAATTTCCTAAAATATGAAATGACAAACATTTATTAAATTAAGGGGGATAGAGAATATGACAGATAGCTTAGCAACAACTTGTTTTGTTAAGGAACAACAGCAAATAGCATTGCAATAAATGCTACCTATGGGTTGTAAGGGCAATAGTTACTTAGGCATGTTTCAACAAACATATCCTGCCACTCAGATGACCACACCCTGAAAAATGCAGTCTAAATATTGAGAACCAGAAATGAATTTTTAAGTCAATTCCGTGGAAGTCTTATAAATTTATTAGTAATAATATTTAGATCTGTAGAGCTCTTGTTTTGCTTTAAAGAACTTTCAAGCTACTGTTTTCATAATATCCTTCCTGGGGGGCTCAGGAAAAAACTGTCAAGCAACTTTTGAGAAGGTTTTATTCTGTGAGTAAAACGAGAGATCCAACCAATAGTTTAACAACCTGTTACAAATCCTGGAAAAGCACTCATTTACTAAGAGAGTCTCAAACCTACAAACTGAAGGATGATGTTTCTATAATATAAAAAAGTGCAGTCTCAGAGAAGAAAGGAGGAAGTATGGTAGAACTAGCCCAGAAAATTGACAACCACACAAACATTCCGAGAAAAAGAATACTCACACTATACAGCTCATCAATTCTGCTCCAAGTTTTTGACGTAGCCTGCTCAGATCCTTAGCACAATTTTGTTTTTCTTACAGTGCTTATCAGGTCTGCCTATGACTACAGTTTTAACATAGTCTGTGTCATTTCAGAAGAGTACAGTGAAGCCAAACGAACTGTTTCCAAACTCCCTCTGCCTACAGCCGTTCTGCTCCACCCCCCTTATGAATATGCTAAGAAGCTGCGTAGTTGACAGCAGCCACTGAGTCAGGACAAAAATAAACCCAACAATTAATGCAGTCAAATAGAAAACATTTCCTAAGTCAAATGTGCTTACTCCACATCAGTAATTTTAGTGCAAAAAGACTGCAGTTATCCCTAGATATTGGTATTGCTTAGCTTGTAGGATTTATAGAAGCCATTGTAATTTTCAGACATAGAATTACCAAATGTACCAGGAGTCGTAGAAGTGGGAGCATTAATAAATTATTTCCAACTTGTTTATTTTTCTAACAGCAAGAGAAGCACTGTCTATACACACCTCAATTCTGCCCCCCCCCCATTCTACCCTGATAGCAATTATAAATGCACAAAACAGTACTCAGCAATTTTTATTCATTGGAAGAAGCAATAAACTTAAAAATCTTGCAGTTTTTTCCACTATGATTCTTCCTTGCTTCATATTTAAAGTAAGATGTTCTTAATAGTTTAGATAGAATACACCATTATTAAGTGCCTTTTACAACAAATATTATAGATACAGTTTTTAAACAAAAACATCTGGATATTTTGAATTTGATCAGACATTTATGCTAATCCAGAGCACATAAGACCATTTCATTTTAGAAACACAATAAAATTAAATACATGTTAAGCAGTAAGTCGTGTATAACATGTTTTTTGTAGCACTCTTTCTGGCCCAACAAATTCGTAGGCTTGGACAATGCTAACTTCAACCACTGATGATTTTTGGACATAAAACTAAATTATTGTTCAGATTATAAAAAAATGACTCTAAATTACCTTCACATATTGCATTAAGCCAAAACACAAAGAATCATGTTCTGTGAGATGGGGAACTATAAATTTTATGATAAATGATAAGATAGATAGATAGATAGATAGATAGATAGATAGATAGATAGATAGATAGATAGATAGATAGATAGATAGATAGATAGATAGATAGATAGATAGATAGATAGATAGATAGATAGATAGATAGGCTTTTCGGTTGTTATTTTGGTTTGGTATGCCATGTGAGTCTAGCTACTATATAGTTTTTCAGCAAGAAGGATTAAACGTATAAATTCAGCTGGCAGTTGAATTTAATTTAAATGAGCTACAAGAGAAATTGGAATTTTTCCTTTCTTTACAACAGCTTGACATACTATCCATGCAGAATCTATGGTCAATATGAATTATGATTTGTTTGTAGACTGTCTCAAAATACTGAGGCCAAGCAGCAAATGTTAATCTTCTCTCTGCAGACATTCAAGCTTCACAGCACTATCAGAGCCAGCCAAATTATTTTGGTATCTGAGCGAGAACTTCTACAAGCAACTTTTTACCTTCCTACAAGTAAAGTATAATAACAAACAATAGCCTGCTACCAATTCTCTACAAAACTGAACCAGCTTCATAACCTGAATGTCCAACCATTGTTTAAATATAACTAGTATTAACCACTATTTAGGACTTCAATAGCATATTAAATTGTGAATAGTGGCAATTGAAAGCATAAGATCTCTGTAATACAAGAGCAAACTCAGAGTTCAACTTTGGCTCATTTTCACTATGAGAAATCATTGTTTGGTAACATGCAATTTTGGAACTGATTATATCTAAGTCTCAGAACACAAAAGTTCCCAAGCATCTCTGGTTAAAGTAAATATAAATATTATGTATTCATTGAATTTACAGTATTTCCTGCCGTTCTATCAAAAATGAAAGCATGTCACACAAAACCCCAGAGTTCTGCTTTTTGTAACTATAGGCAGAAACGATCAAAGATGATATATCCAAGCACCCATCTTTCTTGCTTTCTATAAAACAATTGATATAAAATAGGTAAACACAAATTATTATATTATACTATGTAAGTTACATCTACTTAGGTACAGTTCTTAATATGCTATATATAGATTTTAAAAAGCAGAAAAGCGGAACATTAAACCTTAGAATATTTACAGACTGAAATTAGACCAAAATCATTTTAATTTTAAGAAGCACTCCAAAATAACTTGTGGAAAAAGACAGGAGGATTATAACATTAAAATATTTGGAGATATATTTGAGATGAGGCAAAACACTGACAAAAAATATGACCAGCACAAAGCCTCATTTACAAATCACAAATTATCAGCAAACATCAATATTAAAGCCTTGCATTTAGAATCTGTCAATATTAATCCTACTAACTAGTTTAATTTAGAGATTTCAACACATGATTTAGCACTTTTCTTAATTTTCATGAGCACAGAAGTTATCTATCTCTTTGCAAAAGCAACGATCTGTTACAGTAGCAGTATCATAAGCATTTAAAACGATAGGGAGATATTTTGCTTTTGGGAAGATTAATAGGTCTACAAACAGGTAAATTACCTTATTGACTGAAGAAACTCCGCTGGTCTGGCTTTTGGGAGATTCAATATTGCTAGTATTTACAGTTCTCTTCTGTAAAGAAAAAAATAAACAATTAATATTAGCATTTTAACATCATGGGAGAAATGCTTCAATAGAGACACTGAACTCTATTTCCAAACTTTATTTCCCTTGTATCACAGGTCAGTTCCTCCCGGTTCGGACCGGTTTGCCCAAACCGGTAGCAACCCGCTGGTGACATCATGATGACATCATGGAACCAGTTCGGTTGGTGCTGGTCCATGGGCACCGCCATTTTTTATTTTTATTTTTATTATTTTTATTATTATTTATTTATTTATTTTGGAATTTTTTAAATTTATTTTTTCTTCTGAGCATGCGTTTCCGGCACTGCACATGCGTCACCATCTTGTTTTTGGCTTTTGGGGGGGGGATTTTTTTGGATTTTTTGCCACTGCACATGTGCGCAAAGTGTGCGCGCACCCATGAGGAGCAGCTACGTGGTGCGGGAGGAAGTAAACCAGCAGCGAGGTAAATTAGAACCCACCCCTGCCTTGTATATTATAAAAATGCCCTTCTATAAGCAATATCTTCATGTAATTAATTTAGTGTTCCAAAAAGTGCTTGGAGCATCATTTGGAATCATGAATATAAATTTCTCAGGCAATGCTATTTTGGGGATGCAAAAATGTATGAACATATTATGATATTCTATCATATTCCTGTTACAGATGAATCACAGGTTTATTTTGAGATTATGAATTAACTGTAGGTATTTGTCTTCCATCACCTTGTCAGAAAAGAATGTAGTAAAGACAACGTTAAAACATTTTTATAACTTACATCTTTAAATTGTTATAAAATTGTGTGTGTGTATATAGCAATATTATATAGTTATTTTAACTTAACATAGCCTAATTCTGAAACTTGCCACACCAAGGCCAAGAATATTAACAGATATATTACTAAAACTTGGTAACTGGTGTTTTAGAAATACCATACCAAAATAAAAGATGTGGGTTTTTTAATTTAAAAAAAGTAGAAGACTAAACTGCATTATAAAATTACAAAGTTTATTTTTTTAAAGACCCAACTTCTTTAAAAACAATAATGCTAATGATAACCCTTTTTATTTTTAGAAATGCCCCCCCCAAATGCCCTAACTTAAATTGATGCCTTTGCTCATAACCACAAAGTGTTTACTTTCCAAATGAAGGAACAAGATTTGGCACAAAATAGGAAAAACAAGTTGAAAAGTTAAAAAATGCCCAAAATATTCAAACTTTATTTTAAAGCTATGTGTATATATTTTGGTCATTGTACAACTGATACTAAAAATGTAACAAGGAATGTAAAATGAAAGTTGTGAACATTGTCTGAAAGTGGAACAGGAAAGAGTGTAGTATCTACTTTTATTGTAAATATATCATTTCAGTACTTTATATTACACAGACCATTCCTACCGGTATCTATTTTTCCAGAATGCAAAGAGTAGCAAAGTAGCATCTAAGAAGAAAATTAACCATGTGTACCGAGCACTGAAATGCATCCCAAGAATACATATGCACTGCACATGTATATTTGGGTGCATTTCTACAATTGGCAAAAACACTATTCTATTCAATTTTGCTGATTACCCAGCACTGTAAATTGACCTCATTCATGCATTCTGTTCTCTGCATGTTTGAGGACCTGCAGGTGAACACAATACTTTCCATTATGCCAGTAGGCTAGGAAGAAAAAGAACTTTAGGCAATGAGCTGACAAAGTCAGAAAGGATAAATTACAGCAGCACTTTATTCTTCAGGAAATGTGATACATTCTAATTTATCTAATAAAAAAGCAGACCAGATAATGTTGCAAGCAAATTGCCAACATCCAGGACAATTCAAAAGTCAACCAAGTTTTAGAACAAATGTCAGCTAGTTTGATTGAAAGGTCATATTCCTGTTCTTTTGAACTCAGAATACAATTCTCTGTTATCATGAAATGAAGCTGAGTTTCACTGCATCATTCAGCACTCCTGTCTTTGTATTTCTTTCCCACTTTCTGCTGCCTTCAACGAGACGTCCATTTTGATTATGTTTCTTGGGATAGGCACAGACATACCCTGATACCCTTAAGACTCCTACAAAGATGGTTGGCTCCACACATCATTCCTACTATAATTCGGTTTGGATTTGGCCTTGTGTAAAGGCAATCATTGTGATTTCTTCAACTACAGTTTGGTGTGAGACCCCACCTAGTAAAAGGCACTTAATCATACTAACATTGATAAAAGGATGATGATGGAAACTTGGAAGCGGCCACATTTTGTCAATCTTAATCAAAGGTAACCTGAGCAGTATGTGGAATGAAATTATTAAAGTACTATACAAGCAGTCCTCAACTTACGACCACAACTGAGCCCAAAATTTCTGTTGTTAAGTGAGTTTTGCCCCATTTTACAACCTTTCTTGCTACAGTTGTTAAGTGAGTCACTGCAGTTGATAAATCAGTAACCTGGTTGTTAAGTGAATATGGCTTCCCCATTGACTTTGCTTGTCACAAGGTCTCAAAAGGTGACCAAATGACCTTGGGACACAGCAAAAGTCATAAATGAGCCTGTTGCCAAGCATCTGAATTTTGATCACCTGATCATGGGGATGCTGCAAAGGTCGTAACTGTGAAAAATGGTCATAAGTCATATTTTTCAGTCTCGTTGTAACTTTGAACAGTCACTAAATGAACTGTTATAAGTTGAGGATTATCTGTACTTACAAGCGTCTTAGCCTATATTCCTTAAAATATAATCTTAGGCATGAGTAAATCTCATTAAATGTAATAGAACATATGTACTAGTAAATCTGCTTAGAATTAATGGCAACAGAGCAGCAACTT
Organism: Diadophis punctatus similis; assembly: GCA_023053685.1. Taxonomy (NCBI): domain Eukaryota; kingdom Metazoa; phylum Chordata; class Lepidosauria; order Squamata; family Dipsadidae; genus Diadophis; species Diadophis punctatus. The sequence goes on along the minus strand of JALIGW010000002.1, from coordinate 37,775,802 downwards.
CCCTGCTTGAGTTCCTTATATTTTATTTCTTTTATCCATTTTTATAAATAACTTAGCTACATATTTTGTTATCTACTTTTATTTAACAATTCTCTGCAAGAGATATTCTAAATCTCCAAGTCCCTAAAACATTGTAAAGGCTTCTAATATGGTACAGTGCAGGGGTGGGTTCCTCCAGGTTCGGACCGGATCACCCGAACCAGTAGCGACCTTCTGGTGACGTCACCGTCAGTGCCGTTCTGTGCGCGCTGCCATCTTTTTTTTTTATTTTGTGCGAATTTTTCCCCTTCCACGGCTTGAAAAAGGGCCCTCCCACCCACCCGCGGGTGAATTCTGACCTTTATTTCTTTGCCAAAGCACAGCTGATGAGCTCCTCAGCTGTGTTTCAGGCTAATTCCTGCTTCTGAGCATGCGCGGAAGCCAAAATGCACGAGGGGACGCTCGCGCACGCGAAACGGCGTGATGTGAACCGGTGGCGAAGGTAAGTGGAACCCACCCCTGGTACAGTGACACCAAAACAATGAGGAAGAACAAGAAACACAACAAGACAACAAGGCTCTACTTAAACCAACAAAGTAGCCAAAAATGGATGACAACATGATGACAAGAAAACTAAGTAAAAATAATAACAATATAAATCTTCTCCATTCCATTCCTACCTCCCAAAGCTATAGTCAACTGAGATTTTGAAACAGAAATTGAAAAACAACAACTATTAGAACTCTTCTATACTTTGCATGAGGAATCAAACTTTCTGACTGCCATTTTAGTCTCCCTGCCATTAATTTATCTCTGAAGGGGGGAAAGCAAGTCAAGCAATCAGCAAAAGAATTCACAACAGGCTTTGCTGCTAGACAACGTCTATCAACTGCAAAAACTGCAATTTCAATTTCAGAGACCGTGTTTACCTCTACAAATACAAATATGGATTCCTTTGAAACTTTTGTGCAAAATTATGCAGATAAGCTAGCAACTTTTACAGTAATTCAAAGTACTAGCACTAACTTTGAACCGGTTAACCATATGAAATAAAATTGCTCTGGAGAATAAATTAAGGTTAGAAATGACAACCAAATACAAGCAGAGCTTACAGCCTTGATTTCCATCAAAAAGTACCATCATATACTTACTCCAAACATATCAAGTTGCTTTAAGGATTAACTTAACAGAAATAATACTGGATGTTGGTCTACCAGAAGAGCTATCATTCTACCACTTAGCTCACTTCTGCGATGCCCATGTCATATTATTAATCTAAGTGCTGTCAAATGGCTCCCTAACATGAGAGGACATAAATAAATTCTGTTGTCTTTTAACAATTCCATTGTCCCCTGCACGCTGTTCAAAATGATATCCTTTCTTTCCACTTTTCAAATATATCACTGAGTGTTTTCCAAGATGGAACAAGAACTGCACTCTTCGGTTTAATGCCTCAGACTGCCCAGCCTCATGCTACAGGCAGCCATGATTTTTTTTTTAAGCATCCAAGTCAGGGGTGGGTTCCACTTACCTTTGCCACCGGTTTGCATCACGACGTTTCGTGCGCGCTCTCTCGCTCCGCTCGTGCGCAAGCGCGCGTTCCCCCCATGCAATTTCACTTCCGCGCATGCTCAGTAGCAGGATTCAGCCCGAAACACAGCTGAGGAACTGATCAGCTGTGCTTCGGCGAAGAAATAAAGGTGACTATTAACCCAGGGGCGGGCGGGCGGGCTCTTTTTCAAGCCACGGAAGAGGAGAAGCCATCCAAACATGGAAAAATTCACCAAAAATTCACCAAAAAAGATGGCAGCACCCATGGACCAGCACCGACCGAACCAGATCCGTGATGCCATCATTGCGTCACCAGCGGGTCGCTAACGTTTTGGGCGATCTTATCCGAACCGGGAGAAACCCACCTCTGATCCAAGTACTTCTAGCATCCTTGACAAGACAATGCTCAAATAATCATATTGAGATTTTACAAGAAAAAACTGGCACTAGTGAAACTCTAGAAATAGGATTAACTAACTCTTTTGAAGCCTTATCAAACATGAAACAAGAAGAATTACTGAGACAATTTAAATAAACACACCTGTTAACACAAATAGCAGCCAAATCTTTAAATAATCTGACATCTTTGGACTTCTCATCTAACAGCAACTCCACAGAAAATCATTATGAACCTTCTGAATACTGAAATCAAATAAGAAAACAACCCACAGCTCAGCAAACCAAAATGTCCTTCTAGCCTGAAACAGCCCAAATTGATTCTAACTTGTTCAGTTTGGGATAATGACAATCTGCTTCATACTCTTCTATATGAGGGTCTAGATCAGAAAAGAGGGCAAAAGAAAGTTGCTATAGCAAGAGTGCATTCTGACCAAGAGTGCATTCTGATCTTCAGCTTGCAAATCCAGTCAAGTCCAGAAATAGCAAATTAATTGATTTTAGCCCAAAGTTGCTGCCTAGTAATGATTCCCATTCTGATGACAATATCATGTCTTCTTAAACCTAGGCAAGAACATAACACTTTGAATACCATCAATTGAGTCACTACTAAGGCTATGGGGGTTACATAAAGCACCATCTCTTGGAATATGGCTGGGTGGCATAATAAATTGGAGACTATCCATTTTGAATAACACCTGTCATTGTTCATTGTGTTACAGGGATTAGTCAGACAGTGATTACAGGCAGTTCTTGTTGAGCAATTACAACTCAGTTGTTAAATGAAACAGTTGCTAAGTAACACTGCAACTGTGCTTATGATCAGCTTTCCTTTGCTTTACAGATCTGTGAAGGTTGCAAATGTGAGGATTGGTAATAAAGTTACTTTTTAAAATTATAATTGTGAATGGTTGCTAAATGAGATAATAGCTAAGCAAGGACTATCTGTATATCCAAACTGTCCAGATAGATAGCTTAGGAATGCTACTTTAAATGCATAACTTTTTTCAGGCTGACTCAATAAGGAAGCCCTGTTTTGATAAATTATTATAAATAGGATTGGAGCTTTACTACCTAACCTACAATATAAATTAACTCTGGCAATACTGAGTGGCTTTGGGTATTGGGAGTGGCTGGTTCTAAGACTATGCCATCTTTGGTGCTGGATGAGATTGTAGCGCCCCAAACAGACCCCATGCACAACCTTGGGAGTCTTCTAAACTCACTACTCCTGCTTGAAGAAGAGGGACAATCGTGGGTAGAGGGCCTTTGCACAGTTTTGTATTATGTGCTGGTTGCACCCATTCTTAAATTGAAGGGCTGCATTCATGGCCACTCAAACCCTAGTAACCTCCCAGTTGGACCACTGTAATGTGCTCTACATGGAACTTCCCTTGAAGTGCATCTGACGGCTTCAGCTTTGCAAACTGCAACAATGTACGAAATAATGCATGTTTCCAGAACAACACATCACACTTCTACTCCACAATCTGCATTTGTCCAGTTCAAGTTGCTGGCTTTGACTTTTGAAACCCCACATAGCGTGGGACTTGATTATCTGAGGGACTGACACTCTCCAAGTACATTTGCCTGTCCCACCAGAACCAACAGGAAAAGCATGTTATGGGACTTGGTAACTATGGAACTATATCTGGAAAGTGCTAAGCAGCAGATTATTTGTTTGTTTGTTTGTTTGTTTGTTTATTACCGTATGTATTTGTTTTTGCCAACATGCCACTTTATGCAGCATCTTTCCCACTGTAATGAGGTTCTACCCCTATTGACTTTCCAGAAGTCCCTCAAAACTTGGTTGTGCCATCAGGTGAAATACTGAGGCAGCTCCATTATTATTAATATCTACTCTTCAGCTAATATTTGTTTTATTTTAGCCTTGAGTTTTGTAGTTTTTAAAGTTAATAATATGACTCCAGACTCAATAATTGTCAATAAGAAAGACAGATAGCAGAATAGAAGACAAATATTTCTTAATGACTTGCCATCCCATTACATGTGGAATGGTGCAAATACACCAGACAGTTGAAGAAGAACAACGGGCATTGGAAGAATATCTGAAGGACAATGAAGAAGATGCACTGAAGCCAGTACACCATGAAGGCTTACTGAATACTAAAGAGACCAAACTGGCCTACAAGAAAGACCAAATGAAAAATAAAAAAGTATTACATGGCCAGTGTACACACACACACACACACACACACTAATAGGCAAAGCAAATAACAATAAGACCTGGCAATGACTAAGAATAGGAAAGTTGAAGAAAGAGAATTGGAGGGACTAATTCTGGCTACACAAGACCAAGCCTTAAGAACAAAAGTATATAAAACCGGAATGGAGAAGACAGCAAGAAACAGCAAATGCCCTTCTGCAATGAAACAGAAGAAACAGTGGGCCATCTAGTAAGTTGCTGCAGGAAGATCACACAGACTGACAATAAACAATGGCATGGCAAAGTAGCAACAATGTTGCACCGGAGTATCTGCAAGAAATACCATTTTGCCTACAAGCAAGAACTGGAGGGATCACAAAATATACAAAGTAACAGACAATGAAGAAGCTATTGTGCTCTGTGACTTTAGAATTCAAACAGTCAAGCACCTGACACATGAAACCCCAGTTTTAATAACTGTTGATAGGAAAGACGAAAAATGTGAATGGTGGATGTTGCAGTATCTAAAGCCAGCAGAATAGCAGAGAAAGAACTTGAGGGGAAAAATATTAAACAACAACATCGCCAATACCAAGTCAATGGAAGAATTGAAGTATCAAGGACCATGTTTACTGATTTAAATAAAAATGCCAAAATCTATTTTAAACATCTGGCTGACTGTGTGACCAGTCATAATAGCAATTGTTCTGTATAACAATGATTTTTTAGTCTTGTTTTATGCCACCCAGAGTAACTTCTTTGTGACGCAGGCAGCCATATAAATTTGACAAATAAAGAAACAATTAAATGACATGCATCAAGAACCATGATGATCATGATATCAGTTATATTTTTAAAAATGTGCTTAGCTTATACCAGAGGCGGGTTGCTCATTTACCAATACCGGTGTGCTGCATGTGCATCTCCACATTTTGAGCGCGTGCACGCTCGCTATGCGTGCATGCCCCCTTGCACAATTTTGCTTCTGTGCATGTGTGGAAGCAAAATCTCACCAAAATCTCTCGCACGCATGCGTCCCCTCGCAAGATTTTGACGAGATTTTGCTTCCGCACATGTGCAGAAGCAAAAAAGCCCAAAAATTATTTTAAAAAGATTGCAATGCACGCAACGGACCGGTGAAGATGGCACCAGAGCGGTCACATGCAAATTGCGCAATCAGCCGCTCCCTACCAGAGCCAGCACTGGACCGCACCGGTAGGAACCCATCACTGGCTTATACCTGTTACCTCAAGTGAGTACAGCAACCTGTATTTCTCAAAGTGTTAACACCAACTCTCAACACTTGATCTTTAGCCATGCTAGCTCAAATTCCTCACATCCGTCACACAAAGCTCAACATTACAGTTCAAATGAAATACAGCTTTCTCTATTATGTTGAAGAATAGACCGACTGTATGCCATCCACTTGGTATCAACTTAGTAACCACATAGAAAGAACTTTTCCAGGAAAATCAAGGGCAAATATGAGGCCTAATCTGAACCCTATTAATCTTCTATGTCAGTGATGGCGAACCTTTTTTTCCTCAGGTGCCAAAAGCGCGCACGTGCACGCTATTGCACACGCTCAAGTGCCCACACCCATAACTCAATGCTGCCCCACCCCCCATAAATGTTGGCACCATCCCCCCTGCTCCCCCATTTCCTGACTTCGGGTGGGCCCGGTAGGTCCGTTTTAATCCCTCCCCAGGCTCCAGAGGCTTCCCTGGAGCCTGGGGAGGGCGAAAACGCCCTCTCCCGCCCCCCCGCCCCCCGAGGCCCTCCAGAGGCCGAAAACGCCCTCCCAGAAACTCCACGCGGGCCAAAAATTAGCTGGCTGGCACGCACATGTGTGCTGGAGCTGAACTAGGGCAACGGCTGACGTGCCGGCAGATATGGCTCCGCGTGCCACCTGTGGCACGCGTGCCACAGGTTCGCCATCACTGTTCTATGTGAATGTTCCTGTGCATGCAGAAGCCTCTGCATTTACACCTGTCTTCATGAATTCACCTCTCATACCTATTTGCATGGACATCCAGCAAAGCCAGCTTCCATACCTTAAAAATAAATGGATCCAGATGATATGGTGCACCTCAGACTATATACAGTACATTACATTATATACAACACAGAAAAGTGCAATCTCCTAAATTTCCGAGAAATAGGCAAAAATCAAATTTGATTTAATTGAATCAACATGTAGTTAACACAATGCAATATACTGTCCACGTGTTTAATAACTTCCGTCTTGTTAAAAACAGAAAGATGTGAGCAATATTTAGACAGATTCTGGATTATAGGAAACTACATGTAGTCTGCAGCCTGAGGTTGTAGACTCATGATAAAAAGCTTAAACAGCACTCTAAATTCAGTTAAATTCAGAAATGATAATAATGACAGTAGTGCACTATGGCTTAACCACTCCTACCCAATACTGCTTGATAGGGATTCATGCAATTCGAAAATAATTCAGAATAAGCGTTTCAGAGCTTATATGAGCACAATAATTCTTTGTATTCATTAAAGCAGCCTAGTTTATGGCTGATGGCTAATAGTGATAATAACCAAATCACAACAATTAATGAAATGTGTTAACCATCTAGAACAGGGGTGTCAAACTCAAGACCCAGGGGGGCAGATCCAGCCTGCAGGGTGCTTAGATCTGGCCTGTGGGGCCACCCTGGAAACAGCAATGGACTCATCCGTGGTGCCTCTGACAGTGAAAACAGAGCTCCGCAGGCAGCCCTTCCAAGCTCCGTTTTCGCTGGCAGATACACAAGAGGCCGTGGCAGCCAAAAATGGAGCTCAGGAGCCTGTTTTTGGTGGCAGAGCACTTGGGCCACCACAGGTGCCCCCGACACGATGTTGAGCTGGTCACACCCACCCTGGTCACACCCACCCTGCCCCCCCAAGGTCAAATACAACCTTGACGCGGCCCTCAATAAAATCAAGTTTGACACCCCTGATCTAGAATTTCTTTATACAAGCTATGAATGATAACAGATGCCCAAAAGTTAAATAATGACTCCTTTTGTTATTTTATTATAATTTATAGCCATAATTTACCTCAGTTGCTTCTGCTCCTTTCTTCTCTTTTGATGCTCCACTTGCATTTTTACTTCCATGCTGTAAGAAAATTTTAAAACGTCAAACTAGCATTTGAAAACATAAAATATTTTCTTCACAAGGAATAGGCAACACGGTTCCCAAAAGCAACATGCCCATAGATCAGTAGTGGGTTCTAAAACCTGTTGCTACCAGTTCACATGCACACTCGCCGGGCGGGTGGGCAGATCCTCCCACCGCCGACGCTACCGGTTCGCAGAACCAGGCCGAACCGGGAGCAACCCACCGCTGCCACAGATCACTCCCTTTGCACCCACAAAACATTTTCCCCCATTCTAAAAAGAAAAACAAGAAATTAGTAGGCTGCAATGCACACCAATGACTTCTGGTATTGTCTTTACAAAAATTCCAACAGCTCCCACAATAGATTGCACAGATCTATTTAGAAAATAAAAAGGATTGAGGAGTCGCAAGGAAAGAAATAATGTACTAGGACTAAGGAAAACACCTTCATGTCCAATTTCCTTCTTTTATCAACTGGGATTTTATATCCAAGCAATCATTTTGTGGAGGGAAAAGCTCCCCTTCCCTTATTAAGAGCTTGCATGATTTAATTACAAAAATTGCAATTGTTGTAAGTCGATAACTGCCTGTACGTATTTCCAAAAATGTATGATCCATTACCATGATAAAATCTTCAAGAAACCCATATGAGGGCAGCTAGAGTTGTTTTTGTACTATTATAGTGAAGCTCTCTTCCCCAATCGATTGTGTGACAGAATGCAGCAACTGAGTACAATCCTGTCTACCATCCTGTCATATGATCATCTAGACATAGTTCTAACACTCTGACAAATCATTGGGAAAGAGGCAAATGGCTGATGAATCAGATTGAATAGGCAGCTTTGGAACGGCTGGAAGGTATTTTGTCCCTGGATGACCCGGAAGATGATCTCTGTGTCCCCAAAGACCAGAGTGAGACAGAAGAAAGTTTATTTACATCAAGGAATCTTCCTCTAGAACAGGGGTCCCCAAACTTGGCAACTTTAAGACTTGTGGACTTCAACTTCCAGAATTCTCCAGCCAGATATGCTGGCTGGAAAATTCTGGGAGTTGAAGTCCATAAGTCTTAAAGTTGCCAAGTTTGGGGACCCCTGTTCTAGAGGAAGATATATGAAAACAACATTCCCTGCCAGCCTGATAAATCTCCATCCAGGTTTGATTCATGCACTTATTTTGTTCCTAGAAAGAGATGGGATGTAGAAGTAGCAATATAGAGAGAACAGATTTAACTGTGCCAGGGTAAGTTTTATACTGCCTATAAAGAAATTAATTTTGAAATGTTAAAACAGGCACATATAAATTACCTGCTTATCAAAAAAAAAGCTGTAGTAAGGTAGGAGAAAGGGGAAGAAACCCACAGGCATTGTTTGATTGCTTTATCTGACTATTGCTCAAGTTAATCATACTTAAACAAATAAAAGGATACTATTTTTTCCCCTATGTGAAGTTGTAGCACTGAAGGAAAAAATTAATTATTATCTTTTTGATACTTTCTTTCAATACAGTATCTTCCACAAGAACCTAAAACAGTGTTATGTTTTTCTTTCACAACTACCAGAATTTTCACTAAGACTGATAAACAAAAAGTTAAAATATGTATTAAAAACTCCAATATATTAAAAAAATAAGTAAATATTTGATTATAACAATGATTTTATATCAGTGCATTAATTTGGATTCTTTTATTCTGCCTTTACTATTCATAAACAGGAGTGCAGTAACTCATGGGGTTAGAATGCTGGAATCTGCAAGCCCACATTCAAAAGCCGAGTACTGCTATGCGATGGGGTGAGCTCCCATCAATCGCTCCAGCTCCTGCTCACCTAGCAATTTGAAAGTGTGCAAAGTGCAATTTAACACGAGTAGATAAATAGGTACCACTTCAATGGGCACATTAAGGGGGACATGAAAGGAGTCTCCAACCGGGCATCCTCTGGGCAATGGTGATGTCACCGGTTAACCTTTTCACCTCGGAAGTGGCTTGGCACTTTTGACACAAAAACAGCAGCAGCAGCAACTTCATAAGTAATTGAAGGTAGTGAACATACATAGGGCTCTTTCTTTCTCCACCTACTCTACCTACAACAACAACTCTGGGAGGTAGATTGGGCAGAGAAAGAGTGACTGACCATAGACATCCAGTCGGCTTTCATGTCTAAGGCAGGACTAAAACATGCATAAGACAAGACTAAAACTCAGTTTCCTAGTTTCTAGGCCAGCACCTTTATCACCACACCTGTCATGGCCCTGTCGGAGCCTGAGTCCACGGAAGAGGATGAGTGGAGCTGGGGCCGACAGAGGTTGAGGAGGCAGCCCTGGGTTCCTCAGGCTTGGGACAGCTTGCCAACAGGGAGGAACGGGGGCAGGACTGAGAGAGGGGGGGAAGAGAGGGCAGGCAGTGGAGATGAGCAACGGAGCTCAGGCAATGAACAAGGACTGCCCCCTCCTGATCCGAGCACGGAAAGTGGAGAGGAGGCAGGAACAGTGCAGGCCAACATGACAACTCGGGAGCAGAGTGCCCCACCTCTCTTCACAAGGCGCACCTGGGGACTGAGACTTAAGGAGACGCTGTGGGGAAGGGAGCTTTTTGGGAACAAGCGCTGAATCTGTGGAGTTTTGTGTGCTGTTGCCGATGTCTGGAGTTTGCTGGACTTATTGCCTAATTCCGTTGCTTGATGGAACTCATTGCCTTGGTCTCTTGCCTCACTGGATTTCTTGAAGTTGTTATGCTAACAGCGTTTTGGTGGACTACTCGCAGCCAGAGGCTGCTAGAGGTGTGTGAGTGTGTGTGAGTGTTTTGCTCCGGGACTTGCCATAGACGTGGAAGTATTTGGGGGAAAGTTGGAGCAATAAAAGGGAGTTTGAACTATCAGTTGTGTTGCCTCCATGCCTTGCACCGGGTCATCACAACACCAAACAGGAAGATGCTTTCCAGAACAAAATGTCTTAATGGGATAGCAAAACATAAACTGGGTAATATATTAATTTCTGGATATAACTGAAACAATCGATGATAAATCATACCAGAACTTCTGAAACATTATCTTCAGTATGAACCCATCAAGTCATTTTGTAGGGAGACTTGACATATTCAAGATTTCATGGCAATGTGAAAACTTTTTTTTTAAAGAAAGGACTTTTCGCGTAAAATGATTTATTAATTTCTAATTTGTTTAGAAAGGCCTTGCCAGGAAACTATATATCTCCAATTTATTTATTTATTATAAATTAAATAAACTTCATTGAAAGCTGCCTGAGTATTTATGGCTGTAATTCTTAATTGCTGCTAGTTATTTCATATTGAGGGATTGATTGATTATTCATCGTCAGCGTTGATTCTTAGCAACCATGTAAATAGATCTCCAGGATGTTCTGTTCCCAGATCTTGCAACAGTGTATTCATCACCACTGTGATCAAGTATATCCACCCTGCATGGTTAAAGTAGTCAAAAAGATGTCACACAGAAGAAAATCAAGAACTTATTCTTCATTGTTCCAGAATGCCAGACAAGGAATGATAGATTTAAATCATATGAAAGCAAGTTTTCAGCTGGAAAAAAATCTTTCACAGAAACACTGGTTCAATGGGGGAAACTGTTACCCAGTGAATCCCTGTCAGTCTTGCAAGGTAGTTCCGATCAGAAACACAGCCGGCGTACTAACTCTATCTTTATTAGGTTAGATTAATCTAAGGTTAGATTAATCTTGCAAGTCTGGAAGGACCCCTCCCATACCTCACTTTTATTTCTCCCAAAAACTAGAGAGGATCCCTTCTGAAACACCTTTGCCACTCTTCCTGATTCAAATTTCATTTATGAGGCCTTGCGTAGGCTGTGTCTCTTCTTGCTGTCTCCCAAAGTCATTTCCACATACACATTCCCTTTCCACATTCCCTTTTGCTAGACATGTTCAAGCACAGGAAGCTAGAAATCATTGTAGAAGCTTTAAATTGGATTCCAGAATCAAACAATGATTAATGCTCCCTTCCAATTAGTAACATAGGGGTTCTGGCAGGATGTAAGTTACCTCGAGGTAAGATGGTTGGCCTATGAAATATAAAGCATGTATTTATAAATTTATAAATTTTATAAATATATAAATATGTATTTATAAATATACATTTATAAATATTTTATATTTATATAAATATGTTTTATAAATATATAAATATGTATTTATAAATATACATTTATAAATATTTTATATTTATATAAATATATGTTATAAATATATAAATATGTATTTATAAATATACCTTTATAAATATTTTATATTTATATAAAATATTTATTTATTTATTTATTTATTTATTTATTTATTTATTTATTTAAAGATCTTCTATGCCGCCCTACTCCCTCAGGACTCAGGGCGGCGTACAACATTTTAGGGAACATCAAACAAATCAATTAAAAACAAATTAAAACAATTTTTTAAATCCTAAGGGATTAGGCATAGTGACTCCCATCTATCCATATCTGAAGAAACATTTTCATATATATGCTATTTATTTTACATGTTGCTGGGTTATAACTTTTTGGTATGTGTGTTTGTGTGTGTGTGTGTGTGTGTGTGTGTGTGTGTGTGTGTGTGTGTGTGTGTGTGTGTCAAAAATGTTTACTGCCTAACACAAGATAATCTGGCAATGATTTGCAACTGTTGCCACACGCCACCCACCTGGTCCCAGCGGCCCGAGAATCCAGTTGCTGGATGCGCGGGGCCAAAAAAGGAACGGTACAATTATGGAAATAAAGTGATATCTGATCGAATTTAATTTCTCTGGAACCAGGTGGTACATGGCGACTGTACGGGACCTCCAAGTGGTACTCGATCACAAAAAGGTTGGGAACCACTGACCTATACAATCTACACCAAATTTACTAGCCACATGTGACTACAGGAAACAACGCAGATCTGCATGAACACATTTAATACCACCTTATGATAAAAAAGAGTTTTTAAAAGGTATCATAGAAGAAAGAAAAAAATGTTAAAATACAATAAACCCTGAAAAGGAGGGAAAACACACCTGATGTTCACAGAGGTGTCTTTTGCAAACCTACAGTAAAAGGAAATCAGTATAGACACCTCCTAAGTATCAGGGGGAAAGTATTCCAGAGGATAGGCTGGGTTTGCATAGAAAGGCCTAGTTTTCAGTACTAATCATAACATAGCAGTTTCTGAATCACAGCACAAGTCCTCCCAGAATTTTTCCAGTGTTAGTGGTTAAGCAAGTCTGCAATAAGGAAAATGACCTGTAACTTGGTCTCTCACTTTTTAGGGGCTTATATGCTAAGCATACACTACTGACATGGCTGGATAACTAATAATTAGTCATCATTAATTGTTTTAATACTAGTATACTCAGTATGTTGTCAGGTATTTCCCTCAGTAATCTGCCCACTACATTATGTAGAAAAATATATGGTTACATGACCCATCTCTTTTGCAAGTTTAAAATCACTTCCTAAAGTTAGCAAAATCACCAAATAGAATGAATGATCTTCTTATGACATGATTGCAGGTTAATTCAGGAAGTTCTTTTGCAATGATAAGTACCAAACTTCAAAAGATGTGCATCATAATTTCTTTTAGAAAGCCTTTCATAAGTCAGAAATGCCCTGTACTAAAGACATTAAAAGCAAAAATATAGTTCAGGGGGGAAAAGATTCTATAGCTTTTACTTTATCTCAGAACCCTTGGTCGTTCTCTTCCTTCCCAATGACAAATTGGAGAAGAGGAAAATATATAATTCTTTTTGAAAAGCCATTTAACTTTGTGATAATCATATACAATAGCATAACCATAAATGTTGGCAGGAGAGTTAATATTAATTTTAATTAGGTAAGACCTGCAGTTCCACCCTCCATAAATATGGAAGCCACCCAATCTGCATTGAAAATTATGGACTTTTTATAAAAAAAATGTAAAAGCTTTGCATGCCATTTTTCTTAAATCATCAATTAAATTGCCCCAAATGTTTCAAAAACTTTAATCAGAATAACTTTTATTACAGATTAACAAACAAAGTTGGAAGGGACCTTATAGGTCCTTCCCAAATCTGTCTTACTGCCTACATTCCTATCACCAATCTCCTCCCACTTATGACTGTATGACTATAACTTGATTTATATTAATATTGATTGTTTCCTGATTGCTTATTTGAACCCTATGGCAAACATTAAGTGCTGTACCTCATGATTCTTGACAAATGTATCTTTTCTTTTATGTATACTGAGAGCATATGCACCAAAGACAAATTCTGTGTGTGTCCAATAACACTTGGCCAATAAAGAATTCTATTCTATTCTATTCCAAGATGAATCGGTGGTTTAAAAGGTCTCTTTCAATCCGATTTACTCAACGAACAAAGAGTGTAAATCCTACCCTTCAGAACCGTGTCCACTTTCCTTTTCTAATCAATCAAGCTTTCATGTCAGAAAGTTAAAGGCAGCCAAAAAAAAAAATCACAAGAATAGGCTAGCTATTCCGTGCATACCACAAGGGCGTAAACTTTCTGGTTCTCCTTTGCCAATTCATCCCCGGTGTAAAAGCCCACAGCAGGTACGCCCTCGGCAAGACAAGGAAGGATTTCCATCCGAAAAGATTAACGACCGACACTCCCTCAGAACTACATCAAACACCGGATCTCCAAAATCCCGCAGCAATCATAACTCCACGTGTATTTACCGTCGCATACCACCAACTCGCGAACGCCATCGCGGGGACCGCTCCCAGCTCTCCTTCCAAGTTCGGTTTCAGCTTCCCCGAGAGCGAGCGCACGAAACTACCAGCTACGCGCGGCTGGCTGTGACTGTCTGACCTGAGGGCTTGGGAATATGTGCGGGCAAAGAGCGGGGCGTGGAGAAGCCTCTGCGTCCTTCAGTCGGTCCGCCCCCAAACAGACAAGCAGAGTAGGAAAGTTTGAAGAGGATGGTCCGTGTAATATGTGGTTGTCTGCTCGCTGGAGCCCCGCCTTTCTGCTTTGAAGTTAGTGCAAAGTTAGGGAAAGCCCCGTTTGCCTAGAAGTAATCGTCTTTTTGGACAAAACACGCGCGAATCCAATCAGCGAAGACGGTTCCCCCCACCCCCCTCTCCGGGATAGACGGAGGTAAGGAGGAGAACGATATCTCGATCCAACTTTCCTTGGTGCCAGCTACACCGCCCAAAACCACCTAAGTATGATTTCATTGTTTTGATCCAGTTCCTGGAAGAAGGGAAGGCGTGTCTACACTCATTGTCTTTCTAAATTCCTAGTATTTTCTGGATAAATTTCCTCCTGTCAGAATATCTTTTTAAAAAAAATAAGGCTGGCCAAGAAGTCATATTTTACCCCTCTGGCCTGCATTCATAGATAAAGAAATGCACTTTGCTCCAGACAAAAATTAAGGGCCCATAAACTCTCTATGTTCCCACAGGTGCTAACTTGGGAGTCAGCTGAATTATGACTTAGTAATTACCAGGACAATGGACCATAAACTAACCACAGTAGTTTGGTTTTCACAAAATACGGAAACACTTTGTTACCAATGGCTTGAAAGCCCAAGAGAATATACAAAGTCATCTACTATAAATTCTGAGAAGGATATTTCAAATACTCCTTCTTCTTGGGGTACCTAATAGGTCACTAACTGTCAAGGAACACATAGAAGTTTTATCTCCAGTATCTTGACTTCCCCACAGTTTGCAAACAGCATTGAAAAAAGGAGCAGCACTGGGGGGAAAGGTGCAACTATGAATAATGTGCTCCACAATTTTGTCAAAGGTGTTGCAAGGAATCTCCACCTGCCATTCGCCCTGCTATCCCACAAACAGGATGGCCATAAGGCCGGCCACTCTACAACCTACTTTTCCAGGCACTAGGAAGTAACTTAATGGTAGAAGTCAAACTGTGAAATTCCACTGTAGTATCTATCATTTCACAGCAGGAATATCTGCAAGATCAGCACCCACCTGTACTAGAAATAAGATAGACGTCTTGATAAATGACATCATACCCACCTTTCATCTCTTCTCTAGGACAAGAAGCCTAAATTGTAAGAACCTCTCTCCATTAAAGAGGGAACGTACCCAAAATCCTGAAGGCAATCTACTTCACATCTCCTGAGTTTTATTGGAACTATAGGATACCAACTAGATTTCATTTAAACCAGAGAATGACATGAAACTTAATGATGACAGTGTACAGAGTACAGTGTACAGATACAGAGTACAGATGGCAGTGTACAGATACACTCAGAGCCTGGGTTCACATGAGTTGTAAACAAGCCATAACAAACGTGTTTAGAAAGCTCAATGTTTTAAATGGCATGATACATACAGCAGGCCATGATATGAGGGTTGTTGCAGAGTGTACCAGCTTACATGATAGTTAATCCACATTTCCGAGTTCACACAGATACACCATTTTATAACCATAATTTAGAGCACGTTAAATGTGCTCGCTGATTCGTTACTCGGTAAATCGTCCCTATGTTGTCAAGTGCGACTTATTTATTTATTATTCGCACTTGTATGCCGCCCACTTCACAAGGACTTGCTGTTGCACTTTATAAATCACGGTTTTAACAGCAGTTAGAGTGCAGTACTGCAGACTACTTTAGCTGATCAGCAGTTCAGCTGTTCAAATCTCACCGGCTCAGGGTTGACTCATCCTTCCATCCTTCCGAGGAAGGTAAAATGAGGACCCAGATTGTTGGGGGCAATGTAAATATACATTGCTTAATGGTGTAAACCGCTTAGAGAGTGCTTGCACTATGAGGCGGTATATAAATATCACTAATAAATAAATAAAATTTGCCGCCTTGCGCAGACACAACCTGGGACGATAAAGTTTGCAAGTCAAAGATAGCTTTGAATCCTCGCACTTTAGAAACCGCCCCGAGACAAAGTTCGGGACGCGCAGAGTCACTTTCCCAGAAGCTTTCAAGGATTCCACCTCCGGGTTTAAAGTAGCCCAAATATGCCTGCTAAAATATTTTAAAAGGGGGCAGTAATAGTCACCATTTTTCACATGGCCGCAGGGAGGGGGCTCAGGTCTTTGAAGTGCCCTCGCCAGCCTTCCTCCAGCGGGCGCCCTGGAAATGACAGCCTACTACGGCGCTTATCGCCTATCAGCTGACAGGGGAAATTACAGGGCAGCCGAGCACATCTGGAGAAGAGCAAGAGGCTAAAAATAATAAAAAAAAGGCGGCGTCACGACGCAAACGAGGGCGCGCGCGCACCCCAAATTCCCTCGTTCGAGCAGCTGCTCCGCCCCACCCAATGCTTTCCCCCGCCGCTCCCGGCTCTGCTCCTCGGCTCTCCCGCGCGCGCCGCCGATCTTGGCTCCTCGCCGCTGTGGGCGCTGGAGAATTTCTGCTGCGCTTCGCCACATAAGCCTCGGCCCCAACCGACCGCCGCAGGGCGACGTTTCTCGCCCCTCTTAATTCGAAAGGGGAAATAAGAACGAGCCCTCTTAAGGGGCAACTGTTTTTGGTTTAGCTTAGTTCCCGCCCCTCCGCCAGCCGCCTTCGACTTACCTCTTTGGAGCCCGCGGTGGGTTGTTTCTTGCCTTTCGTTGGCTGCGACATGACGGCCGAGGCGGCGCTTTGGCTCCTCGCGGGCCGTTTTCCCCTTGAGGCGTTTTGACGGGACTCTGCAGTAACCCCCAAGAACAGGGCGAGCGGATAGGAGGATCCGGCGGAGAGCTACGAAACAACTTTTCCGACGGACCCCGTGCCAAAATCGGGCGGCTGTGGCGCCTCCTCTTCCTGCGGCCGCCGCTTCAGTCTCGGAGAATTTCTCCGGGAGGAGGTTCACTGCGAAAGGGCTGGGTGGCACATTATTGTGTTCCCCGAGCCGGCTGTGCCTTGCAGATTTATAGGCTGCTAATCCAGCCTTTGAGTGCCGTTTCATTCTACCGGTAGCTTGTTTCAAAGCCTCTTTTTAAAATTTGGCAGAGGTTACAACGCACTCAGGAACACACACACACACACACACACACACACACACACACACACACACACACACCCCATCATCATCATCATCATCATCATCATCATCATCATCTATTGATCCAGTTTCTTACTGGTTTGACCTGGTGTGTGTGAGGCTTCTCCTTAATTTCTAAAAAATTAAGCATCTTAGTAGTAACCTGCACAGGACAATATCACTGTCCTCTTAAAAACCAGATGTGAAGCCACCAGGTTTGACTCTGGTTAGTGTTTGGATGAGATAAACAATTATTTGACAATTGCAGATAAGCCATCTAGATGAAAGAAAGAAAATCCAGACAGGCCTTTACATCTGGAAGCCTCTCCCACTGAACTTGGTGTAATTTATTTGAAAGCTTATCTAGACATTCCTGAGTTCAATTAATGTCAGGAACAACAACAGTAAAAATAAAAAAAAGTTGCTTAAAACTTAATTGATCTCAGTCAAAAGAGATCCCAGGGCAATTTATACAATTACAAACAGGAATGCTATAATTATACTAGCTAAATGCAAGTTGAAAAGAACATTTCAAGTGAAAAGAACTCTGTCAAACAAGAGTTGTCTGCCCCAAAAATGAAAAGAATGTTGATGCCAAACAAGTTTCCTTAGGAATTATTGTCTAATCACAATATCTATGCAAAAAGTAGTCACCTCAATTTTGAAAAGAGTAGTTCATAAGGGCATGGAAAAGCAGACAAATTGTTATGAGAACATATATTTTAATAGATGAGAATTAGGACTCAGTCCTAGGCACTTACACTTTGGCTTTCTGGACATTTCTGAAATAAGCCCCCAATATTCTGGCTCACCATTATCCATACTGGTTGCATACAAAACATCTGTAGCAGTGCTTCTCAACGATAAACAACTTTAAGATATATGGATTTCAACTCCCAGAATTTTCCAGCTAGCATCGCTGGCTGGGGAATTCTGGGAGTTGAAGTTCAACATCGTAAATTTGCCAAGATTGAGAAACAGTGGTTTACGTACATAGCAGGAGTGGGTTCCTCCCGATTCGGACTGGATCACCCGAACTGGTAGCAACCTGCTGGTGTCATCACTGTCGGTGATGGTTCGTGCACGTCGCCATCTTTTTTTTTATTTTGTGCACATTTTTCCCCTTCCGCGGCTTGAAAAAGGGCCCTCCAACCCGCCCGCGGGTGAATTCTGACCTTTATTTCTTCCCACAAAGCACAGCTGATCAGCTCCCCAGTTGTGTTTTGAGCTCATTCCTGCTTTTGAGCATGCACGGAAGCCAAATCGCACAAGGGGATGCACGCGCGTGTGAAACATCGTAATGCGAAACGGTGGCGAAGGTAAGTGGAACCCACCTCTGGTAGATCGGTTTCCGACCCCTCTGTAAGCTGTTACCCACAATTATGAGCTTTTCTACATGACCTGCTAACTGAGCACAGGCATTGTTTCCGTAATCACACTGAAATGACTTGTATGAATGACATCAGCCTTAGTTCACCTTCCTCACTAAGGTAACCTGCAATCCTGTTTTCCTGTTGTGCTAGAAAAATGATGCTTTTAGATTTGTATCAGCACAAGACTGGATGTGTGCTTTCTCTCTTCAGTCTAACCATGTCTGTCCCCCTATTGCAGGAGTGTCAAACTCAAGGCCCATGGGCTGGATCCGGCCCGCGGGGTGCTTACATATGGGCCACCCTGGAAGCAGCAAAGGACTGGGCCACTGTGCCTCCGCCAGCGAAAACGGAACTCAGTGGCCCCCTCCCGAGTTCCATTTTTGCTGGCAGAGGGCTGCAGGAAGCTCTTGCATCCAAAAACAGATGTTGAGCTGGGCATGCCCACAACCAGTGGTGGGTTCCTACCGATGCGGTCTACTCTATAGCACCGGTAGCGGCCCGCTGATGACATCACAGTACTGGTGCGGTCGGTTGCCAGTGCCTGGGCACCACCATTAAAAAAATTTTTTTAAATGTTTTTTTAAATTTTCTTTTGCGCATGCCCAGAAGCCGAGCTTCTGACACTGCGCATGCGCTGCCTTCCTACCCCACAGTGAGTCCAAGCAGGGGAGGATGGCTAACAAAGCGCGTGAGACACTGAAAGAACGGGCGGCAGGAGCTATCTCCATTCCCCTCCCTTCAACAGTCTGAGAAGCCACGAACGCACGGTGATGATCCTAGGCATTTTTGCACATTCGAGGCTTCTCGAGCTGCTGAGGTGAGGGGGAATGGACGGCAGGACCTATCTCAGTTCCCCTCCCTTCAGCAGTCCGAGAAGCCACGAACATGCGGTGATGATCCCAGGTATTTTTGCACGTTCGAGGCTTCTCGAGCTGCTGAGGGGAGGGGAAACGGGCGGCAGGAGCCTAGGATCATCGAATGGGGAGAAGCATTCAGGCCGGACGGAGCCTCCTAGAAGAACCGCTGCCGCAGTCTTGCTGCTCCCACTGCAGGGGGCTGCATTGTGAGTGGGCAATGCCCCCTCCCCGCTTCTCCGGCCACTGCCAAGCTCCCAAGGCCCATGCCCACCCGGTCACATGGCTGGCAAGCCACACCCACCCCTGCCCACAACCCTGATGCGGTCCTCAAGTTTCACACCCCTGCCCTATTGCTTGCTGTTAAGAGTTGCCACAATAGAGCAAATTCCCCTGTGGTTACTGGTTGTGCCCTCCATGGTCATTTTAGAGTATCTGTGCCAAAAGAGATGAACGTATCCACATAAAACCTAGACTTTGTCTCTTGCTTTCCAGTATGGGTGGGAATACGCTGCCCTGAGTCCCTCGGGAGTAGGGCGGCATAGAAGAACCAAATAATTAATAATAATAAATAATAAATAAATAGTAATTAAATTAAGGAAATGTAAACATAAAGCAATTAATTATCTTGAAATAAGTTTCTATCTTCAAAAGAGGATTTCATATTTTGGCAGCTTCCTCTCATAGTGAAAAATTATAATGTTTCTTCCTTAACCACAGAATTGCTGCATACCACATTTCCTTGCTTTTGACCATCATAATTGATATAAGCTTGTGCCTGAGCTGTGAGGTCCAGATATATTTCCATGATTAATATAAAAGAAATATTAAATCCAAATAATTCCCGTTTGGTTGGATGCAATGTTAACTATTTCATCAAATATGCCACATGCTTATATAAGATCTTAAACTGACACTAATCTCATAGTTTCCATATCCATCTGCAGAATACAAAAATTGGCAGACTGGGGAAAGGTAAAGAACAATTCGATATTACTTCATAACATACCTCATATGATTGTTGAACGTGTATACCCATTCATATGAATGAATGTGATTTTTAAAATCTAAGATTTGAGAATGAGATTTTCATCTCCTAGTTCAAATTCTTAACTACTAACCTATTATATGTTTAGAATACAGAGGAACCATGAAAATGAAAGACGATTATTCTTGAAACACAAATTATTTTTCATGATATTTTCTTTAGTTGTGACGTTTAATTTTAAACAATACTTGAACCTCATCACATAACAGGTTTGACAGACTGTGCTGCATTCCTGAAGGTTCGTCACACTGAACACTCTACTCTCTGCTACAAGGTTGATAAGCAAAACACAATGGAATCCTGGAAGGATCAAGATATTAGAACATATGCATTTTTAAAATTAGGGGCAAGATACCAACTCTGCCCCAAAATGTGTATTCCTACAATTCATCTTCTCATTCTGGTGCCTTGCAGTATTCTTGATTTTGAACATTTTGAGGAAGGTGACATATTGCAGCAGAAGAAAGGGGGAGGGGAGCATATTCTAGTACTGTATCTAGAATTTAGATTTAAGCAGTCTTACATCTTTACCACCTATGTGGTAGAAGGTCATGTATTGTGCTAAGCAGTAATGGGTTCCACTTACCTCTGCTACCGGTTCGGGAACAGAAGCGCGGGCGCAGGCGCTTTGTACGTGTGCAATGCTTCTGCACATGCGCAGAGCGTTTTTTATGACATCCGGGCTGGTGGGTGGAGCCTGAGAGCTGAAGTGGTGAAGTGGTTAAATGCTGCAACTGCAGGCTGACTGCTAGTTCAGCAGTTCAGCTGTTCAAATCTCACTAGGCTCAAGGTTGACTCAGCCTTCCATCCTTCTGAGGTCGGTAAAATGAGGACCCAGATTGTTGGGGGCAATATGCTGAACTCTGTAAACCGCTTAGAGAGGGCTGTAAAGCACTATGAAGCGGTATATAAGTAAAGTGCTATTGCTATTGCTATTGCCTCCTGCCGCCACTACTACCAGTTCGCCGAACCGGTGAAAACCAGTAGCAACCCACCACTGGTGCTAAGTCATGGTTTACTTACCCATAATAATCCAACTGAGGCTGCAGTATGAATCCATTGATGTAATGACAAAAATACGATGTCCAGTTTATCTCTGCAATAGAGATCACTGGCGATAGTCATATCAAACTTATGCAGATTGTTGCTCCATAAAAAAGCAAGAAGACTTCCTGAGATGATAGATAGATAGATAGATAGATAGATAGATAGATAGATAGATAGATAGATAGATAGATAGATAGATAGATAGATAGATAGATAGATAGATAGATAGATAGATAGATATTCATGAACTGGGAGAGCCATGTTAACAAGGTCAGCCAATAAATAGGCATAGCAACAAAGTCAACCAATGGGAGCTAAACACATCTGAGTCTGTGCAGAGAATCGAAACTGAAACTAGAAGGCTGGGCTTGGCTCAGCCCACACTGTACTTTCTGTCCACTTTGAACTCTGAACTGAAAGCTTGTCTGCTGCTGGAAATGAAACTGCTTGTAACTGTTGCTACAGTGAAGAAATAATCTACTTGTGGTATTGTATATATATATATATATATATATATATATATATATATATATATATATATATATATATATATATATATATATATATATATATATATATATATATATATATATATATATATATATATATATATATATATATATATATATATATATAATGTTTATAAAGAAGTTAATGAATCCAGCTGAATCAGTTATCGGTGTGTGCTTCTGGTTTTGGTTTATGCAACAAACTCGGATGGATGGATGGATGGATGGATGGATGGATGGGTGGGTGGGTGGGTGGGTGGATGGATAGATAGATAGATAGATAGATAGATAGATAGATAGATAGATAGATAGATAGATAGATAGATAGATAGATAGATAGATAGATAGATATTCCTCTATATATATAGAGAGAGGAAAAGCTGAGGAGACAGAAATAGGCCACAACTGTAAACACTATCAGCTATAGAGATATCATCTTTTACAACTTTTCCTGTAGTGGAAGGCCATCCTGGATAGGGGGAAGTAGAGCCTGACAGCCCATAACTTGGTTCTATATGTGCCTTTATCTAACCATAGGAACACAAAAATGACAATATGTGTATCATGATATCATGATACAAGCCCTGACCCTTAGTATTTGCACCATGACATTTTGTGCAATTTTTTGTTGTAAGCAATGAAAATACATTGTGTTTTTGCAGTGTATGTTTTGCCTCTCTTTGTTTACTTCCGCTAAGGCCTATGCATGGTTCCAGTTTCTGATTCAGGTAAATGTAAAGTGCTTAGAAAACATTGTTATCTATCGGAAATTTTTCATGATTAAGGCAAAGATATAATTGTATATAACAACAGTTTGCATATATAGTTATATAATTCTACGCCCTATATTTTTCTTGTGTGCAGCTTTAAATCAAGAGCCACATTTCATAACATTTAGAAACAGAGGAACTGAAACTCTGAAAATCTTACTCAGATAGCCATCAATGGAGAACTAATTACAAAGTTAGATGTATCTTCCTATTGTTTTTCCTTTTTAAACTGCCCCTGCCTATTGATGTTTCTTTTTCTGTTTTATGGACAAAAATAGAATTCTTAAATGGTTCCAGAATTATTTAAATATTTAGATTACTGTCCCATGTGCTGGCATAAAATTACTGGCATGAAGAAAAGAAAGTGCAGGTCATGACTTGGAAGTCCTATATAGTGTTGGGAACTTGCCATTCCTTCAAAGGAGACCCCCACTTTGTGGACAATTAGCAGTATACAGGGTATACAGGCAGCCCCTAGGTCAAGAACACTCACCTTACAGACAACTTGTACTTATGAATGGGCTGTCTATAACTACAAATGATGGACGATGTTCTCCTACCTCAAGCCAATAAACTGCTGAGGCTGCACAATGTTTTAATGAATCGCTGAAGCTGCACATTTTTTAATATACAGCCTGTTTTCAGCGGTTCATGACAACATTATACAGTTTCATTGGTTCATCAAACTACCGAAGGAGAATGCTGTCTGCCATTTTTTGTAATAGGCAGTCCATGCATAAGAACAAGTTCCACATTACATACATATTTGAGTTAAAGGCAGACTTAGGAACAGAACTCATTTTTAACCTGGAGACAGCCTGAAACATTGTAAGCAGATTTGCAGTTCAATTCCAAAAAAACAATTAGTTTTCCTGTATTATTGTTGAGATAACAAAATTGTTAATTACAATACTTTCATATTAACTAACTTCTCATGACTTAGACTAGTTTACTCTGTTGCCACGCCACAACACCACCCCATGGTATGCTACATTAACCTCAATCACTTGCAGACTACAGCAGAATTGGGCAAGCTCTAGTAGCTGGAAGTCACATTTCAATGTTTATTTGCAAGCTGAATCTTGTGAGTAGAAGCATCTCCTCTAGCTGGGCAAAATAGGTTGTGGTCCCCCCCCCAACCAAGTTTTCTTTGTAGGGAGAGTAACAGTGTTTATTTCTGTTTCAGGTTTATTTTAGGACCAATTTTCATGTACTTCCTGCCTCGAGGGTGGTAGTTATGCTGCCAGTTTTCAGCAATTTCATTGCAGAAATTTAGTGGCATCATTGAAAGGGCTCCAACAGTTATATAAAAAAGAGGGATTTAAGATCCACACTAACTCTGGAGTGCACTTGTTCGTCATGGTGCTATAAGACAATCTTTCATAGGGTATATTTTCAATAATTATTTTTTATCGACTGTTCTAGTGCTTTGTATCTTGCTGCTTAGAAATACTATCATTCAATTGTCCAGTAGTAGCCAAGGAAAAAAAGGAAACCTTGTTGCCTAATGACATTGCCAAAATGGGTTGCACAAATTGTAAGTATATTGGTGGGACATAATCCACAACATATCTGATAAGAATGCAGATAAGTTGAAATGTTTTTGGTGATAGCCATTGTGAGCCTTGAGAACCAGTGGACATTTCTTGATTTTTCAATAATGGGTGAATAATAACAATGAATATTTCACTTTACTTTAGATGACATGAGAAATGAGACAAATATAAACTTATACATAAATGCATGGTATGGTTGACTTTCCTTTTTAGTCTTGCCCCTGGCAGTCACTTGGAAGCTTAGAATATCTTAACTTCTCTGTATAGGGTGAATAGGATTTCCAATTATTTTTCTCATGGCAGGGCTCGCACTAAGCATGAATCAATTAGGCCACTGACATAAAAATAGGTGTGGTTGGAAAAGAACAAGATGAAAGCAATCGGCTACATAGACCAGGCCTTGCTTATAGTTAGTATGTGAACACTCATTTGCTGATATCAGCTATTTCCAAATAGTGTATGTTAGATCAGCCTTCTCTAAGCAAGTTTATCCAGATGTGTTGGAGTTACCACTCTCATTATTTCAACTATTTTTAAAAAATGATGAGACATTCTGGGCCAATCACTGTGCTCTTCAGCTAATTAAAAGAACAATTCAGCTAGTGCCTTGCCCTGAGCCATCACTGGTCTTGAAGCAATAAACATTATTTCACTGACTCTACACAAAAAGAAAATAGTATGAATTGCTAGCAGGTCCCTCACCATTTCCCCACATGTGTGCATGTATCTAAGTGTAAATAAAAGAAAATAACAGTTGCAGGGACTATAAAGGGAGCTGCTTGGACACAAAGTCTTCTGCACTAAAATCCTACTGGAAGTTGATGGTAAAAAGCATGTCAACAATTTTGTAAACAACTAATTTTTCCCAAAGGCTGCAACTATAGCTCCACATTGTCATTGGTGGATGGACTGGGAGAAAGCTATATTCTGAAAATGTCTACAGCCAGCCATCAGAATCAAGGTGTTGAGACTCTGTGGGATAATGTGCTATTGGTACAGGGTCTTCATGTTAATAAAAGTCTGCCTGTAAGCAGACTTTTTTTAGAAAACAAAAATAAATCAGCTCAGATCTGAATACCAGTAAACATTGCACAACACTGCACAAGTCTGGAAGTAAATCTGAGCTGGTACTATAATAGTACAATATTTGAAAGAAATATTTGAGGAAAAATAAAACACAGTATAAAAGAATAAAAAAGATCATACCAGATTTGCATGTCATGAATACAATGTATTTTGGGTTTTCTTGACACTGATTTACTAAATCAATCACAACTGGCTAAGTCACAAACTGAAAATAAATAAATCACAAAATAAAGCATGGGTTAAAAAAACAATGACTAACTTTACACAATAAAATAAGTTAAAATTGAATCAATCACATTATGCTAATCAGATGCAAAAGGCCTCAATTTAGCATATACTGTATCTAAATAAAATATATTGAATAATTGCCTTGGTCTACCCTATTCCAGAAACAACCAGGAAAGCACATAACCATCAAGAGAGGAGGCAGGGGAGAAAGTGATGTCATGTACATCATTACATTATCGTGCAATTGATATGAATTGTATAATTTACATTAGTCATGTCATGCCACTAACGTCACATGATGTTGCCATGATGTAGATGATTTCATTGTGGCTTCTAATAAATGTCTATCACAAGGCAGTATGATGAAAAGGTTTCTGCAACTATTTGCAAAAAAAAAAAAAAAAAACCACCAGTAAATTTCTACATATCCTAAATTTCAGTTCATCTTTAGTTCTTCCACATGAGTGTGCTTCCATCCATTCCGTAAAGTACAGTGGAGCATAATGTTTTTGAGCATGTACTCAGCTATTAATCTGATCTTTTAAATGTATTACATCATAATCAAGGTGGGCAGATAACTTTATTTCTAATGTCATGTCTTTTTGAAATTAGACCAGAAAAAGCCAAATATCAAATACGTATAATGATACAAACATTTTAAAGATAAAACATACAACTGAAACTAGAACATTTTTGATGGGCTTAATGGATAGTCAATTAGAAAAAAGGAATGAAACATTATTTTTATATGTGTTTACTGCAGTGAAACCAGTGGTGAAATCCAAATTTTTTCCCTACCGGTTCTGTGGGCGTGGCTTGGTGGGCTTGGTGTGGCTTGGTGGGCATGGCTTGGGCATGGCAGGGGAAGGATACTGCAAAATCTCCATTTCTACCCCACTCTGGGACCAGCCAGAGGTAGTATTTGCCAGTTCTCTGAACTACTCAAAATTTTTGCTACCGGTTCTCCGAACTACTCAAAATTTCCGCTAACGGTTCTCCAGAACCTGTCAGAACCTGCTGGATTTCACCCCTGAGTGAAACTGTATGCACAAAATTGTTCCCAATAGTTGTAACCATAGTTCTGTATTGTCATTTGGTGCATGGACTGGAAGAGAGAAGAAATCTTTTACTGGGGAAAAAAAAGGAAAAAATGAACATGATTTTTTAAATACCTGTTTGATCACGTTTTCCACTGATGTTATTCCTTTTACCAAAATATTCTGCAGTCTATACACAAACAGACATAATGAGAAAAAGCACTGAGTAATATGTGAGACAGGTAAAAACTATAATCAACAGGAAGACTTCACTTTGAAATTCAGCAGGGAGTTATATTGTATTTGACAAGTTAGCTGGGTGTTGCCCATCTGAATTCCAAGGATTGTATAAGAAGGGAGTATCTTCACCAGCATGAAAGGAATTTTTTTTTTACTTTACTAAAAGCTATTTGGCTTGAGATATATTGCATTTGCTTTAGCTAGAAACAAATACCTTTAGCTGTCTACCACTTTTTAAAAAGTGGGACCTCAGTAGGATACTAAAATGAAAATATAATCAAAAAAACATTTGGAGTTTGATTATAAAGGAAACCATATACCGTATTATTTGGAGTATAAGACGCACCGGAGTATAAGCAGCACCTTAGTTTTTGGGGAGGAAAATAGGGGAAAACAATCTGCCTACCAGGTATTCATCTGGCTAGCATCCTTAGTCTGGTCAGCTTCAGCACATTATTTTATCCCCTGGTTAGGACTTAAAAAAACCTTCTTCTGAGAGAGTAACAATGAAAGAGCATGCAAGCCAGTAAGAGCTGGGAAGATCGTTAGCACCTGGTTAGGGCTAGAAAAAAACTTATTCAGAGCAAGTAGAGCAATGAAAAAATCCTGCAAAGACTTAGGGCTGGAAAAACATTCTTCTGAGAGAGTAACAATGAAAGAGCCTGCAAGCCAGTAAGAGCTGGGAAGATCGTTAGCACCTGGTTAGGGCTAGAAAAAAACTTATTTAGAGCAAGTAGAGCAATGAAAAAACCCTGCAAAGACTTAGGGCTGGAAAAACATTCTTCTGAGAGAGTAACAATGAAAGAGCCTGCAAACCAGTAAGAGTTGGGAAGATCGTTAGCACCTGGTTAGGGCTAGAAAAAAACTTATTCGGAGCAAGTAGAGCAATGAAAAAAAAATTCTGCAAAGACTTAAGGCTGGAAAAACATTCTTTGGCGAGAGTAACAATGAAAAAGCCTGCAAGGTAAGAGCTGGGAAGATCTGTTAGCACCTAGTTAGGGCTGGAAAAAAAAGCTGCATTCGAAATATAAGACGCACCCAAATTTTTAGCCACTTTTAGGGAGGAAAAGGGTGCGTCTTATACTCCGAAAAATACGGTAGTTAGATCTGTTTCTACTTGATTTGTCTTGTTTGATAGTATTGTATTAAGTCTCTCTCTCTTTTTTTTCCTGATCCTCATTTGGCAATCGAAGATTACTTAGACTGATTAGATTTGTATCATCTCTGATGACTGTGATATGCAACATTGATTGATAGGTATTATTGTTATAGTGGCTTCCTTGAAGTAGAAACAAACTATAAAGTTAATAAGTTCTGTTTACGTGTCCTGTAAACATAAATATGGGGATAAAATAATATCCTGGAAGTAAGGAAAGATATAAGGAGCTTGACTTATGTTGATATGTTAGTAAAGGGCTAATGAATTGAGATCAATGCAGCATGGATCCTGGGAATGTGGGCGTCCTTTTTGCCAATCATAGACTTCAGAGTTTGAACATTACCTGACAGAACCAATCTCAAACTGCATTAAGTGATGGAACTTGAATCTGAAGTAGCTGAAAAGCCAAGTTGAGAAAGGAACTAATCAATCAGCACCAAGAGGCTTTGAGTCAATAAGGAATTTTGAGGATGAAAAAGTGCTATTTTATCACCAGTCTGGCAGAGGGACTTCACCAGCTACCTGGTGACATGCAGCTTGTCCTCTCAAATAGACATTCAGTACTTCCTTGTGTCTTCATCTACTGCTGCTTCAATCTTTCTTTCCCAATCAGGGAAAGAGAGCAGATTTGGCAGACTGACTCATGAATCTGCATGTTGCTTCTAATTTTCTTTTTTCTTGCTGTCTAAAACTGCACCAAGTTATTTACAGTGAAGGGAACTTACTGCTTTTTGAAAGTGCTATATCAGTGATGGCGAACCTTTTTCTTCTTGCATGCCAAAAATGGGAGTGTGTGTACGTGCTAGCCGGTACACAACCCCCTCACGGGAGCCACACACTGCATTCGCACATCCCTGCACATGCACCCCCCTGTTGAGCCATTTTTCACCCTCAGGCTTACCTGAAGCCTCTGGAGTGCGAAAAAAGCCCAATGGGCAAACCGGAAGTTCCGAAAAACTGATTTCCAGTTTGCCCGTTGGGCCGTTTTTTGCACTCAGGAGGCTTCCCTGAAGCCTCTGGAGTGCGAAAAATGGCCCAACGGGCAAAATGGCCTTCCCCAAGGCTGAAAATCAGCTGGCCAGTGCGCGCATGCGCACTGGAGCTGACATAGGGCAATGCCTTGCATGCCCTCAGATATGGCTCCATGTGCCATATCTAGGTTTGCCATCACGGTGCTATATCCATGAATACGAGTCCTCAGGGAGTAGGGCGGCATAGAAGAACCTCCAAATAAATAAATAAATAAATAAATAAATAAATAAATAAATAAATAAACAAATAAACAAATAAATAAACAAACAAATAAACAAACAAATAAACAAACAAATAAACAAACAAATAAACAAACAAATAAATAAATAAATATTATGTGCTGGGCCTGGGAAGTTACAGCTTCCACAGAGGGGTTTATGAACTACAAAGATTCAGAGATAACCTCTATATCCTAGACTTACCAGTTTCAGGTGATTTCTTGGAAAACCATTAACCATTATTAGCAGAAAATGTACAACTTAGAGTGGGATTCAAGGAAGTTGGTTCTTATCTGCATGACTCATTGGAAGCAAACTATGAAGATCTGCCCAGACCTAATAATACCCTATATTGTACTACAGGAGAAAACAACTGTTTGCCTACTGGCCTTACAGAAAAATCCAATACAAATATTACACAGTAAGTACGGTATTATGTTTATCAAATTGTAATTAGTTTATATTCTTAGCAAGACATACTTGTAAAGTATTGCATACTTTAGGTCATCTCTCAGAATTCCACAAACATTCTGCTTCAAAAATAGTTCTAGGAGCTAGGAATAGTTTGAGTAGTCTTCTGATAATAAACTTATTATGACATAGAGTTTGTTTCTTTGTTTTTGGGCTATATACTATATCATTACAAATATATCTAAACCTATGATTGGCAGAATCAGACTAAAGCAAACATAATATATTTAACCAGCTCAGGATTAATGACATATGCTAAAACTGTCTGCCTGGATTTAATAGGGTGGCTTGGGTTTGGTGTTAGTATAGTGAGTGAATGTGACAGTTTTCAAATATAATCCCTGACTGATAGCTTACTGTTATAATGAAAATGATTATGGTGGAGTAGTTTATAAATTGTGGTTAAAGAAAACGATGGCTTAGGGTGATACATGATTCTACAGCCACTCTCTGTAGAAATTGTAGGTGCATGTTCAGACGGATTTGGAGCCATCATAAAGCAGAATGGTTTATTTATTTATTTATTTAGTGAGATTTATATACCGCCTCACAGTGCAAGCACTCTCTAAGCGGTTTACACCAGTAAGCAATGTATATTTATATTGCCCCCAACAATCTGGGTCCTCATTTTACCTACCTCGGAAGGATGGAAGGCTGAGTCAACCTTGAGCCGGTGAGATTTGAACCGCTGACCTGCGGATCAGTGTCAGCTAAAGTGGCCTGCAGTACCTGCCTCTAACCGCTGCGCCACCTCGGCTCTCCTAATGTATCTAAATTATGTTTTAACAGAGAAATAAATAGAAAGATAAATGCTAAAAATTATACAAAGATGTGTCATTTCTATGAACAGGAACAAGTGACAAATAATTAAACAACTAATGTTATTATCAATTATCAATCAACATTAGTCATAATTAATCACCCCACTATTTCGATGTATTTCTAAACTGCATCTCTCATTACTGATATTCAAGGTGATACCCAGAATTTAGATAGATGTATTATTCTCAGGAATTCAGATTCAGAGCCACTAATGAAAACAGAGAAAAAAATGATAATATTCCCAATAGTATCTTTTATTGTACAAGCTAGGTAAAAACAACATAATCAGCTACTGGCTTCACCAGCCAAATCACAAAAGGTTAAGGCAATAAACCCTAACATGTAAACCTAAAACAATTGTCAGCTTCCTTAGTTCTGATGCCACACCCATATCTCTCTGACTTGAAAGAGACAAACCCAAAACTATAAAGAATGTTGATTTATAGAAAATCATGGGCTTTACACAGTGGTGGGTTCCTACCAGTGCGGTCCACTCTATAGCACCAGTAGCGGCCCACTGGTGATGTCACAGTACCGGTGCGGTCGGTTGCTGGTGCCTGGGTGCCGCCATTTTTTTAAAAAAAATTTTTTTACATTTTAAAAAAAATTTCTTCTGTGCATGCCCAGAAGCCGAATTTCTGGCACTGCGCATGCGCTGCCTTCCTATCCCACAGTGAGTCCAAGCAGGGGAGGATGGCTGAGAGAGCGCGTGAGACGCTGAAAGAACAGGCAGCAGGAGCTATCTCTATTCCCCTCCCTTCAGCAGTCCGAGAAGCCACGAACGCGCGGTGATGATCCCAGGCATTTTTGCACATTTGAGGCTTCTCGAGCTGCTGAGGGGAGGGGGAATGGGCGGCAGGACCTATCTCAGTTTCCCTCCCTTCAGCAGTCCAAGAAGCCACGCCCACCCGATCACATGGCCGGTAAGCCACGCCCACCCGATCACATGGCTGGCAGGCCACACCCACAAAATAAGCCACGCCCACAGAGTGGTAGTAAAAAAATTAGGAACCCGCCCCTGGCTTTACATAATGGTGTAAGTTACTCTGAATCAGACCAAAGACCTATGTGCAGCATTCTATTTTCATGCTATCAGTCAGAAGCCTATGGAAAGTTAACAATTAAGCAAGAACAATAATTTTCTCCTGCTTAGCCTCTCAGATTGTGATTCCACACACTGTTAAACCATAATGCAGTTTGCTTTATTTTGGCTCAGCACAATGTGTGGCTTCAGGCACTTTAATCTGTAAATCATAATTTATGAGTTAATGCAATAAAAGAGCTCAGCCATTCTATATTCATCCCAAACAATAACAGTAATAGCCTTATCGTCCCTAATCCCCTTTGAAAGGCATTCACGTTGTGGGTTCTCACTGTTATATCTTGCCCTAAGAAAATCTATATTAGAATACTTTCTAATATAAAAAGAGTTTGAACATAGCAATAGCAATAGCACTTAGACTTATATATCGCTTCATAGTGCTTTACAGCCCTCTCTAAGCGGTTTACAGAGTTCAGCATATTGCCCCCAACAATCTGGGTCCTCATTTTACCCACCTCAGAAGGATGGAAGGCTGAGTCAACCTTGAGCCGGTGAGATTTGAACAGCTGAACTGCTGAACTGCAGTGCTGCACTTTAACCACTGCGCCACCTCGCCATCAGCATTTCTAAAAATGGAGCTGCATATAATTGGACTTAATAAATAAATACATTAAACATATTTTTCACTCTGTGAAGTTGGACAATTAAATGTCAGTAAATCGGGATTGACTGCACTTCTTTTATTTGCTCTCAATATCCCAGCCTTCAGCATCATTGGGGATCCAAGTTTCTGTCTGACAATGATCCCTTTTTCCACATGTTGCAGAATTTTACAAATCCCATTTCTGTCACTATTTTCTTTTTCTGGGCTGACTGGACAATGTCCTGGAAGTGTGTAGAATGATCAGGGGCAACTGAGCTTTGTTTCAGGCAGGATCAAGTTATCATAGTAGACTATTTCCCAAAAGACACATTGCCTCAAAGCCTCTGTGAGATCTTAACCATTTGGCCTAATGAGCAGTTATGTTGGCCATGCATTGTAACTTCCAATTGGGAGTATTCACTGTGGCCATTTCATATGTTCCAATTACTCAGATGCATGAGCGAGACTCAAGAGTGTTTCACAAAACCAATATTCAAAATCCCTGCTCTAACTATTTATTCCACCATCTTATTGGCTCCTTAGTTAATGTAAAGAGCAATGAACATTTTCAATTGGAATAAAAGTAAATGCAGCAAATAGTATAACTCAGGGGTGTCAAACTCACAGCGTCACGGCAGGATCATGAGACGTATTGGGGACTTTTTTCCCCTTCGCTAAATAGGGTGTGGACGTGGCCAATGCGTGACACATCTGGCCCGTGGGCTGGGAGTTTGACAGCCCTGGTATAACTGATCAACTGCAGGCTCTTTGTGCATACGGCATCAGAAAGGGGTAATAAATAGAAAACATTAATGAAGGTGCTGCTTTTCCAACTGGGAGAAACACTAGAGCCTGCATAAGAGCCGCGGTGGCGCACTGGTTAGAGTGCAGTACTGCAGGCTACTATTGCTGATCACCAGCTGCCAGGAGTTTGGCAGATCGAATCTCACCAGGCTCAAGGTTGACTCAGCCTTCCATCCTTCCGAGGTGGGTAAAATGAGGGCCCAGATTGTTGGGGGCAATATGCTGGCTCTGTAAAACAGCTTAGAGAGGGCTGTAAAGCACTGTGAAGCGGTATATAAGTTTAAGTGCTATTGCTATTTTTGTAGGGGCGGAAAAGCTCTATTTATATATTCAGTAAATAGGTGTATGGTTTTGCAATTTCACAGATATCCTTGGCTAAATTCGAAAAGCTAAGAAGTTGGATTTTGTTAGTACTTGGATGAGTTGGAAAAAAATCCCCCCAAAGCTGCAGTGGCAGCCACTTTGGTTGCCAAGAAAACTGAATGAATGTGTTGGTGTGGTCACCAAGAGTTGAGTTCAGCTTGAAGGCTTTCTTACCACTTTGGACACTTTGGACACACTGTTTAAACAAACAAGATTTCAGTGATTTGGATTAAATGTGGATGAGAAGGAAGTCCATGGAATTCAATGGAACTCTTTGAAAGCAGAAAAAAATCTGAATCTCACAAAGCTTTGTGATTGATTTAGAACTGAGTCAGGAGTCCATACAGAGTTCCTGAACTATCCCAATGACCTCAGAAAGTTATTTAGTATAATTTTCAATGTAAAAAATGCATGACTAGGGGAATGATCAGATTAATTTTATTTACATGTGTGTGTTTATGTGCCTGCATGTGCACATACCTTTGGGTCAGTCTTGACTCCTGGTGACTGCCTGGACAATTCTCTGCAGTTTTCTTAGCAAAATGTTAGAAGTGGATTGCCCTTTTTCCTTCCTAGGGCTGAAAGAGAGTGACTGAGCTGAAGTCACCCTGCTGGCTTCATGCCTAAAATGGGACTAGACCTCAAAGTCTCCTGGTTTCTAGCCAGGTGCTTTAACCACTCTATCAAACTGGCTCTCTTATATCCTCTTAATTAAATATACCATATTTTTCAGAGTATAAGACACACCTTTTTCCTCCCTAAAAGAAGCTGAAAATTTGGGTGCGTCTTATACTCCAAATGTAGCTTTTTCGAAGCTTTTTTTCCCTAAAGAGGTGCTAACAATCTTCCCGGCTTCCTACTCCCTCCAAAGTAGTTTTTTCTAGCCCTAAGACTTTGCAGGCTTGTTTTCATTCCTACTCCCTCTGAAAAAGGTTTTTTCAGCCCTAACGAGTTGCTAACGATCTTACCAGCTTGCAGCATTTTTTTTATTCCTACTCCCTCGAAGTAGTTTTTTTACCAGCCCTAAGTCTTTGCAGGCTTGTTTTCATTCCTACTCTCTTCGAAGAATATTTTTTTTCAGCCCTAACCAGGGGATAAAATAATGTGCTGAAGCTGAACAGACTAAGGACGTTAGTCAGATGAATATCTGGTAGGTAAATTTTTCCCCCCTATTTTCCTTCCCCAAAACTAAGGTGCATGTTATACTCCAAAAAATACGGTGAATTGGATTAAATTAAATCCATTTTTCCCTCTCACCTTCTCTTTTCTGGAGTAAAGCTTCCACAATTCCACTCAAAGGCCAAGTAAAACTTAACATATATATTATCCCTGCTATGTAGGTTTACTTACAATGAAACCAGTACATCTTACGTCTGAATATTGCTATTTGTTTATGTGTTGTTAAACATTTAAAATAAACATAAATGATTAAAACATCTGAAATTAATGTTAAACCCATTTCCATGTAGCTAATAATGCTACAATTATAATATGTGGACTTTGTACCAAATGAGTAAGTATGACTACTAATCAAATTTGACTCTTTAGGGCAGGCTATGCCCCAGATATATTTTGTTTATGTCATCACATCATGTTAATATACCAGCAAAAGTCTAAATTAAAATACAGTATATTTTTGTTGCAAATATAATTTTTAGTCATTTACAAGGGGCATTGCAATCTCTGCTTCCTATATGCCGTTTGCTCTTGCAATCTACCGCAAATGATGAATCAGCAATCATTATGCAAACAGGCAGGGTTTTTGATAGCCTTTCATTTGGTATTTGTTTTGCAATTCAGTGAAAGGAAGGTGTGTTGTCTCTTGAACTTTTTTTACTTCAAGTTTAATGCAATAAAGCATTTAGAATACTTAGCTTTTGTAGCATTTTACAATCCACCCGAAAGCTGATGGCTTTTCCTATCCTTTAACCTTATTGCCAACATTAGCCACAAACAACAATGGGTCTTATTATTGTTTCTAAAAGATAAATGTAACTAATAGGGGAGGGTGGATCTGTAACAGGGCGAATCATCAGTTCTGAAGTCTGCCCCTTTTTGGGGTCAGTTTTTAATCCAGGAATATGCCTGGCAAAATTGGTCAACCAGTATAATTTGGACTTTTAGCTGCAACTGACTTTAGTTCAGGTTTAAATACTGACTGCTTCCCCTCCCTGAGATATTCAGCAGGCTGTGAGTCCAAAACCAATGAGTCACCCATAGCTCTGCTCTGAATCATCCTCCATAAACAGTGTTTGGTGCCTCTAGAAAGGGCCATAGCCTGATTGTGTGTGTATGTGTGTGTGTGTGTGTGTGTTAAAAGTAGAAAAACAAAAAGAACCAGAAAATAATGTTATATTTTCATATAGTATCTGGCATGTTTTACCACCTCCAAGTGAGAAAAATAAATGCAGGTTATCAGAAGAGAAAGAATACATTGAAAATACATGATCATTACGAGAGGTGGAAAAATACAGTTCTGCTACAGGTTTTGATATTTTGGGAAGGGGGTTTCAGCTACTTGTTCTTCTTTCCTAAAGAAACAAGACATAGATGGCTTTCGTTCAATTTAGGGTACAGTATTAGGTCATGGTAAGCAAATAATTCTCTATTAATTATAACAATGACATAATTTTCTCATGCTTTTATATTTTGTTATGATCTCTTTGATACACACTTATGAGAGAATGAGTCATGTCCCACCAAACAATGCAACTCAATGGATTGCTTGACATTTCCTGTCTGCTAGCGACCTGCCCCAGGTGGGAAGCAGGATAAGAGAACAAATCTAAAGTGGGTATCTCTGAGTTGATAACATGGCCTTGACAGTTCAAATGTGCAGATGTTTCTTTTTCCCACCTCAGTACCAGTCTTTTAACTGACAGATGCGATGAAATATCCTCTTCTAATTTGTTGTTGCTGCTGTTGCTTTTTTTCCATATTGTTCTGTTGCCAAACAGGAAAATCAGTGAAGGGAGAAATAATATTTTTTCTGGTCATCTTAAGGTCTCTATCTCAGGGGCGGGTTCCTATTTTTTTTACTACCACTCTCTGGGCGTGGCTTATTTTGTGGGTGTGGCTTGCCGGCCATGTGACCAGGTGGGCGTGGCTTCTCGGACTGCTGAAGGGAGGGGAACTGAGATAGGTCCTGCCGCCCATTCCCCCTCCACTCAGCAGCTCGAGAAGCTTCGAATGTGCAAAAATGCCTAGGATTATCACCACGCATTCGTGGCTTCTCGGACTGCTGAAGGGAGGGGAATGGAGATAGCTCCTGCCGCCTGTTCTTTCAGCATCTCACACGCTCCTTCAGCCATCCTCCCCTGCTTGGACTCACTGTGGGGTAGGAAGGTAGCGCATGCGCAGTGCCAGAAGCTCAGTTTCTGGGCATGCGCAGAAGAAAAAAAAATTAAAAAAATTTTTTTTAATTTTTTTTAATGGCGGCGCCCAGGCACCGGCAACCGACCGCACCGGTACTGTGATGTCACCAGCAGGCTGCTACCGGTGCTATAGAGTGGACCGCACCTGTAGGAACCCACCACTGCTCTATCTTTATCCTACTTAGTAGACGGAGTATGGTAGATGCAACATTGAAATCTTCTTGTCTTGGAAAGCCAGGGCATTCAATATCTTTCCTCTCTCTTTCCCTTTCTTGACATTCATAAATTTTCACAGCAGAATCCAGTCACTATATACCTAATAGGATAAAAAGATCTGGAGAAAAATAGACAGATTCAGAAAAAGGGCAACATAACAACTCTGAAGGAAGACTGAAGAAGCCAGACATGCTTAATCCTGAGATTTGGGAGAGATACAAGAGCTCTCTCTAAATAACTGAGTGGATCTTATAGAAAATAAGGCCACATCATTCTAAAGTGCAAGACATGGAATAATGAACTTAATGAATTATGGAAAGGCAGATTCAGTTATGAATGTTAAGAAAAACTTCCAGCAAAGTTTGTTGTGGAATCATTTACCTGGGAGTGGAGGGCTCCCCCTCACTGTATGTATTTAGCTAGAGATTAAACAGATGCCTGCACTGAGCAAAGAGTTAGATTCAGTGATCTAAATGTCTCCTTCTATTTGTATGATTCTATCAAGGTTAAAAGAATTACTGACCAGTTTCTGTGACTTTGCAACATCTCATCAGTCAATAGCCCTGGAGTGAACTCCTGCTTTTCAGTTTAGTGAATCAGGTGATCTTAGGAGTTAGTGAGATACTAGGTCTTCTGTAAGTGATGAAAGTGACTACATTATTTTAATAACTATTAATTCTGATTGTACTGCAGTCATAATTTCTGCTGGAAGGTCACAGCACTGAGGAGTATGATTCCCTTTCTAGAAGACCATTGTGGATTCTGTTAAACTGATTACTTTAAATATACCCATTACTATCTCTCTGAAAAGTATGTGCCCTGTCATCTTGAACCTCTTGAGCAGTTTTAAATGACATCTCTCAATTTTGAGCAGTTCCTCGTATTTCCACTAATCTTTCCCATTTTCAAACAAATTTCCCATGATCTTTTTGCTTTTTTTCTCCAGAACAGAACACAAGTCCTCAGTCAAACCCCCACTTCTATACAATACCTCTACTATAGACTTTATTTTCATGTTATGAGGAGAAGAGCAAGTTGCTGCGCTATAAGAATTGTATGAATAGAAAGTAAAATGCTGTATTTTTAAAACATTGTGAAAAAGCAGATAGAGAGGCGAACTGTTTGAGAGTTAGGTTTAAACCTGGGCTCTTCTGCATCCAGAGCATATACAGGTAGTCCTTGCCTTACAACAATTCATTTAGTGACCATGCAACGGCACTAAATAAAGTGACCATTTTTCACAGTTACCACCTTTGCAGCATCCCCATGGTCATGTGATCAAAAGTTCAGATGCTTGTCAACTGGTTCATGTTTATGACGTTTGCCGCGTCCTGTGGTCATGTGATCACCTTTTCCGATCTTCTGACAAGCAAAGTCAATGGGGAAGCCAGATTCATTTAGCAACCAGGTTATTAACTTAACAACTTCAATGATTCACTTTAACAATTGTGGCAAGAAATGTCATAAAATGGGGGGAACGCATTTAACAAACGTCTCCACAGAACAGAACCACAGACATTTTGAGCTCAATTGTTATCGTAAGTTTTGGAGCACATGTATCTGACCATTCTCCTATGCCACCACCCTTGTGAGAGGTCTGGCCAGTCAAGTGACACTTGCTTGTGTTGATGCAGCTTGAGTGTCATCCTAACCTTGGAGCAACTGCCAAGTTACACTAGTTAAAACTCCGTAGGAGAAAATGAGGGAAGGAGATTGTTTGCATGCCTGGGTCTTTTTCGGAGTGCAAAGTTCCTGGGAATCTTGCCACTTTAGTGTAACTTGAGTGCCTTTCTTTCCCATCTCTGCTGAAGCACAAACACAACTGATATAAACTCCTGAGCCCTCTAATCCTCTTCCATTCTAATATTACATTGGCATGAGAACCCTTATTTCTGACCATGATTTTGTGGTGTGTGTTTTTTTAAATCACAATATCAGACTATATTTATTCAATGTAAGAAATTAACATTCATGCTTTTTAGTAGCCTCTATAGCAGTGTTTCTCAACCTTGGCAGTTTGAAGATGTGTGGATTTCAACTCCAATTCTGGGAGTTGAAGTCCACACATCTTCAAACTGCCAAGGTTGAGAAACACTGCTTTATAGGCATGTAGTTACTAACAGATATGAACGATCACCTTCCCTTTCACTTCGAATAGCCAAATGAACTCTCCTATTGGATTACTGTCATCTTGAGACAAGTGACTGATGAGGACATTGGCAAGACAAATCATTCTTCCCCTACACACTGGCTTGTTTGTATGATATGCCTAAGTAAGAATTTAGGGAGTTGTATGAACAGCTTTATCCAGACAAATGAACCAACAACTAATCCAAAGAGAATTCTTTTAGCCCCAGAACAACTGTGGTCAATTAGCAGCTAATCCATTATAGGTGAACAGTTTAGTAGTGAGAACTCTTTCCATCCCTCCCAGACAAGGGCCTAGAGCAGGGGTGTCAAACTCATGTCGTCACGGCGGCATAACATGATGTATCGGGACTTTTTCCCCCTTCGCTAAACCGGGCGTTGTCAGAGGTGATAATTAATCTCACAAAGGAGAAATAGATCTTTTCCCGGACATCAGACATTAGAAAAGAAACCGCAGTTTAAAAGTCTAAGTAAAAATATTTATTTCGGTACAAAAACAATAAATCCTCATTATCTACATCTCTGATATAAAAGTAGGTCTTGCTTCAATGGAAGCCAGGAACAGAAGGAAAGATCGGAGAGAAGAATGCACACATGCGTACTAGAACATATCAATCACGTGCTCAGGGATAAACAATTATATTAGATAGGGATGCTTCTCCCTGCATATACATATAACAGGCAATAAAAATCACTGCGTGACAGGCGTGGGTGTGGCCAGTTTGACAGCACTGGCCTAGAGGCTCACTGAAAATGTGACCTTTTAAAAGTCTTTGGTGTTATTTTGCCTTTCTTACCAGTGGTTAAAGGATTGAGGAGGAGATGGTGGTAACAAAGGACAGAAAAAGTTAGGTAAGCGATCTACCCCAATCTGATACGCAGCACTTCTGAATCAGATTGGCCCACTGCAGATTTTTCAGTATGCTTTTTTTCATACTATGGAAATGCTAGAGGTTATTCTTGCCTCCTTTCCATTTCTTCTTGCAATATAAATTTTATATTAAGTTTTAAATTTGTTGAAGTGTTATTGTTGTGATTAAGTCAATTTTGTTTGATTATTTATTAAAATATACTACCTTAAAATGATCTCACATGGGAAATGAGGCAATATGACAAACAAACAAACAAGTAAATAAATCACCTTCACCCTTATGAGAAGACTAATGGACATATTTTAATCTCCTTGTCTTGTTAGTTGTAGCGTGGAGCTCACAAAATTGTGTTCTTCTTTGCTTATTCAATTCCAGAAGGGGCAGACAATGTTTGGGGTACAGTTGTTTGTTGTGGGGATCATCATTCAGTTTCACAGGAAGGTAACAGGAGGTTTTCCAGAGGTGAAATAATATTGCATCTTTAGAGAGGGGTACAGCTTTACTATTTACTTGCATTTCATTCAGAATCTGAACAATTTGGGGTTTGGATGTAAAAATGAAGAAGTCATATGATGGGTATCTGGCTGTTAGAATTTTCTCCAGCCTCTATTTAAGGAAAAAAAAGAGGAGGAACTATCTGTACTTTTGACCCTGGAATATTTTCCCAGATGAGATGTAAAAGTTCATTTTTTAAATAGCAATAGCACTTAGACTTAATGTATTTTTTGGAGTATAAGATGCACCGGAGTATAAGACGCAACTTAGTTTTGGGGGAGGAAAATAGGGGGGAAAATTCTTCCTATCAGGTATTCATCTGGCTAGCGTCCTTAGCCTGGTTAGCTTCAGCACATTAGTTCGCTGGTTTTGAGTGCGCGAGCGTGGAGGCCGAAGGGTGGGGGCCGGTGGGTGGGTGGGGCACCATTCGGAGTATAAGATGCACCCAAATTTTCAGCCTATTTTAGAGGGGGGGAAAGTGCGTCTTATACTCCGAAAAATACGGTATATACCACTTTACAGTGCTTTACAGCCCTCTATAAGCGGTTTACAGAGTCAACATATT
The DNA here is from genome assembly GCA_023053685.1 of Diadophis punctatus similis. NCBI lineage: Eukaryota > Metazoa > Chordata > Lepidosauria > Squamata > Dipsadidae > Diadophis > Diadophis punctatus. The sequence goes on along the minus strand of JALIGW010000002.1, from coordinate 37,734,642 downwards.
GCCCCCAACAATTTTGGGTCCTCATTTTATCCACCTCAGAAGGATGGAAGGCTGAGTCAACCTTGAGCCTGGTGAGATTTGAACTGCCAAATTGCAGGCAGCCGGTAGTCAGCAGTACTGCACTCTAACCACTGCACCACCGTGGCTCATGTTGACTAATGTTGACATTTATTTTTTGTAAAGGGAGAAAGCAATGCTTATTGCCATTTACCATTTTTCAAAGCTATTATTTCTCTGAAGAGCTGAACTGCTTCTAGGCCCATTAGAAGAACATTTTGCTGCAGTTGAGATGAAAAGGTTATGTGTCCTGCTATTTTACCATACTTATTCCCTTATACTGTATTTATTAGCTGCATTTTCTGTCTTAAAAAGCCCCCTCTTCAATCAATATTTGTTATATCACTTTTCTCTTTTCCTTTCTACCATCCACTCTGTGCTCTCTCTTTTCCTGTCATTTCCTTCCCATTAGATTTACATCCAATGCCAGTGCAAAACCAAAGGTCTGTGGAAATGAGTATATGCATTATTCTAATCCAAGTTAGGTCACTATACATTTAAACCACACTCAGGTAGCTCTTTGCCCTGCTTCACTCCCATCCCAGAACTGGCAAGAAATCAAGCTACCTAAATCTTGCTGTCTCTATAGCTGGCAATTCATAAATTGAAGATGGATGAAATTCTATCTGTGAAATAGAATGTCATAGGATTGGTTGTCTGCTTAAGAGCTGTGATCTGGAGGAGTTCTTTAGTTTCTTCCTTTGGAGAACACATCCACAATAATTTCCTGAGGACCATCTCAGGATCTACCAGAAAATCCACAAATGCTATAAAAATATTTGGAGTGTATGGCAAACTTTCTGTTTACATTGCCTGAAGCAAGGTTATGGAATCTAATTGCCCCTCACCTAAGAAGTGTGGACTTTAAACAGATTCCTACCACAACTCCCTAGCATAGCATTACAGTGAAACTAGGAGATAACTGATTTTCAGGGGAAGCATCCATTCATCATTCCTGATGAATGCATCCATAAGCATCTGCAGCTAGCCAAAATGATGAAACATAATATTATGATGTAGCATCCACCCTTTCATGCTTTTATCACAATGTTGCATGCAAGAACTTTGTTGGAAAATTACTGTGGATAATTTCCAATTTATTTTGCACTGAGGACACTCCCACTCAGCTGGATCAGAGTATGCACTAGCAAAATAATATATAGCTTGAGGTGTATTCATTAAAAATCATCAAAGATCAAACACAACTAACTGGTAAAAACAGGATAAAAGGCAGGCAAAAACAGGGGAGAACATAAGCATCAGGCAAGAATTAAAAAGAGAAGAGAACTCAGTAATCATTTATCTAAGTTTCTATATGACTTTCAAAAGGCAGAACCTTTCCAGAGTCACCTGAAACAATATGTGTCAGGGTTCCAGATAACATCCAAAACAAAATCAGAGTCCAAGGCAAGGTATTCCTCAAAGTTCCAATTTATTAATGGAGCTATGCTGGCGCCTCTTTCGGAAACCCGAATCTGAAGCTACCGAAGTTTCCCACCCAGTTTAAAGTTCACACCCTTGTCCCACACCCCCAAATCCGTCACGTTGCCCACTCATCTTCTGCCAACGTGGCCCTTCCTCCTCCCAGCTTCCGGCAGGTGTTGGACAAAGGATGACCTTGAGAATCTAGAAGGAATGTGTTATGGCTATCTCTACGTCCCTCATGCAATCCCCCCTCCCAAGTTCCCATAGTCAGCAGGCCTTCTAAGAATATGTGTGGCAAACCGATGCCTTCTCCAAACTGTGACATCGGCTTGACAATATGGTGGTTAATTAATGTGGTTATTCTAGCCTCAGCCCTTTTAAGAATAGAGCTGGAAAATGGAGTCCACATGATCCCTCCTTTATTCTGTGCCACAAAAATATAATTGGTAAACAAGGATAAGGTATCTAACATGCATGAAGAATGCTTGTGTTATGATATCACAGCATATATGTTGCCCCTTTCCTCCCCAGTGCCCCCAGTCACCTATGAAAATGTGGCATGTCCATGCAATTTTTTCAAGAATAGCAATATTCTTGCATGTTGCATGAATGTTGCATAAGTGGTTCACCACCGCATCTGTCTGGCCCGCTCTTTACAAATTACAAGTCTAACCAACAATCTGGTATTCCTTGGTGGCCTGCCACCCAATATCAAATAACCCAAACCTTGCTTAGCTTCCACTTTCACATACCTTTAGCCAGTTGCTCATTTCTAAGTCTCGCACAATCAGAACCAAACAGGCCTAATCTAGATTGGGCTATGTTGGAAGAAATGTCCATCTGAGTTCAGTTCCAAGTGGGGAAAAAGACACTGGATTCATGGAAGTTGCTTGGAAAGATGGTTTAATGGTGGACAGGACCACATGGTTTTTGAGGTCCTGGGCAAAAAGCACATGGGTGAGAGAGGGAGCAAGATTTATAACCTCTGTTGGGCTTTGAATTTGCTTCCTGTTCCTGTGGCAAGAAATGTATCCTGATTGGTTGTCAGACTCCCAGGGGGTCGGGGTCTTAGCTAACTTTGTAGGCTGTCTTTTGAGTCCCAGACTTAGTTGAGCCTTGCTGAGTGATGCAATCTCTCCAGGTCCCATGTGGTGAGTTCTGTTTCTAGATGGGTAGAACACAGTGGTGAAATCTAAAAATTTTCCCTACCGGTTCTGTGGACGTGGCTTATTTTGTGGCTTGGATGTCAGGTGGGTGTAGCTTCAGGTGGGCATGTCTTGGTGGTCATGTGACCGGGTGGGCATGGCCAACTTGTAAAATGTGGTGAAACTCACTTAACAACGCTCTTGCTTAGCAACCAAAATTTTGGGCTCAATTGTGGTCATAAGTTTTCTTTCTTTCTTTCTTTCTTTCTTTCTTTCTTTCTTTCTTTCTTTCTTTCTTTCTTTCTTTCTTTCTTTCCTTCCTTCCTTCCTTCCTTCCTTCCTTCCTTCCTTCCTTCCTTCTCCTTCCTTTCCTTTCCTCTCCTCTCCTTTCCTCTCCTTTCCTCTCTTCTCCTCTCCTTTCCTTTCCTTCTTTCCTTTCCTTTCCTTCTTTCTTCCTTTCCTTTCCTTTCCTTCTTTCCTTTCCTTTCCTCCTTTCCTTTCCTTCTGTCATTTCGTTTCCTTTTCTCCTTTCGTTTCCTTTCCTTTCCTTTCCTTCTTTCCTTTCCTTTCCTTTCCTTTCCTTTCCTTTCCTTTCCTTTCCTTTCCTTTCCTTTCCTTTCCTTTCCTTCTTTCCTTTCCTTCTTTCCTTTCCTTCTTTCCTTTCCTTTCCTCCTTTCCTTTCCTTCTGTCATTTCGTTTCCTTTTCTCCTTTCGTTTCCTTTCCTTTCCTTTCCTTCTTTCCTTTCCTTTCCTTTCCTTTCCTCCTTTCCTTGTTTCCCCAGTGACGGCACTGGGGCATTAGCATGGGAGTGGCGAGGAGTTCAGAGCAGGCGTCGGTTCATCTTTGTGCATGGAGGTCAGACGAGGGGAGGGCAGGGGGTCCCCCACCTATGGCACCCCTTCTCTGTGCAACCTGCTGCTGCCAAGCGGTCTCGTTCATTCAATTTAAGGGGAGAGTACTTCTCTCGCGGGTGGGCGGGCGAGTGGCATCCAATCCTGCTGCTAAATCTGGGATCACCAGAAGGGTCAAAGAACCATCTGAGAGAGACCCGGGACAGCAGCCTGGGGATTTTCATGGGTGCAGAGCCCACCGAGCTCTTGCATCTCTGGCCCAGGGCACCAGCACCACCGAATGCCAATCCTCCCTCCGGCAACCAACTGACTGCCGTGGACCTACCTGGGTGGCGATCAGAAGTGGCAGTGGCAGCAGAATGAGCGGCATGCTGAAGAGCGCGACAAAAACCTTGCAGTGTAGCAAGGAGCACAGGAACGGCAGCAGCAGAAGAGCCATAACTGGGAGAAGCGGGGAGCAACTTAGATGGCATGGGCGAGAGAGCGTCCCGGCTGCGCACCGAGCCTTTTAAATGGCACTCCTCCTGTCAGGTGAAGGGAGGGCAGGGGGTCACCCAACCCCCTCCTCCATGCAACCTGCTGCCGCCGAGCGGTCGGGCCGATCTGCAAAGAGAGCAGGCAGGTGGCCGGGTGGGAGGCCAGTGGGCTGCTTCGGAGCCCCAAGTACCGCGGAGCAAGTACAGGAGGCACGCAGTCCCGGGTGGAACACAGCCTTTTCTGCAGCATCCCCCTCTCCTCTTTGGATTGCCCTGCATGGGGGAGGACTCTGCCTTTGCAGAAATGGGGCAGGCACATGTGCAGCAGCCACGGGACATCTGCTTGCCCTTCCAGAACACCGCCGCCGCCACCACCCCTCTCAATGTCTGCGTTTCCACCAAAGGCCTCCCGCCCATCCACTGGCTGGGCCAGGCCGGACGCTGACCTCGGAAGGCAAGCAGGCATGGGGGACCACCAGGAAGGCCACGTGGAAGGCCACCAAGCATGGCAGGGCTGTGGGAAAGGGAGTAGGTTGCTACCTCCCTTCCCTGCCACCCCGACATACTTGCCTGCCTTCACAAGTTGGCCACGGGGACATCGGGAAGTCTGCGTGGAAGGCAGGAAAGCATGTTCGGGCTGCGGGCCACAGGGAATGGAGTAGGGAAGGCAGACTGGGATGGTGGGGGGGCAGGGGCAACTAGGTAGGCCGTGACTTCGCAGGCTTACCTGGCAGGCAGATTAGGGGCGCAGTGCTTCAGGCAGGCAGGATAGGGCGAACAAACGGTGACCAGGGGACCGGTTTGGGGGCGTGACCAGCCAGCTGTTGCTACTGGTTTTCCGAACCACGGGTGCCCGCCGCTACCAGTACACAAGAACCGGTCCAAACCAGGAGTATTTCACCCCTGGTAAAGGGCTAATCCTATCATGTCCTGAGGGCCATGTCTTAATCCCATCACCCTGGAGCTGAAGTGGGGGGCAGGGAGCTGCAGGAAGCTGCTTTGTCTTTTAAAACATGTTTCTCCTTTTCTCATCCAGGGAAATATAATATTCTGCCTCTTTAATATTTCCTAGAGCTATTATCTAAAGAAAAAAAGATGAAAGCACTTCTCCTGGACAAAAAATGTGGAGTGCAGCTGTAGGGTGGTAGAAAAAGGTGCAAGAATTTGAACACTGATTTCATTTTAAACAGAGCTTGCATTTATCACACCGTAGTCCTTAGAATGCTTTCATAATAACTTTTACATGATTTTAAATAATATATCAGATATCAGAAACTCCTGTATCTTTGCCTTTATGTTTACAGTATGGTTTGCTGCCCGCTAGTGGTCTTCTGGAGGTCAGCAGCACAGGAATACTAGTTTTGTAATCAGATAAAATTTTGATCCCTTTTGCTTGGGAATTCTACTATTCCTTTTCATCTGCTCTCATCCACATATTTGAAGCTATGGAGTTTTAGAGAATATCCTTATTCAGTCACAACCCCCCCTTCACTGTATATTTCATTGTCCTCAGTATTAATTTACATTTTATTAGAAAATTATATCCAAAATCTTGCCCCCTTTTTGTTCCCAAAAGTAAATACTTTGGTACAAATATTATGCAGGTTTATTGTACAATTATTGGAGAATATTCTAAGCTGGTGTGCTAGCAGAAATATTTCGAATGCGAACCCCACTCCCTCCCTATTTCTAACATTGTTTTTTTAATATAATTCTTTCTGTCCCTTGAATCATTTTCTTGCTGTTACGTATTCCATTTGTCTTCATTTTCTTCTCTGTGAGCACCTTTTCATAAAGCCTATCCACTTTAGCAAGTCTAGTAAATAATTAATAAACAATTTGGCACTGTATAACAAAGAAAAATAAGCAGAAATAACAGAAAACATCTTCCTTCTGGAATTTGCAGGGAGTTGAATGGATCAAGGAGAGAAAATTGAAGTGAAATCATTCATCCAAAAAGGGATAACCCAAAACTTGTTAAACAAAAGTGAAATGATAGTTTCTGATGCCCTCTGGTGGCTCCTTTTTGTTGTTTAAAGAGTTTAAATTCCTCTTCAACAATTGAAAGGTGAGGGGTGCAGTCCTGATGAATTTTGTGAAATTTCTAAATAGGTGGCTCACATAGTGTATCTCTTCAATTGAAAAATGGGTATTAGGCCACACCAACAAACTCATCCCAACCCATTGACTCCAGATTATTGCATAATTAGCCATAGCCTTTAAGATAGGGTGGGGAACAAGGGGTGGAAGCAGGAAGACTAGAGTGGAGTGGAGTGGAGTGAGGGGAGGGGACGGGAGGGGAGAGGAGAGGAGAGGGAAGGGGAGGGGAGGGGAGGGGAGAGTAGAGTAGAGTAGAGTAGAGTAGAGTGAACAGAACAGAACAGAAGGCTATTCTATCTATGAGAAGAAGATGTGACACAATTTAAAGATCTAACTCAAGAGGACAAACAATGCCAGAGGAGCTGGAGAGGAGAAAAGCAGAATGAAGTTTGGATTCCTGCAGTCAACAGCACGCAAATATTTGCATGGCAGTTGTTTGGTCCATTTAGTAGTTTAATATTTTAAACTACTGTTTAAAATATTCTGGGTCTATCTATGGTGTCTAATGATGTAAATAAATGCTACACAAGAGTCCAAAGTTAAAGATGGCAATTCTTTTTATTATTCACTGGCCCAGGAGGGAGACAAACCACCCCTTAGTGTTCCCTATGTTGGTGGAATGTTTGGCAACAGACTAGATGAGAATCAGTTCTGTAGGAGCTGGAAGAGATTCTATTTGGAAAATCACTAGGGAATCACATTTGAACTCAGCACCGGTTCTAGTATTAGAACTGGCATTACCTTAATATAAGGCTCCTCCAGCTTATCATCTAGTCTAGCTCCCATTAATTCCAAGTCAGTAAGGCAATCCTGTAAAGGTAAGTCTAGGATTTTTTTTTTGTGCTTTTATTCTCCCTGAGTAGTTTTTTAAAGAGTAAAATATTTATTTCCAGAAATAAGAATATCAAACAGCTGGTATTGTGTAATTCCTTATTTGGTGAAGTATCTGGACAGTTCAGACATATTTTATTACAGCTAATCCTGTCAGACCAGTATGAATCAGTTTCCTTGAATACGGCAACATTTTTCTGCACTTTTTTTTTTAAAAAAAACTCAACATGCCTCCATCACTTCAATGACCTCGTTGAAATTTTATGGTTGCATTACATTTTACTTGAAACACAAACTGTTCATTTATTTTTATTAACTTGCAGAATTCCGGTATCTGCTAGAGTGATGACTTTTATGACCCAATCCAAAATAATGTGGTTTCCACATACAAGTCATACAGGTTACACAGACACAGACATTTACAGTAGTAACACAGGAAAACTTCATTCCTCTTTTCTAAGGAAGTTGTCACTGAACTAAAGACACAATGTTGCTGTAACTAAATGACTAATTAAAAGACAAATCATCCAACCATCTTGAACTTTAGTGATAGTTCCTCTAATTTTCAAACAGTGTTGTGTACACTTTATTATTGGTCAAGCTATGTTGTTGAATAATACTTATAGCTTTCAGGGGTTGTTTGTCTTCTCAAAGCATGTGTTGAAAAGCAACTGGAAACTAACTCATGCAAAATTTCTAGAGCTACTCTATAGAAGATAACAAAATTCCAGATGACCACTAAAAACCAATTCTTACTCTTTGTGTCATCTAGTGGCTATTTGGATGATGAAGCCCAGATCTGGTAGCCCCAGTTCACAAAACCTAGTTGATAGAAAATATTCCACCTATTTTATTTAATTTGGGTTTTTTTTTTGTTTAAAGCAATGTGCTGCCCATTATATATAATCTCTACTATCTCTACTATTTCTAACCAAAATGCCCAATGGCAAAAGACTGTGAGAACCAAATTACAAAACATTTTGAAGACATTCAGCTGTATATTCCTGCTCAAAAATGTCAGAAACTAAGTACCTTGATGTTATATTAAACACTAGGAGGCACCATGTGATCAGTTTCTTCCTTATTGGGACTCCTCAGATGTTATTTGATAGAGTTCCAGTGGTGAAATCCAATTTTTTTTACTACCGATTCTGTGGGTGGCCGTGTCTTGGTGGGTGTGTCTTGGTGGGCGTGGCAGGGGAAGGATACTGCAAAATCTCCATTCCCACCCGATTCCAGGGGAAGAATACTGCAAAATCCCCATTCCCTCCCCATTCCTGGAGCCAGCCAGAGGTGGTATTTGCCAGTTCTCTGAACTACTCAAAATTTCCGTTACCGGTTCTCCAGAACCTGTCAGAACCTGCTGGATTTCACCCCTGGTTCAAACCCTCTACTGAAAACTGAACTTTGTATCTTAGATGACCAAATACAGGATGAAAGCTTTAATGTTTATCCAGTTCTGGAGTTTGTCCCAGGAAGGAATAACTAGATCTCTAGATATCACAATGGTATGTATCATCTGAAACTCAATATACCTTGGCCCAGTGGTGAAATCTAAAAATTTTCCCTACCGGTTCTATGGGTGTGGCTTATTTTTGTGGGCATGGCTTGGAGGTCAGGTGACCGGGGGACATGCTTTTACACTTTACACACACAGAACACAAAAAACTTTTACACTTTACGCACACACAACACAAAACAACACAACACAACTGACTCACACACCATGCAAAAGCACACAAAATGGCCCCTGCCACAAGCATAAACCTCACAGGGCCACAAAGAACTGAAATTTTACACACAAACAACACAACACAAAACAACACAAAACAACACAACTGACTCAGACTCCATGCAAAAGCAGCTGTACTGACTCACACACAATGCAAAAGCACACAAAACGGCACCAGCAACAGATTTAACACATTTAACAATTTTAACAGATTTACAGAGTTAGAAGAAGGGACCTTGGAGGTCATCTAGTCCAACCCCCTGCCTAACCAGAATTGCAAAAGCACACAACATTCCATATTTTATTTTATTTATATTTTAGATAGAAGCAGCAAAATATAAACGTTCCTAAATTTTAAATGGCTATGTCTAAAAAAAATTTCCTAAAAAAACTCCCAAGAAAATAAACCCCCCAATTTACTATCTTTTTTAAAGCAAACAAAAAACAAAAAACCCACCCAGTTACTTACCCAATTGAAGGAAGGCAGGCAGAACCAGCTGCTCACCAAGGAGATGGCTTGCAGGCTGCAATGCAATCCATCTCCTTGGTGAGCAGCTGGTTCTGCCTGCCTTCTTCCTTCAATTGAGTAAATAACTGGGTTTTTGTTTTTGTTTTGCTTTAAAAAAGATGAAGCAAGCCACGCGTGGCGATCAGCGGCTCAGGATTTGGTCTGAAGAGCAAGGTAAGCAAGCTGGAGGCTGGGGGAAAGTTGGGTGGTTAACTAGGCAGCTTAGCAGGCCAGGCAGGCGAGCCAGAGGACCCAGGGCAGGTGGTGGCACCAGGCCCAGGTTCCAGGGTCTGAAAGACAAGCATTAGCATTATTTGTTTTTAAGAAAATGCAGAAATAGTGAGGTAGGAAAATGAAGTTGGCCAGATAAAAAGTGTGGAGAACGTGAGTAGAGAAAGAAACGAGGCAGAAGCAGCAGAGAGAATATAAAAGGTGGTGCCTTTTGGAGAGGAAGGATCCCAAGCAGCATATTGCATATTTTTCACTCCAAGCAGCCCGGACTGGAAAACCCATGGCTGGGGTGGAGGAGCGTTCCTTCTTAACATGCTCCAAACTCTGACTACAGGCTGGCAATTTTGAGGGCAGGCTTTTCCAAGGCCAGTCATAGAGGGAAACAGATGAGTGTGCCAGAGTACCGGACTTCCACCGCTCGTGCAGGGAAGGCTTGCAGCAACAGTTTGGAGCTTCTTAAGAAGGACCTCTGCTCCACTCCAGCCATGTGTTTTCCAGTCCAGGCTGCTTGGAGTGAAAAGAAATCCGCCACAGTGAGGCAGGGCAGGCGGTCCCCCAGTCGCCGCTCACTCACCCTGCCCCACCCATTCTCTCCTCTGCAACTTGCCTGCCTGAAGCAGCCTTTGCAAGCTGGCCACGTCGTCACCGGGAAGGCCGCGTGGAAGGTAGGCAAGCATGTTGGGGGAAATGGAGTAGGGAAGGCAGGCTGGGATGGTAGGGGGGCAGGGGCAGCTAGGTAGGCTGCAACTTCACAGGCTTACCTGGCAGGCAGATGAGGGGCGCAGCGCTTCAGGCAGGCAAGCTGCAGAGCAGAGACTGGGCAGGGCAGGGCGAGCAAGAGGCGACCGGGGGACCGGTTTGAGGGCGTGGGCAGCCAGCCGTCACTGGCGGTTCGGCGAACCAGGCCACATGTGTGCTACTGGTCCTCTCGACCGGTCCGAACCGGGAGGATTTCACCCCTGCTTTGGCCACCAAATGAGGAGAGTACTCATTGGAAAAGATGTTTAGAAAGTTTGAAGGCAAAAGGAGAAGGAGACAGCAGAGAATGAGATGTCTAGATAGTGTCATTGACACAGTGGGTGTAGCGTCCCCGGGAGCTTTGGATACAGCGAGCGGCTCAGCCGATTGGCTGAGTCCCCGCCGGCTCCGAGCGGGAGAATCCGCGAGCCGTCATTGGCTGCCGCGTCTGACAGCTCCATATAAATAGCTGTCAGACCGCGGCTGAGGAGATCTTGCTGTTCCTGTTTAGTTAGCTGTTGCCTGTTGTTTAATAAAGAAAAGTACGTTCGAGACAAGTCTCCTGTCTAGTTTTCTGTGGCGCCGGACACAACAGTGGGCATCGTTTTGGGTGGAGGACAGGGGGCCTGGCATGCTGTGGTCCATGAAATTATGAAGAGTCGGACATGACTTAGTGACTGAACAACAACAACAAATATATAATCTTCTTTCCCTTAACGTCTCAAAACAGAGAGATAAGGATGTTATATTATATCATGCCCCTATATATAGTTTTTAATGATAGCTGCCTGTGTCTACCTTGATTCCATGTACTCCTCCCTACCTGCCATGCTCAAAAGCTGAGATCTTAGTCCATATTTGTTGGTTGTGTGAGTACAACTGGCAGCTTCTAAATGAACATTCTTTTTAAGCATATTTCTCCTGTTGTTCCACCAGAGATCCTTTAAACTAGCATGCATTTTAGGCACTTGGCTTGAATGACAGTTCAAGAAGATACAGTATTTGGCTGAATGTTCCCCTGCCTTCTTTTTAATACAGCCACCTTTGGGACTTAGGTAACAAAATACTATTTACAATTTGAATATTTTGATTGCCTTGGGAATTTACAGTTTAAATTTTCCCCAGCAATAATTCAATAAAAATGTGTTCCAATGTTGTTGTTTTTTAATGTAAAGGCATAACTAAGAATGTGAGTCCCTATCCACAGTGTGAAATAATATAGCCCAAACATACTGTAGGTTTACTTCCCCTGCAGGAACTAGGCAGCAGCGAACATGATGATGCCAGTGGGCTGTTGTCATAGTTACTAGCTGAGTCACTTCTGAAAAGTGAAAAGGTGATCTATAGCTGGACTAACCTTCTATGACATTCTTAATGTTTTAATTCATAATGGTAGATTTTTGTGGCTTTTGCTGAAAAGGAGTAGAATGGTAAGTTATTCAATCATGCTACACATTTGTCTTCGGTGTCTTCCAGTTTTGAATTATGACAAGAAAATTAGTCTTAAGTAACCTAGGGATTTTGCTCTTTATGCCTGTTTTGTTGTCATATTCATCTCAAATATTGAAAGTTAGCAAGAAGCAGTGGAACAATAGCAATAGCAATAGCACTTAGACTTATATACCGCTTCACAGTGCTTTACAGCCCTCTGTAAGCGATTTACAGAGTCAGCATATTGCCCCCAACAATCTGGGTCCTCATTTTACCCACCTCGGAAGGATGGAAGGCTGAGTCAACCTTGAGCCTGGTGAGATTCGATCTGCCCAATTGCAGGCAGTCGGCAGTCAGCAGAAAAATAGCCTGCACTACTCCATTCTAACCACTGTGCCACCATGGCTCTAACAATGCTTTTAAAGTAAAGGTTTGCAAAGTGTTGAGATCTGCAGCCTAGATGCAACCTATTTTGAATTTTCACTCAATGTTTAATGCAAAGACATCTTGAATACTAGCCTGCTCTGTGTCAAGCATTAATACCTGCAAACCAGAGATGTTACAACAGACGATCCAACCAAGAAATGTAGGAGAAATGAAAAAGGACAATAAGAACAATAGACCTATCTTGTTTTTATTCTCCAAGGAACTCAATATGGTAACTATGACGGTAATCTTGCCACTCTGTGCAGTAAATTAAGCTGAAACACAACTAGCTAGTCTCAGATTAACCCACTAAACTTTTGGATTAAAGATTGTTTAGGCATAAAGCTTACTCACAGGCACAAACCGGATAGAGAAGGGTTGGTCAATAGATTTCTAGAAAACTCGGATTACAGAATTTCCTGCAAAGAGGAAAAACTCTCTGTTATTCTGCCGGTTCCAGCTCAGATTTTTTGCAACATGCACACACACTAAAAACATCAAGAATCACAGAATCCCCTTGTTGATTCTTTTTCTGCTTTTAGTAAAGCAAGCTCAGCATAGACAAGATTCCATGAGTCTTCATAGAGAATTGAATATTCATTACCTATTGGCAACCAGTTCAGGTCCAAATACAAGCAATGCTGTTGCCCTTCTTGAATGCCTGAAACAGACCATCCATACTAAGGGCTATATTCCTAGAAATCTTTAGGTCTCTAATGTGGAATTACAAGGTAAATGATGGAAGATGTGCAACCAGAAGAGAAGCCAGAGAAGGGACCTCTATGTGGTTTAAAGGCTGGATGAGGTCATAAATTAATTATATTAATATTCCCAAGGTTTCATGTCCACTTCTGCTATCTGATTATCCTTTGGAAATCTTGTTACTGTTGTTGTTGCACTCACCATGTCTCTTTGTCTTTACAATGCCATTTGTGTGAAGTAGAGAATTTTCAAAAGGATGAAAGAAAGAGCTACACATTTTCAGTGGTGCAAATTCCACCCACTTCCACTGTGTTCTGCCTGTTGCAGGAAAGACAAGACTCAGACCACGGAGTCAAGATAAGTTTGATTTATTTGCGCAAGTTGGTTCAGAGCAATATAACAGAAGTACATCTGAACATTTGAACATCTGAACAATCTCTTATCCAACAACAAGTACCGTATTTTTCAGAGTATAAGACGCACCTTTTTCCTCCCTAAAAGTGGCTGAAAATTTGGGTGCATCTTATACTTCGAATGCAGCTTTTTTTCCCAGCCCTAACTAGGTGCTAACAGATCTTCCCAGCTCTTACCTTGCAGGCTTTTTCATTGTTACTCTCTCCAAAGAATGTTTTTCCAGCCCTAAGTCTTTGCAGAATTTTTTTTCATTGCTCTACTTGCTCCGAGTAAGTTTTTTTCTAGCCCTAACCAGGTGCTAACTATATTCCCAGCTCTTACCGGCTTGCAGGCTCTTTCATTGTTACTCTCTACGAAGAATGTTTTTTCAGCCCTAAGTCTTTGCAGAATTTTTTTTCATTGCTCTACTTGCTCCGAGTAAGTTTTTTTCTAGCCCTAACCAGGTGCTAACTATATTCCCAGCTCTTACCGGCTTGCAGGCTCTTTCATTGTTATTCTCTCAGAAGAAGGTTTTTTTAAGTCCTAACCAGGGGATAAAATAATGTGCTGAAGCTGCTCCGAATAAGTTTTTTTCTAGCCCTAACCAGGTGCTAACTATCTTCCCAGCAATTGCCAGCTTGCAGGCTCTTTCATTGTTACTCTCTCAGAAGAAGGTTTTTCCAGCTCTAAGTCTTTGCAGGTTTTTTTTTCATTGCTCTACTTGCTCCGAATAAGTTTTTTTCTAGCCCTAACCAGGTGCTAAGGATCTTCCCAGCTCTTACTGGCTTGCATACTCTTTCATTGTTACTCTCTCAGAAGAAGGTTTTTTTAAGTCCTAACCAGGGGATAAAATAATGTGCTGAAGCTGACCAGACTAAGGATGCTAGCCAGATGAATACCTGGTAGGCAGATTGTTTTCCCCTATTTCCCTCCCCAAAAACTAAGGTGCGTCTTATACTCCGGTGCGTCTTATACTCTGAAAAATATGGTAATTTATATAATCTTCAAAAGTAGGTCAAGTAGCAAAACATGGAAATATAAATATATCATCTTTGATTGGTTATGTTATGTATAAGCTCCTATTATTATGTTAAAAAAAGCTCTAAGTTTCCTGCAGTTCGTTTGTGGTTAAGCCTACACTTAAAAGCTATGAATTCTGAAGTTGAGACACCTGCCATTTCCTTTGTTCTTGCACACCTCTTCTACATGACTTTATAACCTTACAGATTATAGATTGTTAGAATTGGAAGGGACCTTGTAGGTCATCTAGTTCAACCCCCTGCTTATTACCTTCTTTATGTCTTGCTTCACTTTAGAACATGCTTCACTTTTATGTCCTGCCTCATGTCCACTCTTTATTCTGGTTGTATGTATCATTAATTGAAATCCTTGATTGACTTCCATAGATAAGAACTTATAAGAAGAAAAGACTTCCCACCATTTCCTTACTTGGTAACAATGATCAAACTCAAACTGGCCAAACAACGTGTACTAATTACACATATTCCTCCTGTGGCCTTCCATATGGCTTAGGCTGCAATTCTCACCAACCTTAGCCAACTTGATCAATAATAATATATCACTACAAGGAATTATAGCTTACAAACTGAATTTAGCTTATTTTTAGTTTTGAATTGAAGAAGGCAATCATTCCAGGGAGAGAAAAAACAGATGCCATTCCCTTTTTAAGTAAAAATGTACCATTAAAAGTTACACATGCCATGGAGTTTTCCCATTATTCAGCTCTACTTATGAATAGATTAAATATTTTAAATTCTTTATAAGATTCCTTACAGAGTTGATAAAGGTAGGTTTAATACCTTGGCATCAGTGGTGGGTTTCTCCCAGCTTGGCCTAGTTCTGCGAACCGGTAGCAGCAGCGGTGGGAGGCTCCACCCACCCACCCGGGATGCTTCTGTGCATGCGCAGAAGCGTCATGTGTGCGAGCGTGGGTGTGAACCAGTAGCAACGGGTTTTAGAACCCACTACTGCTTGGCATGATTTTAGGACTAGTAATGTCAATACAATAATGACCAAAAAAAGTTTTGCTTGTATTATTCTGTTGTCGCTAAGAAAACTACATGGATATGTCCATGCGGTCACCAAAAATCAAAAGTATCTTTATGTCAGCCTCCACACTGCCTGCTTGCTTCGGCTGCCATAGAAATGGGGGGAGGAAGGAAGGTTAGGTATTTGGGAGGGGGGAAGCTGTGGTAGAGATGTCTCTTCTTGTGTCCGATTAGGGGCCTAGGGAGGAAAGTTCTCATCACATACGGCCAGGCTGGTTGGACATGTTTACAGCCTACTAAAGGTCAACGGTTTCGGCAGACCAGATGTGGAAGCCCAACCTGGATGTGTGCCCACATCAGTGGTGGGTTCCTACCGGTGCGATCCACTCTATGGCACCGGTAGCAGCCGGTAGATTGTTTAATTTGTGCGCGATAGCTCCGGTGCTGTCTTCGCCGGTCTGTCACGTGCCACCATATCTTTTATGGAATTTTTCGGCTTTTGTTGCTTCCTGCGCATCATTGGAAGCAAAATCACATGAGGGGGCACGTGCGCGTAATGAGCGAGCACGCAAAACATGGCGGTGCGCACGCAGCGCACCGGTAGCAAGGTAAGAACAACCTGGCCCACATGACCTCTTGGGTCATTGGGATTGGATAATTTGCCTGGGGGGTTCTGAGGGGAGGGTTTTGGGATCATTTCTATATGCCATTTACGCGCCTTTTGCCTCAGATCTTGCTTTCATTTTGTCGCTATCAGTTCTTGTCTAGTAAAAGTACTCTTCTCTATCACCATGGAGTTGAGGTCTTTCTTTCCTGGACTTTGAACAGAAGCACACCTGACACTTTATTTTTATCCTCAATCCCACATCATATCCTCCTTCCTACTTGTTGATACTTCGTGACAACAAGTTGTACTTTTTAAAATTATTATTGGAAGCTTCATTGGAAATATCCTGGGTGTTTAAGAAGCAAAAATGCACTTGGGTACAAACTTCCTGTGATTCATCTCCTTTTTCTCACCTCCTCAGATCTATTGTTTCTGAGATAACATAGCCAGAAGCTCATGACATTATGCCAAAACTGCACACAATCATAGTAAGATAATTAAACAGCTGCCTTTATAGCCACAGAATATAGGAGTAAGTTGCAGGCTACTGAGATGATTGCATGACTGTTTATTCCAAAATGAAGCAAATAGGTCTGCTGTGATCCAAGGATTTGTCCTGTGATCAGAAGACAAGAGTCATCAGGCATTATTTACAAATTATGGCTGACTATAATAATGTGCCTGTCAATCACAAGGCATAGCTTGCTGTCAAAAAATGTATAGGAAAGTGTCTATGAAGAGGGACTGAAGTTAAGCTGTATCTTGTAAATTCTGTTGATTTCTGAATATAAAAAGTGGGGGTGGGAAAGCCCTTTGATATTTCAAGATGGTATTCAAACAGGGTTAAATGCAAGACAATAAGGCTTTTTTGATGAGCAATGGATGTTCTCATTGAAAAAAAACTTCAGAGATTGGAAGGGCAAAAAAGGAAATAAGATATTTTATGACAAATTTCATTACTATTGAAAGTTTTTCTAATCAAAATATCTGTCTGAGAGAGATGTAGTCTAATTAATAACAAGAGGGAAAAATAGATGACCCTGTTTGTGTAAGTTTCCCTCACAGCTTCTGAATATAAAAGTACATATTGTAGAAGTTATGAAGTGCTTATAGCTTTCAGTGCTTTCGCATGGTGCTATTCTCTAAATAAATTCATCAATAGATAATTATGATAAATTCATTTCATTAGGAACTAACAGAAAGTAGCGCATCTTTAGGTTCTGGAGATCTCACTACGCACACATAAAGACAGTGATTGCCAGGCATAAAAGATCAGGTCTATTTGTGGCGATTCAATTAATTTATTACTAAAAGCCCCTGTGCAGGAATCTTCTCAATTAACTCAGCACCTGCTTAGATTTCTGCTTTTATCTAGAGTTAGACAAGGGTCAATGGCACTCAAGGGGGTTAGACTTAGTTCTCTTGTGGCTACAAAGGGATTCCAGGTTGATCTCCCTTTTCACTTTACCCAGGTTCTACCATTCTTCTCCAACAGTGATATCTACTAGTGTAGGATAAGTCACAGAACAGTTGTGGCTTTCTTGTCCTGGCTAATTAAGTCCCCAGATAACAGAACAGAATAACAGCGTTGGAAGGGGCCTTGGAGGTCTTCTAGTCCAACCCCCGGCTCAGGCAGGAAACCCTATACCAGGGGTGGCCAAACTATGGTTCTTTGAGGACTTGTGGACTTCAACTCCCAGAATTCCTGAGCCAGCCATGCATGCATGGCTGGCTCAGGAATTCTGGGAGTTGAAGTCCACAGGTCCTCAAAGAACCATAGTTTGGCCACCCCTGCCCTATACTATTTCAGACAAATGGTCTGTCCAATCTCTTCTTAAAAAACTTCCAGTGTTGGAGCATTCATAACTTCTGGAGGCAATTTAACTTGGATGGTACAGCAAGAAAATACAGTATGATTGCGAACTTCTTGGTGTTTGTATGGATCTCTAAAGTAACAGAAAGGAATCTTTATCATTTTTATCTAGAGCAGTGGTTCCCAACCTTTTTTTGGCAATGCTCTACCTAAGCATCTCTAAAATCCTCATGCCCCCCCCCAGTGACATATAATTCTTACTATTCAAAAAGTGAACTCCTACTCATGCAGAGGAAGCCTAAAAGGCCATTAACTTGGTTTAAACAAGGTTCCAATTGCCCTCATTAAAAATCAATTTTCCACCCTGTGGGGCGTGGACCCCACATTGGGAACCACTGATCTAGAGGAATCAGTGTTATATCTGGGACCTCTTTGCATGCTTTGCCATTAAATATCCTTTATACTCTCAGGATCACTTCATATAATTGCTTCATTCTGTTGCAGTTTTGAGCTGGAGGAAAACCTAGTTATTGCTGATGGTTAACTGCATCAATCCATACAAAAGTGATGATAATAACATGTCAACCAACAATCACACAAACAAAGAGGCAATGGAGTGAATATTTGTGTAACTTTAAGCACCAGTGGCCACCTGTGTGGGTGGGATGCACCTAAGCTTGTCTTTTCACAGCCCAAAATGTCTCCCCACAATTTGCTACAAAAATTAGTGTCGTTTGCCATTAAGATATAGAGGTATTCCTATGTAATATTCTCTTCCGGATTTTTTAAATATGTTGAGCTTACACAATTTGTGATTCATAGGTAGCCCAATATACATGGATAAACTTCACAGTGCTGACATCTTTCAAGAGCTGCCAAATCAAAGAATGAGGTTGCCGTGCAATGACTATGGAATGGGATGCAATTACGCAGGCTTTATTTTTGAC